>VXBN01009409.1:1518684-1669862 GCA_013397395.1 Sinosuthora webbiana | reverse complement strand
TTTTTTTTTAAACTAGAAAATACTCAGTTTCAACCGAGGGACTGGAAAATATGTTGCTATATTCTTGAACTGCTTTCTATTATGGAAATCAAACAAGCTTTCATGACGGATTACTCTTCAGGCAAGGAGAAAGGAATGCTTGTGGAGGCCGCACGCAGGTCTGTGGTCTGTGCTCTGCTCTACTGTTGCAGCTAAGCCTGTCTGAACTGTCTTCTAATCCACAAGTGTTATTCTGGCAGTTAAAATACCCAGCGATGCAAAAACTCCTAAATCTAATTCATTTGTGCAATATATATATATATTTAATATACAAAGTGGCGAGAGAATGGTGGATGGTCTTTCTGAGCTGCCCCTGTGCTGTGAAACCACGACAGAGTGGAGTCATGGTCTGCCCTGGCATTCTCTGCCTTATCTGTCATGTATGTGTTGGAGTGTGAAAAGAATAAATTCCCCAGTATATTAACTTCAAATGTGATGGGAAAGTGTCTGGTTTCGTATCTGCTACAAAGATGAAATGCAGAAGGGGCTGCAAAGTTTGCTGCTTAACTTTGCCATCTAAGAGCCTTGCTATCTCTGTCAAAAGATAGATGTTGTTTGAGGAAAACTGTTTTGAAGATCTGTCTGTATTGGAAATCCACATAAGAATGCTGGGGGGAATGTATGAGAACAATGATGCTGCATCCCTAATATCACGGTGACATGTGCCTGGCTGCTGGCTAGGTTGCTTTTTGTTGGTTTCTTTTCTTTCTTCTTTTATTTTTCCCTTTTTAAAAACTGGAAATTATATGCAATTGGAAGAAAAAGGGGGGGAGATAATCTTGCTTTGAAAATGGCTTCTGTCATGACACTAAGCTTTGCTGTCTCCTGAGGTTTCTCAAACAGCAAAGCAGCAAATGAGACTAAGTAATTAAATGCGAAAACTGATGAAATAAGTTCTGTGAGTCTTTGCTGGCTCATGGGAAGGCGCTTCTGAATCAATGCTAAGGTGATGAACTGGCATCATTCAAAGTGAACAGCATACTGAAACACTTTGTTTTAATGAGTCTACAGCCTGTGACTCCCAGCCTCAGAACTGAGAACTCAGGTGGCTAGAATGGGGCTTGTATTTTCTGAGAGTGTGAGAGGAGACAGAGGTTCTGACCCATTTTCTTTCTTCTCCAGACTGCAGCAGCTCTGCTTTGTGCGCCGTATGCCAGCATAGAGTATCCTTATAACAACAACTGTACAGGCAGGGCTGCTTTGAAAGGTAATACTCACAATGTGCTTTCTGTATAATAGGGCCTAGCAGTTACGAAACAGGAGGTTAGTGAAGATTATAGGAACAGCTGTCTGCTTTGTGCCACTCCCACGCATTCCCCGAGCCAAACTTGGAGGACCTGACAAGGCGAAGCATATTGCAGCCAAGATCTTTTCTTTGTAAGGATCCATGTATACATAAAGAAGTCAAAATAGATTCAGCAGTAGTGAATCATACTTCTTTATAGTTTACTCTGACTAGATTACCATTACTCCAATATCCTTGGTTTGCAAGGAAAAAATATGTGCTGCTGCTTTTTTCAAGCTACTCTGGGGATACATTTCCTCAGGCATCTATCCAGAGAGAAAGAGAAATTGAACCAGCATCAGTTCTGTTATTTCTCTGCAGAAAATTCATTTCTTCAGAGTGCGGGGAAAGTGTAAAGCACTTGCTTTTTCTTCCTTTTGTGTCTTTGATTTTATTTCTGTTTTATATGAATAAGTATGAGCTCTGAGCCTGCAGTTTACTATGTGCATATGGACAGCTGCACCTGCATGGAGCCACGCTGGCTTCAGTGAGGCACCATGTGGGCACAGCAATCTGCCCACCCGTAAGCTGTAAATCTCAGAAGGAGGAATTTCCCTGGTTTATGTGGTGTTCTTGAAGGAGTAAGGTATTGGAAAGTGCCTGTAGGGTGTCAGCAGGTGCCATATGTGTTTTCCCACACAGCCTTACCAATGCACAGCATTCCTGACCTGTAACCACTCTCCTTGTGCATATGGTGTGCAAGCTGATGACCATCCATGAGAGTGCTGCTTGCATTGAGCTGAGTTCTAAGCAAGACTTCCAGTTTGTAGGTGGTGTTATGCTGCTGAAAGGCAAATGAATGGAAGGCAATTTCCAAATCTCAACCTGTTCAAAATTAAATATGTTGATATCTATTGGTATTTTCTCAGTTGTATTTTTTGTTATTCTTACTGAAGTTCAGATTTTGCCTGGATGTGTGGTTTGGGGGATGAGTTGTTCTCTACAGCATGATAAAAACTAAAGGTACTGAGCCATAAAGGCAAAGAATCACTGCTAGTACACCTTGCAAGAGAACACAAGTAACTGCACCCACCTGTTCTAACCAGGCTGTGCAAACTCATCTGGGTTTTATCCATCTTATCTAAGAGTCACAATGATGCTGGGGTACCACCATCAAAGGAGGCTCTACCCAAACTGCTGCTGTTTCTGCCTTCAATCAGGCCTCACACATACAGAAGGGTAGCCCTGCCTTCTGCCTCACCTCTCTTCTCCCAAGTATTAAACTTGCACCAAAAACTTTGTAATATTCCTTATTTTGCACAGCTTACCATCATTCTCCCTTTTACTATTATTGTTCTCTCTTGACTGTAAGTCAGCTAGCCCTACTTCAAAATATTTTCTTTTTATTTTCTTATTATTATTATCTATTTATGTTTTATTATAGAGGTATTAAAACAATGATGTGCAAGTGTAACGTGGGGCCAAAACAGTTGTTGAAAGTTTTTCATGTACCTGGGATTCACTATATTTTTAAGTTTGTCTCGGACTCATCTCAGATTTGTTTCATTATTCAATCAGGATTGAAAACTGCTATCTGTTAATAATCAAGGGTATCAAAGAGGGCTGTATCAAGTTTCTGTGTTTTGAGAAGACTGCAAATCATTTTCAGGAGGTGGGTAATTAAATGCGTGGTCTTTTGTGTCTCTTTCAACTGAAATTTCAGAAGGGTCTGTTTATTTGAAGATGTGAAGGAGATAAAAGTATCAGTTGTCTGTATTGCATAGATTTTGGGTTTGCACAGGCAGACTTCTTGTTGTGAAAGGGTTAACAACTGTGCTGAAGCCTGTGTGAAGACTTTTTTACACAAGCAGCCCTGAGATTGACCAAAATGCTTTCAAACACTAACAGATCAAGTTTTATTACAACACAAACTAGACCATTTAACCATTTAAATGACTCAAAAACCTGGAATGTCCTTGGTCAGACAGAATGAAAACATCAAGGGTTGAAACAACAGTGCAGAATGTGCCTGGCCTGGGCTCTGCTGGGAGCTGGCTGTGCTCCCCCAGTCCAGCAGGAGGATGGACACACTGCCCACTTCCCTCAGCAGTTGTCCTGCTGTTTCCTGGAGCAGCCAGCTGCAAGCTGTGTTCTCTATTTTGGTCTTCAATAGTCACTCACTGTTATAACCTTTAGGCACTAAATTCTACTGCATTCTCCTTACAGAGAAATGTAAAGAAACTCTGACAAGTCTCTGGTACTGTAATTCTGAACAGGATATGCATGACTATAGTTGAGCAATTCCTTTGATGCTTCCCAATTATCCTGTAATATGCCTGTGATTTAATTTCCATTAAATGTCACTAGCAGATTAATCTCTCTTAAAATGCTGAACAGGCAAACAAATTACTGCCTTATTATCAAGTAATTTTAGTGTGGGTTGAGCAGAACCTAAAGCAAGTTGATCTTGTTCTAAATCAAGGATACAACGTGATAGGCAGGTTTATACGTAAGGGGCTGAGAACTTAAATATTTGTCTTTTTTTTTTTTGCAATTGTGCGTTGTTCCTTGTCTGAATAAATAATTATCCTCTGTATCTGATAGCAGAATAGAAGATCACACATTGTGTGAAGGATTACCATAATGTATGCAGTAGGCATTTCTTTTTTAAACAGGATTTTTTGGAGCCTGTTTGACTTAAGTTTTTCTCCAAAGCTGATTTGGATAAACTCCATTACACCCAGATTGGATGGCTGTGGATTTTTGCCATGCAACTCTGAGTGTCTAAATCACTCTAGAATATCCTTTTGTTGTATTTCTCCACAGATTATATTTTTTTCCATAGATTTATATTTTTCCATAGATTTATATGCAGTGGTGTTTGGGTTTTTTCATTCCTGCTCTTTCTTTTAGTCAAAATGCTGGAGACTTTGTTAAAACAGTGAAATATATGAGAACATATTGATAAATTGTCTTGGTGTGTAGTTTCCAAAGTGCAAGAGTACACTCCAGCAACACCAATTGTGATATCATGAAGTAGCACTGCTTTTATGTAACAACTGCCTTAAAAGGGTTTTTTTTTCATAGGCATCTGTACATCAAGCTGGATTGTGCAGAGTTGTGCACAAATTGTGCAAAAATTTTTCTTTTTCCCGTTTGTCTCTTCCTGGTTTTCATTGAAAGTTCCCTTATAGCTCTCGATTCAATTCTACTTGAACTTTGCATATTTTAAGGAAAATGAAGCAGTTGTGGTCTTTGCCGATTTAAAATTCCTTCCTATTTTTGAGGCTGTATTTCTAAGGTTGAAAATGTTTCATTATAGCCAGACAATATTATAAATTCTATAATATTCAACTTTTTACTTGGTGTTATTCTTTTCAAGGACAATGTGCTTATCAAAAGGATGTTACTGAGTGATAAACACAATATCAGATTGTAACGTTTCCTTTGTTTAAAATCTGTGCTCTGGGAAAGAGTAGAAACTGTGATATGAAAAACTGCTGAACTCCATACCCCAGAAGGAACCAAGGCCTCTTTTATCACAGGGTCAGATCACATTCAGCAGTGGCAGACTTTGATACTTAAACCACTGGAGTCTTGTTCACAGTCACCTTGCTGCACTTCAGTTAATAACATTTATACTCTAATTTCTGTACCAGATGGAGGTAGTCTATATACACACAGTAGAAAAGAGGGCAAAATGCAGTCTTGTACTGCCATCAGTCTTCACAGAAATAACTCCAACAGCAGAGAGAGACTGGGATTGAGAACCTGTCTTGGAAATCCCCAACAGTCCATTGTGATGGCTGATGTACAAAATAAAAAAAGGATTTTAAGAAACTACTCTGGTCTTCCATGTGGATCTGGTAATAGAGATTTTTGCATGACAGGACAGTAAATCATGTCATGTGGGATTGCATGTTACATTGCTGCCTGTGCATTCAAATGTTGTATAATAAGGAGGGGGGTTTTTTTTATATCACAGAATAGGTTTAATGTGCCTGAATTCCTTGTTCCTAGCAGGGAAAATTATTTGCAAGGCTACAGCAGTATATATTGGACACTGCTGCAATTTTGTATTTACTGTGGTAACTACGACCAGAGACCTGAGGTGCCGACTCCTCCTCATACATCACCCTCGGCTTTAATCCCGAACTTCAGCCTTGCTTTTGGTTTTGGAGCACAGTTGGGAGTTTGGTGTGTTCTTTATGCCCCACGTGGTGCAGGTCCTGCAGCTCACGACAGGAGGCCCGGCTGCTCCAGGTTCAGGAGGTCATTCCACTCGAGGAAGTGCTGGTACTTAATGGCCACTAAGGGCAGGATTCACCTCCTTCAAAGCTGCTGGAGAGAAGCTCTCTAGGACACAATTAGGGCTGTTTCTGTCCTGATTACAGAGGGAACCCAGGAGCACCATCTTCACAGGCTTTTGCAGAGAGCTCTGATTTATGTCCACCAAAGGAGAAAAAAAACCACCTTTTTTCAGCCTGAATCTCAAGTGATTGAGATCTGTCTTTTCTCATCATATACAATGAGTGAAATAGTTTTTACTGTACCTTGCCAGAGTTCTTCAGGTTTGGTTTTTTGTGTTTTGTTTCTTTTTTTTAACTTTAACTGATTGTCTCCTGCACTTACAGTTGAGAGGTGTTTGATATAAGCCTCTGAATTTAATGATATTTACTGAATAATTCCATGCCTAATGCCTGGATTTCTGCTTTATTGGAGAAATTTGTTTGTGGCCATTATGACAGTTCATTTTCTCTATGGAAAATAAAGGGGCTTTTAACAACTGTAGAAAACAATAGGTTCTGAAATACATCTTATTGATGACTGCTTACTACAACTGTGTCTAGATGAGGGGAGAGCCTAAACCTAAAATTATCTTTGTGCTTTCTATTAGAAGCACTCTCGTGGTATTTGAGGTATCTTGGCTAAGCCTACTGATTTTAAATAAAGCAGCCTATTCCTGTTGTGTGTACAGTTAGTTGCTCAAATAATCAATTAGCCCTCACAGGGGAAATTTTTCAATTTGAAGTTATTTGCAAGCAACGTGTAAGTAAGGGCTTTGTTGTGAAGTTGTACACAAAGGGAAATTTTTGTATTAATTGTGTGAGTTTCGCTGCAAATTGTTTCTTTGGTTTTTTTAAACTTATTTTCATAGAAATCTCTTGAAGGAACTAGGAAATTAAAACAATATTGGACTGTACTTAATGAAGCCAAGTTTTCAAGGCAGGCTTATAGCCAAGAAGACAGAGCTTAAGACAGGTTCTGATATCCCCCTTTAGAGATGATGAGATATCAGTTCATAAAAATGTCTTGCTTTGCAGGGAAGGATCAGGAAAGTTTCTTAGCTGCAGGCTGATACCAAGTGACATGGAATATAGCTGCAGAAAGTGGTTTTTAATTTGGCTTTAGAAAGTACAGGTAGCACAGAGCCCCACTCATGACTTGATGTGAAAGTATGTTTTAGATTAGGCATTATTCCATTCAACCTGTGTACGCAGCTGGTCAAAAGAGAAATCCTATTAACCTATGGGGGAATGTTCTTCATGTTAGAGATGGCTTATGAGTGAAAAATGGACTTTGGGACTATGACTGAGGCCAAAGTTTGGAAGGGACTCCTGGAACACTCCCTTTGAGACACCAAATAGGACGTTTTTGGGGTGTCTGCCCATTTTGAGTACCAGGTTAACATAATAGTTGGCTGTTGTGGTTCTCCAGGAAGAAATATCTGTAAGATGGAACTTCTCATCTATGTATTCAAAAAATAATCTATGGCTTCAGAGGTGATCTTGGCCTTTCAACATCCCCTGGAGGAGAGAAACTGCCAGGCTGAGGTGTCTTGTACAGCCTAGAGCTGCACAGTACTGAGAGTGCTCATCCCCCACTGACCTATGCCTGGTTTTGGGGGTTTTTTCCCCCTTTCTGGTACACATATTCTTGTGCAGTTTCTGATGTGTAGAAAAGTAGCAAAAAATAACCATCATAGTAAGAATCTTTGTCTTGCCTTTCTTGTGTTTTTTCTCTTCTACCTTTCACGCTCTCCTCAGGTTTTATGGACACCAGTAATGAAACACCTAGAGAGTGAATATTCTTGCTGCTTGCCAAGTGTAGAAATGCTCCATCCTTACTGGATGCTGCTGGTCATCACTTTCTGTCTGTGATAAAGGGCATTTTAAACCTGAGAAAATTACATCATTTAGGAACATTTGTATTGGTTTTATTTTTCTGTATAGGAAGTTGGAAGATGATAAAATGTGTATGAAATATTTTTTTTACATCTGTAGAAAGTGTTACTCTATGATAAATGCTGTGCTAAAACCTAGTCAATATGTACCTGACTGTGGATGTTTGCTAAAAGAGACATACAAAAAATTTCTTCTAAAAAGACAAGGTTTTCATTACTTAATTCTTATCAGATATAGATTTTGAAGGTAAAACAATATTTTTGACTGAAAAAATCTTCATTAGAAAACTTTCCTGCTGGTTTTTCTTTTAGGAACAACATATACATTTTAAAAACTCACAAAACTTACCCTGATTTTAACAAATAAAGCCCCCCAAATGCCCAAGACTTTAACAGCATTTGAAAACTACAGTAAGTATATCCAAAATCATTTCTTTGTAAAGAACATGAGTAATGTTGTAGGAACAAACATGTTATAAGACCAATTTTTTCTTTTTTTTTTTAATGGGCAAAAGATCCAGAAGGTGCACTGAGGATAATTTTTTTAAAAAAATTCACTCTTGGGGCTTAAACTGGGGCCCCTGAATAATTGTGCACTATTGTTTAGATTATACTATCACTGACTATGGAAATATTTCCCAGTGTGCGCATTTGTGGTTTGGTTTTCCCATGACACAAATGTTAGGTTCTCATGAAAGCAATCAAATGAAATTATTTAATTCCTGATTTTATTTTGTTTTTTAACCTTACTTGATGGTTGAAGACTTATTATAGTTATTACTTACGTATTTAGTTTACATTAAATCAGCCTCCGTATGGGGTCAGGACATTAGGAAAAGAAAAATTTTTGAGGTTTGCATGTTAGTACTGTTTGAGGGTGGGTTCTTTGGGGGGTTTCTTTTTGGTTTTGGTTGTTTTTTTGTTTTTTTTTTAGTATTATTTTGTAAATACTTCAGCAGATAAAGATGGAATTTCTTGAATTCAATAGTGGAAGAAGAATAGTGAATAGAATGCAATTTTCTTTAATTCATTTGTCTATTGGGAAGTAACCTCTGCGAATAAAAATTACTGCTGCTCATAAAGTAATCCCATGTATACAAGCAGCTGTAAGACTTCTGATGTCTGTTTCTGGTTAACACACAGGCCTGCTACGTAACTCCTTCCAGGTTTCTTACTGATTGAGGGTTCTTTCTTTCTCTCTTGAAGGGAAATTCACTCATAAAATATTTCTAATCTTTTAGAACTTAATGGCCAAATATTGGTCCCAGTGCTGGTAAGCGGAGTTTAGACTGGGAGAAGTGGTACTTGTCTTACAAAGCAGAAGATTGAAGAAGGCACCAGGAAATCAGTAATATTAAGAATCATAAACGATAATTAAAGTACTTCAAGGCGTTATTTATGGATGCTTTAACTATATTGTATGGTCTATGAGCTAGAAATAATTTCTCCATGCTCTTCTCCCCAGGCAAATATGCTGAAACTTTCAGCTTCTCTGTTTACCTCAAACTTTAGACAGTTGTCCAGGAATTGAGGGGCTTAGGACAAATGTTGTGATCTGAATATTTGAACTGAATAGTCAACAGTAAGTTAATATTATGCATTGAAAATAAACTTGGCTGTAAACAATTTTAAGATAAGCTGCTTTCAATAAGGCATTTTAAATAAATATTAGTGCTAATGAGATATATGGAGTTAGAAACTCAAATGAAGCAGTGTGGCGCTTGTAAGATGTGCAAAACTACTCAGGCCAAGCCTAGGATCCAGCTTAGCTTGTTTTCTGTTTATGCCAAGAAATGACTGTTGGAGAGGTACAATCCCAGCAGGAAGTGGTGAATAACTTTACATTCCAAATGCATGTGTTTATTCCTGATGTATGATGGTATTCCCCTTCTCTGCGTGACAAGGAGGTGGAAGACTCCCCACCCTGCCAGTTCTGCAGTGAAATACAGATCTATTTCCAGGAGCTGCTGCTCAAACAGGGCTCAGCCTGTACCAAAGTCCTGGCCAGGACAGGTCTGTGCTGCTCAGGAGCTGCTGCAGGGCTGGAAGGCACAGACCTCCACGTAGCTTCACCTCTGAGGTGGCCAGGTGGTTTTTGTTAATGCCATTTACTTTTTCTTTGAAGACTAAGTCTAAGTTTTCATGGTGCTGTATTTTTTTGTGGGGGGAGCAGGGATGGGCTGGGCCCTGTGAACAATCTGTACCAGCACAAACTTGAAGGCCTCTGAGAAGAAATACAAAAAAAGGTAAAATGGAAAAGAGAAAAAAAGGTTTTTCGTACAGACTAGACTGATGTTGCTCCTACCTGACAAAGCTTTGATAGCCATTTTTAGTAATGAAAATCTTACATTTTGTTTCAATTCGGTGAAATGATTACTTTTTCCAATACTGGCATTCACCACCATCCCCTCAAAAATTTTTTTATTACTTTGTCAGTGATAATGGAGCTATGAAAAGTTTGTGTTACAATGTCCTGAGTAATTAAAATATCCAAGAAGTGGTTATTCATACTGCATAAAATAGGAACCCAATAGTCTCTGAGCAAGTATTATTGATGGCATTACTGTATATGAGTGGAATGTGTAAGTGAATTTTATCAATGCTCTTTCATTTCTTCAAATAAATGACTTAATCTGTGTCAGAAGTTTCCAAATTCATGCACAGTATTTCCAACTGAACTCTCAGTAGTTAATCTGAGGGCAAAAAAAGATAGAACATCACTTTTTTTGCTTACTGAAATAGCAGCAGTAACTAAACACCAGCTTTCCCACATGAAATAGTTTTAACTTTGAAATGTCTTACTTTCTTATGATTATAAAGAAGTCAGGAGCACCCAGAGAAAAACATCTTGTTTTCAACAGCTCTCTTCCTCCTTGTGACTTTAGTGTTCATGCAGCCGAGTGTTAAGTTCTTGTTTTCTTTCTCTTGAGGGGGCCAATTGAGAGAGAAATGGATTGGTAACTCAGTGTTCAGGGCAAATTGACCCCTGTGTTGGCAAATGGCAGGGTTGAGACACTTCTGGTGATGATTTTGCTTTGCTTTTTCTTGCAGAAATCAGTTAGGTACCTCAAAGATCAAGGGGCTGTACTTGAGTGTGCCCGCCGGAACGCACAAGCTCTAACACGACGTTCCCGCGTCAGTGACGGATCATTCCTGGCTGGGAGGTCAGGAGTGAGCCTTGTGTCAGGCTGAGTGCAGGCCTGCTGGTGCACGTCCTGTGGTGAGAACACCAGCCTTTGTCCTTGCAGCAGGCTGGCAGTTTGTGTGTGCTCAGGTATTACTGCTCAGCTGGCAAACAATAGCTCGTGAAGCCATGGTGGCTCTTTGCTGTGATCGCTTGTTTGTACCTAAGTGTAGTAATTGCTCCTCACACACGTACCTAAAATTCTCATCCAGGTTCTTACATGCCTCTCAGCTAGCACAGCACCTTCCTTTTATTTATTTTTTCTTTTTTTCCTTTTTTTTCCCCCCCCAAGCTTTGAAAAATTCTATGTTTCTCTGTTGAGGTGTGCCACGTTGACTCTAGTGAAGTTGATTCTTATATTGCCCAATGGCAATAAAAGCAGCAATTAAATAAAAAGGTTGGAGTGATGGCTTTGAAAATCATACTGCAGCTAGATATGAGGGCATATAGATAGCCTAGTTCACATATTGTATCCTCAACATCTCCATATTTCCATGTTATCCTTCTCTATTCAGATGACTGATAGAAATTATTTTATAAGGCACTGTGGGTTTGTGTTTGGTTTCCTTGTGATCCCTGATCCCTCAATCCTTTTCAGACTATGGCTGAAAAGGTGCTGGTTAGTCACTTGGTTATGCTCCAACAGGAGCAGCAAAATCCAGTGCCTTGATGTCTGTAAGGGAGGGAGCTGCTGTCAAGCCCAAATGACATTATTTCTGATTTTGCTATTGTAGGATTTGTACTCCCCACTCCCTGATTTACTTTTCTGAAGTATCTTGGTTTTCATCATGGAAATGTCTGTATATGAAGGTTAAAGTTAACTCAATAATAATTTAAAAACCCCAAAGAAATGAGTGTCAGTAAACCATTAAAGCATTATATTACTTCTATTATTTGTACTGAAAAAAATCTCTAAAAAGGAACTGTAAGTTTTGATAGGAGAGTAATTTTTGGAATTATATTGTGTACCTGAAAGCTTAAGGGGTACCTAATTTTTAGGAAGCCATAAAATTGTCATTGTTTTCTGGTAGAACAACCATAGTGGCATAAAAATTGACCAAATTTTTCTCCAGTGAGAAACTGGAACTAATTGGACATCTTCTCATTTGGCTGTCTTGATTCCCTGTTTTGAAGGATTATGTTGTGTAGGGTATGTAATCTAGAAGCATTCTTTCTTTTTTTTTTCATGTTCTGCAGAATTAGTGAGTCATGTGGAAGTCAAAGGGCTAAACAAAAGTGCTTGATATTAGAACTTCACTAACATTTGTCACCTCTCCTGAGCTGCACTACAGTACACTAAATATGGTGTATTTTTTTTCTAATATACCACAAATGTATAAAAGCAGAAAACTTGCTATCTTCTTGTATATCCTTCAACTCATATGTGGATGCTGTTTGCCCAGGCTTTTTTATGAAGGAGCCCAATAATAAAATAAAATGGAGAGTCTCACCATGAGGGAGACTCATCCCAGCAGCCCATTTCTGCAAATGCTATTAGGTGGAATGTAACAGCCAGATGTTGTCTCATGCGTTTAGCTCATATGCAAAGCATTCCCTTAGTAATATGATTCTACAAGAAACCATAAAACAAGAATAAAATAAAACCCAACAAGAGATGCTAAAAACTTGTTTGGTTTTAATTGCCATGAAAGCCCTTCCCTTCCTATTTTCAGTGTAAAATTCTTTTCTTTTGCAGTTAAGGTCCGGATATGTTCTTGCTGAGAAAACCCAACTAGTATGGTGGGATTCTACTTGAGTGATTTCAAAAAATGGGGAGTAAGCTCAGGAGTCAATTTAAGTGTCTTCCAGCTTGAAAAATACATTATCCTAATTTTTACCTTCAGTTGCATGACACTTACTTCTGAACATACAAATTTTAAAATATTAAAAGCAAAACATACTTTAGTGCTGCAAGATCTCAGGGGGTAATGCGTGGTAATTATAAAATCATGATTTAATCACTGATCACCTCTGTCTTGTCAATACTGAAGCCTCCACCTTTGATTTTGAGAAAATGGTGGCTCACAGTAAAAAAAAAAAAAAAATGGTAAAAATCTGAACAGTATGAGGTAGTTGTATGCTTGCATTAATTGAACTACATTGGATAATGTTTGGAATTAGAGATTACTACATCTATAAAAAATAAGGTTTGGTTCAAAGGTACTAAGTCAAAGAGGCACCTTTTTCATGTGTTCTGTGCTCTATTAGGCCTTTTGGGAAGGATGGTTTTGAAATACATCTTTGGTTTTTGGGGTTTTTTCCTAAAAAGGTCCCTAATTCAACAATTACAGCTTCGTAAGCCCTTTTTCTCTCCCTCACGAAACACACATCCCTTCTTTTCATCATCCTCCCTAAAAGGAGGAAGAGTGAAAAACAGGGTTATCCATCACTCCTTTTGGAGGAATCAACTAAGTTCTGGTGATTTCACAATCTCGCAAGCTTAGAATCTTGATATTTGACATGATTAACAAAATGCCTGTCTTAAGACCTGCTGTGGCTTGGAGACAAACAATCCCCATGACTGAAGTTCTTCACCAACAGAAAATGTTTGGATTTCTTTTTATAATATGGTAATACAGATGGTTACCTAGGTCCAATGTATTTTCATTGTGTGAGGTGCTGTACAAATACAGCAATAAATGACGAAAATAAAACTCATAATGACAAAACAAATTGAGCTTTAATGCGATTTCTGGGAAGATTTACATAGACTTAAACTACCTTTTCCATGAAGTCAATTGTGCATGAAGTTCTCACAGAAGTCATGCCCGTCCAGAAACATGTTTGAAACAAAGTCCTGTTGCCATGTTGTACGGAATGCTCATGGACTTGTAGGGGTGGGATCTGTTTGTTCAGCTTGGGAAGGCATCGTTAAGAATTTACTATTTTGTCCAGCTAATTTCTGCTTCCCAAGTTGGATCAGTTAGTTATTAGTATTAACATTTAGAAAGGTAGGTAACTGTTGGCTAAATGATAAAGGAGAGTTTGGGTAAGAAGATATTCCAAAAAACGCACGGTTTTAAGAAAAGAAGGGAAAAGAAAACCACAAAATGACAAAAGCTTGTAATATTCCCGTGCTTATTGGTGAAGGTCAGACTTATTCAAAACAAGTACTTCCAGTCTGATATAGTAGTGTCATGTTGGTACAAGTTAAAATTTGGATGGTGAACAGAAATAAGCCATTACATAAGGATTAAGTGCTGCAGACTACTGAGCACAATGATATATTACATTGTATTGTCAGTCAATCTTTTACACACATTTCTTTTCCCAAATATTAAGAATGAGTGAAACATAATATATTGCATGCAAGATAGAACTGTTGCTTTAATGTTGATTTCCCAATGTATTTAATCTCCCATTATATTTGGATTTACATTTTTATTGGTTTCGACGTCATTATTTCTGTGTGCTGTGGCATTAGTTTTTTAAATTGCAACTTTGTGCTTTCAAGCATAGCCATTTTCATTTGAAAGGGATATACTGAAAATGTGCTAAAGAGACCTGACTTATACAATGCTTTTCAAAGCTTTTTTCCCAGGATTTAAGGGCCAGCCCTCTCATTTGACCTAGAGGAAAACAAGTGCCTCTCTTATCTAAGTGTAGATCTCCAAAGTCAGAAATATTGTAGGGGAAAGGTAGTATTCTGGTTTTGTTTTCTTTAAAAATCATTGTGATTTAGTTTGGACTAAAGTCACTTAAACTGTGTGGGCTTGCTAGGGATGGTTTGTTGCACATTTTGAGTGAGCATCTGGCGCACATGCAACTGTGCCATATGCAATCCCAGTGTCTTTAGAAGGTGAAAGGCCAGTGTAGTGGTAATTTTGCCCTCTTTGCACCAGATGTTAAAGCTCTGCAGTGTCCCTGAGTGACCATTAGATCACAGGCAGCTGGGATTGGAGGTTTATGTTTAATTTATTTTCACGCTATTAATCTATCTGATTGTCAGAACTCTCTCTTCCTCATCATTTCCAGAAGTCCTTATATTTTAGGGACAATTTATTTTCCCTTATGATGTATCAGTTTTATTTTTTGCTCTATATTTACATAGATGAAGCCTGGCATCCATTTTGGGGGGATGACATTGAGAGTGGCAATATATAGATCTAACAACTCATTAACAATTAAAACACATCTGAATTTATTTTATGCACCATGTTATGGATTAAAATACATTTCCATGATCACCTTTGTGTTTCAAAATAAAAACCCAAAACAACAAAAACTAAACAAAATCACAAAGGAAATAACAGAAAACCCACAAAGTAAACAAATGAAACCCCAATGTGCCACCCCTCTCCTACATTGCAGGTATTTTTTTCATTTACAAGTATATTTAGATGTAGACAGTATGGTTTTATGCTCTTGGCTGGAGATGGCTTCTTTAGTTTTGCATTTGTGGTTTTATGTGGGCAGAGAAGAAAGGGAGAGGGAATGCTGGGGGAATGGAAGAGATGATGACAACAGCAATAAGGGAAAGAGGCTTGGCATTTCCTAATAGTAATTCTTGGAATATTTTAAGCTAACTGTGGAGTGAAATTGACAGTACTGTTCTAATTTATTTTATCATCAAGATGTTTTCTTGCTTCACTAGTTCATAGGAAATTTTAATAGCTTATTGACTTAAACACTGTGGTTTGGCTTACCTTTAAGGGAAAAAAATTCTGTATACTTGATCTTTGCATTTATTCCACCATATGCCTGCCTACTGTCATACCAAATATTTGTATCACTGGGGACATAAAGAACACTTTTTGTAATTTTTCATTTTCTCCATCAAGTGAAACTTTTATCCAAATGGGGCATTAATTACACTGTCAAAAGGGATGGTAGATTTTGCAGGACTAAATTCTTTGCTGCTGTTCTAGCTCCTGACATCCACCCTCCTTCCCTGGCCAGTGCCAAACCTGCAGACAAGCTATTGTAGGAATAGGTGATGGAATGGCTGGATGTTCATCCCAGTAATCATATTCTCAATTACTCTCATCTGCTTGTCTAGACATAAGACATTCATACTTCCAAATTCACTTTCATTACTTTGGGTGTAGCATGCATGTGTCCAGTGTGCTGCCTTCGAAGAGAGTTCTGAAAGTTTTTATTGAAAAAACTCTGTGGTCTTACCTCTGGCAGACTTGTTTTTTATCAGCTCAGAGGCTTGTGATCGGCAGCACAGGGTCCTGTTGGGGTTAGCAGTGTTCCCCAGGGGGCATTCCTGGGTCCAGTCCTCTTCAACTGATTCCTCAGTGAGCTGGATGAAGGGACAGAGGGTACCTGCACCAGGTTTGCTCATGTTACAAAACTGGGAAGAGTGGCTGATCCAGCAGAAAGCCATGCTGCCATTGAGGAAGACCTGGATAGGCTGGACCATGGGCAGAGAGGAACTTCATGGAACTCAAAAAAATGCAAATGCAGGGTCCTGAACCTGGGGAAGAATAACCCTAGACACAGGCTGGGGGATGACCTGCTAGAAAACAGCCGTGTGGAGAAGGACCTGGTGGTCCTGGTGTATACCAAGTTGTCCACAAGCCAGCAGGGTGTCCTTGTGGTCAAGAAGTCCAATGATACCCTGAGGTGTGTTAGGAAGAGCAGTCCCAGCATGTCAGGGAGGTGATTCTGCCCCCCTAATCAACCCTGGTGAGGTTCCTGGGGTGCTGTGTCCAGTTCTGGGTTCCTCAGAACGAGAAACACAAGGAATTACTGGAGGGGGTCCAGTGGAAAGTGGTTAGGGAACAGGAGCATCTCTTATGAGGGGAAACTGAGGGAGCTGAGCCTGGATCTCATCAATGTGTGCCAGTTTCTGTAAGGTGGGTGTCAACAGGAAAGGGATGAGTCAAGGGGCAACTGGCACAAACTGAAATACTGGGAGTGTCCTCTGAATATAAAGAATTCTTTTGGTGGTGNTTTGGTTTTTTGTTTTTGTTTTGGTTTTTGTTTGGTTTTTGCTGTTGTTGGTTGTTTTGTTTTGTGTGTTGGTGACAGAGCACTAAGGTTACCCAGAGATGGTGTAGAATCTGCTCTGGAGAGATTCAAAACCCAGCTGGAAACTCTGCTGTGCAACCTCTTGAAGGTGGAGCAATGGGGGGGTTGGACTAGATCATCCTGAGAGGTCCCTTCCAACCCCCACCACTCTGAGATTGTTAGAGCATTAAGTCTTGAGCACAGCACTGTCAGCTGAAATTAGGAATGCATGGAAAACAATACTGCTGAGGTTTCAACAGAACCAAAAAAGAATGTAGATAAATAAATTAGGAATACAGAGTGAGCTCTGGGTTTTATTGCTTGAGCATAGACTTGTGCTGTATTGTGTTAGTTAATATAAATTCAAGAAAATAGTTCCCAGTGATTCATAATGATCATTTTTATTTACAAAACACATAGATCTTTCCATGAAAATATATTTTTTCTATGATTAATGGCAAAAAAGTATGGCATAAAACTTGGGAAAAGTCTTTCTTATTTTTATGATACTTCCTGTAGTGGTGTTACAGGATCTTGAAATAGTGAGTTATTTAACTTTTAATGTTTAGAGCAATGTTTTGCAAAAGTGGTGATCTCATTCAAAATAGATTTGTGTTAATTTATAGTAAGTTCCATGGATGGAATCTGGTAAATATTTTGTTTCTGCAAACATCATGATGCTCTTAATAGAGAGCAGGCAGAAATCTGCACAGATGCTCATGATTCATATTAATTCACTGGGGTAAACATGCAAAGATTACCATGGCATTCTGTGTATTTAATACCTAATAAATTTTATGTTTGTGTAATTACTTGTAAAATAATTTGTAGATATTTTAATGGTGACCCCTTTAATGAAATTAAGATCAAAATTTTCCCTAAATTAGCACTTGCAACTTGGGTCAGTCTCAAAACTGTAATTATTGTTTAACATGTATACAACCCCTGTAGTTTGTGTGTTTTATTTTAATTCTTATTACACAGATATTATTCTAGTAGTTAAATATTTCTTTTCCTTACCTCCTGCTCAATATTTTCATATTCAAAATAAGATGGACTTCTGGGAGCTAAAGCAACGGAAGTTTTGTAATTGAGGCTTTTTGTACTTCCTGCAGCACTTATTGTAATGCATAGAGGACAGAAAAACCCCACCGACAGAAAGAATAGTTTTGTGAGGAAAACAGAATTAAGAAAATCCAGACTTTTAAATTCAGCCACGTGTTCCTTGATAATGAAGTATGTACTATTATTTGTGGGGTTTTAAAAACAAATTGGTTTTACTCTGATCTAATCTCTTATGCTGATTTAGATATTGATTAGCTCTGACTTCTGAAAGATGTCTCACTGCAACTTCTATTCATTCTTAAACTTTAATTAGAGCAGTAAGTTTTCTGACACCATGTTTTCACGAGTGAAGTTATTCAGATAATCCTAACATTTACAAACCTTGGGAACTCATACTAAATTAGCTATGTTTGGATAGATGCAGATTACTCTTGCTGTGATTCAGAATGCATGTGAAACAATCCATTAATGCATAGGACATATCTCTTCATTCCCTAAGAACACGAGATGTGCAGAGAGTGAGGTTTGGAAAACACTGCTCTTGTCTGGAAACGATGCCGCTTGTCTGTAATACAGACAAGCCTTCTGTGAGGGGCCCGAGCTGTCTCTTTATTTAAATAAAAGTCTGTATTTTTGACAACAGTAGAAGCTCTAGGAAATGCCTTTCCTAGCCAATGCATTTGTAGGCATATTGTACACAGTGACAGCTTTTGAAGTCTGTATTTATAACGCTGAGGACTTTTCAGCTTTCCACTGCAATTACAGCCAGTATATGGGAACCAGTGTGGGAGTTAAGAAGGGGGGATTTGCAGTCAAAGAGGTTGGATATGGAATAAATTTTAACATCACGAGATTGTAGCAGGATTTTTTTTGTAAATTAAGTTTTTGAAATTTGTTAGTTTTTCGTTAGTACACGTGGTTATGAAAGTTAATTTTGGAAATAGGGCTTTTGGTATAGAGTCCTAACTAATTCTGAGGAAATGCCTGTTATAACTGTCTCAATAAGAAGAAAAATTATACTGGTCTTTCAATATCACCCAAAAAATGTGATACAGAAGACAAATCAACCATTACAATTTAGAAGAGGGGAAAAGGGTGTTAAGAAGGATGTGATTTCTCTGGTTTGTATCAATTGTGTTGTAAAAACTCAAGGTTAGATTAAATCATTATAGAAAACAAAGGGGGTTACAAATCCAAAGATTTAAAATATGCTCAAAACACTGCAGTAGAGAAATAACCCCAGAATCGCAATGCTGTAACTTTTATAGCTTTTGATGTTAAAAAAAAAAATAATAAAAAAAGAGGAAAAACACCCAAACCCACAAACCAACAGCTCCACAAACAATAACAAAACAACAAAATGCAACACCACTTATTCTATCACTCATAGATTGTGTATGTGATCTTTGATTGTCATTTGTCTTCAATCTCAGCATATCAGTGATTACTTTTTACAAAAATCCTATTTTTCCCCAGTATAAGACTTGCTGCTACAGATCTGAAGCCTTTTTAAGCAGCGATTGCCTTATATGTGATAAGGTACGAAACTGTCCATAAAGCAAAGACTTCTCTTATACCTCTTTTTCCTTACTTTCCATAATTTGCTGTATTCTGAAGGCCCAGCAAGAGTGTCCTGCTGCCCCAGGAGAGTCGGGAAGAGCCAAGCACACCCATGCAGGGTGATGGAAAAGGCTCAGCAGCACCCGCAGCTGCCAAACAGATGAGCAGTTTTTAACGGAGCTGAGACTCACAATGAAATCTGGGCCCAGAACTAATCAGATCTAATTAAGACAGACACGTTATGGTCCAGTACTGTTGACAAGGTCAGGGTTCCTGTAGCTCTAAATGAGGCATGTTATAATTATGATCTAATTGAAAAGCTGGGAGCGATACAGAACCTGTGCACTGCTGGGCCTGAAAGAAAAGTTGCATTTCAGGTCCTGTTGTGTACCTTATTAGATTGTTAATGCTCAATTAGACAGCTGTGCATTCAAAGGGGGAAAAAAAAAAGGCATGTGTCAGTTGCACATGGCTCAAAGAAAACCTATATGAATTTTCAAGATCTTGGTGGATTCCATTCATGGAGATTTGCTAAATGTATAGAAATAAGCTATTTGTTGGTTTGATGTTAGCTTTGCTTGTCACAACTTGTCTTGTTATACAGCAAGACAAAGGGCTCCTAGATTATTTTATCATGAGGCAAAAATACTGTAGATGTTTTCCAAAGTGCAGTATGTGCATGCATCAGTCTGCAGTATGATAGATGAAATGTGGTGGCCATATTTTCTAGCTTTCATCTATCACTATCAAGCAAAGTGCTGTGGAGTGACTTTTTCATTCTTGAGACTGTGGTACCTTCATTTCTAAGTATGACTTGACATATGGTCTTATAAATTATCATAAATTACCATGGATTGTGTCATGCCCAGTTTGCACAGTTCTGAACTCCCTTTTATTCTGCTGCAGAATTTATGGATCTGAATTCATTAATTTCTTTTTATGATACTATCTCTGCAATGAGATTTTGTTATAAAACAGGAGTTCTCGCTCTACCTTGAGAAGTCATTCATACACACATGAAGTGTATTGAAAAGTGCTACTATTGTGGAGGGTTCTGCTTTAAATCCAGTGGGCTCTTGCATGTAGCATGCAAATGCATGCATGAATAACAGAGGTTCTGAGCCTAAAACTGCACTGCTTACCATGTGGTAGCAATGAAGATTGCTAACTTTTTCCCAATCTACAGGGAATTCCAATATTGCAACATGCTTTTCATTTTCCATGCGTTTTTCAAAAACAGTCTAAAGAGTTCCCTTATTCTGCTCTTTACCCAAATTTAATTTGAAGAGCTTCTGTAATCTCTGTGAAGCCTTTTTATTGTGCAGAGCAATGTGACCATAACACCTGTGTGGAGCTGGATTAGCCTTGGCTGGCAATCAAATGCCCACCATTTCTCCCCATCATGAGCAGGACAGGGAGAACACAGAAGGAGAAAGACAGCAAGGTGTTTTACCAAGTAAAACACAGGCAAAATAGCCTTGGCATGGGAAAATAAATAAAATGTATAATGATAATGAAAAAATAGAGGTTGAGAAGCAAAGACAAAGGCAAAACCAGCTTCACTCCATGCTGCCTCTTCTGCCCAGGTTCAGCATCAGTCCTTGGCTCCCAAATTCTCTGCATTCAGCCCTGAGCAGCCTGCAGGGGGTTATATGGATGGTACAGTCAGCACAGAGATTTTCCCGAAACTTCTTCCCTTTCACAGATTTCCCCTCTACACAAGTGGGCTTTCTGCAGCCTTGAGTGAATCCTCTGCTTGGGCACCATATGGAACATCTCCTTCTTCCCTGACTTTGGTGTGTGTTGCCTCTCCTGTTTGTCACATTTTTTCCCTCGCCCTTGGCGGTGAGCTGTGTTCTGCCTTTCCTTACCCAGGCTTTCCCTGTGGGAAAAGCTGAGCTGTGGGCTCAGCTGTGCCCTGTGCTGGGTTGTCTGGAAGCATCCTTGTCCGGCATAGGGTGATCCCAGCCCCTCCTCACAGAGGCCACCTGGCAGCCTGTCCTGTGTCAACCCCTGGGCATCTACACCCACTGCAAACTTCAAAAAAAGAAACACAAAATGCTGTGACTTGCTTTTGTAGCAGCAGCCAAATAAATGCAGAGTTGTACAAACTTCATGTCAATCAATGGCTGGTTTGCCAAACCACCACTGGCTGGATGTTTTTTTTCTCTGATGGATGGAAAGACAGGTTTCTTTGTGCGTACCCACCTTGTCTCCTGACTTGTGCCTCCCTCAGGTGATCAGCAGAGTCAACTCAATGGCCAGCTAAGAGGCAGAACAGGAAAAACCTTCACTGCCTTAATGAAAGCCCTGGATGCTTCTGACTTGTACGCATTTCAAGCTAGCAGGGTAACTCTTTGATCTGCTGCCAGAAGGCTCTCACTTCCCTATCTTCCTAGAGCTGAACAACAGGCTTGCCCCCTCACTCAGGGGATTAGGCAGCCTGAGAGATGGCAAATAATTATGTTGAACCTCTCTTGTGCTGATTTAGCAATAGCTGTAACTGCCTGGGAAATGAAAATTCAAATGAAAAAAAAAAAATAAAAACACCCCTGAATTGCACACAACTGCATTGATCCCATACATCTTTCTGGAGGTTTTGGTTTAAATTTCAAAATGTTCAGTGGCTGAGATTTGAGTGTGTGACCAGACAACACGAGCATGAACTATAAATGGTTCTGGCTGTCCGACAGCAGCGCAGCCATCCCCACCCCTCCGTGCAGCGGGAGCTGGAGCGCGCAGGAAGCGGGAGGGAGCTGTGTTAGGAATGGCAGCTGTTTGGGGTTAGGCACCAAGCCCTTTGCTCCTATTTGCAGCCTTGCATGGTCTGTGCAAGTCTCTGTCAGCTCCACAGCAGACACAGGAGGCTGACAGAGGCGACCTGATCAAGGCCGGGTTAGCCAGTGGCAGGTAGCTGCCTGTGGCTGTTCCCATATCCCCATCCAAGTGGGAGCTGTGTCCACACCTGCAGGACGTGTGCTAACTTCCATCTGCTCAACACTCTGCCAGGTCTTTGTGCCAGTTCTGTGTGCACTCTGTTCTTCTTGTGTTATTCTTTTACAGTCACAGTCGAGGGTTTCCAAGCTGAGGTTTTTTGAAGAAAGTCTAAAACTTGTATGTTCAGCAGATTTGAAAAGGATCCCTGGTGCAGTTATTATCCCTTTGTGCTGATGACTCGAGATATGCTGTAAATAACATTGTTTAGAGTAAAAGGTGCAGGCCTATTGCTTGGTTGTTGCCAAACAACATTCAATAACTTCAGTTCTTAGAAGAGATCTCCAAGAATTTGTTCTTTCCCTCTCTTGTCCCAAAATTACAAATATGATACAGTGATCAAAAGCATTTTGGAGAATTAACTATTCCAAGAGTCTATGGAGAAGGGAACAGATAATGATGGGAGTCAGTACTGTATAATAAATGATGGAAAAGAATGGCTTTAATTGAGAACATTTATTTCTGCAAAAAAACACAAGGACATTTCACGGGAAGCTATTTGTAGAGTCAAATTCCTTTTAAAACTGCTGTGAAAAATACACAGGCAGATGTTTCCATGCTCTGTTTAAACAATCTCTTAGAAATTTGCCTAACAACCTATTTTGTGAAGTATCACAAAGAACATCTGATTTTTTTAAATATGTATTTATTCAGATAATATTCCTCTTCAGAATTACAGAAATTAAGCTCTAAGCTCCTTTGCACCTCTGCACCTTCCAAACTATTCTAAATTTTTATGCACAACAGTATCAAAGGTGTATATATAATATGATTTAAAATTTATTTTCTACAGAACTTGGCATTCTAAAATTATTAGCCTGTCAATGAATTGCTCTAATTTCCTAACCCTTCTATAAAGACAGGAGAGGTTAGGAAAGAGGTTAGATAAAGATACAAGGAGGTAAGAAGATACTCTTTGATTCTGCAGCTGAAAAGATTTTAAGAGATTTTGCCAGTACCATATATTTTTTGAAAATTATTTCTAATTAATTTGGCGCCGCAGCCACTGAAACCTTGATCTCTGTGTAAAGGCATTTGCAGTTTTGTACGTCTTCCTGTTGTTTTTGGTATCTTGTGTGAAACAAGTCTCACTTGGAAAGAAAAGTATGTGTGTTTGTATTTTTTCTTATTTTTTTTCTTTTCAGTGGGAAGTTCACATTGGTAACATATTTCTTTGTGACTGTGCCTGCACAAATTAAGGCTGCTGTGACACTGACCCTTCCTATTGACACTGTGGTCTGGTCTATTTATCACCTACAGTAATTCCTAATTATTTAGAATGTATCATATGTCAAGTGCTGATAAACTTCAACATTATAGTCTTTTCCACATGAGTTATCATCAATATTTCATGTGGGATGGCAGGACATAGCATTTTCTCTTCTGTTTTCTTTCAACTGGACTTTGGTTTTCCTCAGAAAATTACAGTGGGGAAAAAAAACTTAATATGTGTGAAGGACTTCAGCTGATCTGGCAGATTTCTGAGTGTTAGTTCTTCACTGGTATGTTTGTTTTGTGGGGTTTAGGCTTTTATTTTCTCTTGGATTTTTTTTTTTTTAAACTAGGACTCTGTTCAAGGATGGACTCTGTTCCTGTTTTGGTTTGGTTTTTTTATGCCTGGGCATGTCCTCCATATGCAGGACCCCGAAGCCAAGGAGAAACACTCTGAAAACAAGACAGTGTGCAAAATATTGAATATTTGCTCTGTGGCAGCAAGATTAATGTCTGTTTAAAAGGGAAAGGCTCTGAGGAGCAGCTGAGTAACGCTGTGTGCAAAAAACTACATATCAGGTTAAGGATATACTTTATTTATCATTTCCCGCACAAGACAGTATCTGGAATGTTGTTAGGTGTACGAGCAGGAAGTTTAGTCTTAATCTGTAGAAAAAGTGTTGGTTTTGGTCAAAACTCGAGACTCTGAGAATCAAAGAGAAGAATGGATGAATCCTACGTTTTCCACTTTGAAGTTTCTTTCACTAGGGCTTGTGAAAATTATATTATTTGTCTTTCAGCCCAGGTTCCTTTTTCCCTCTCACTGTATTTCTGGACTACTTACAGCTGCATCCAAGTAGCAGTATTTATGGGGACATGGTAGAAACAAAAGATTATTCTGCTGGGAGCAACTGGATTATAATTGCATCATAAATGTCAGGAATTACAGCAGCCATAGTAGGATAATGGATCAAGGCAAAGCAGGAATATTGATGTGTTAGTTATAAGCATGCATCTTTCCATTTCTTTTTTGCTCCAGGAGCACTTTTAAGATGGTAAAAGATAAGGGAAAAATATGGTTAATAATAGTTCCTTGGAAGTCTTATTAGCCCTCAAGTGAAGATTAGTATAGATTTACAAAATAGGAATGTTAAAAAATAAGAATGATTTTTAAAAAAAAGAGACAAGGGTGGTTTTCTTGAAGGAAAAGTGAGATACTGAATGTTGGTTCCATTGATAGATGATCGAGTGGCTGCCCATGAGCTTGGGGAAAGTGCAATTCATGGAAACAACAGTTCTCCAAGCAGAGAGGAGTGAAAGGAGGATTGTGTGACATGTAGCTCCACCACCATGGCTGCCTGTTCCATCTTAACAAATAAAACATCCCTTGTATAAAAGGGCCTTGTGTAAAAGCTATTATGTTATTTTTTTAAAGCAAGGCAACATAGTGAAGACTTCAAGGGTCTTATCTAAGGTGAAGAAAATAAATTGTTTCAAAAGAAATTGGAAGAAAACACCACCTCAGTACTATCCTTGGCCTTAACAACTAAAAACAAAATACAGTAAGTCTTGTCTAAAGATTTATTAGTGAATAAATAAGAATTTTTTAAAAATCAGTCAAGTTCTTAGTAACTTACATTCCTTGTCACAATGGAGAACTATTCAGTTCGAGGGTGAAAATGCTCCATGTTCAACTACACATTTTACACAAGTAAAAATCTTTGAAAGCAAGCACAATGGAAGCACACATACCTGTCAATTTATAATTAAAAAATGATTGAGTAGTCTAATCACTAATACCAGGATAACTATTTTTAAAATTGCTCCCCGGCAGTATTTTGATCTTAGAATTTGCCCTCAGTACTTAATTAAAAAAAAAAAAGGAAACACAGATTATTAACTTTCTTTTCTGGCCCATTTCAGGAAATATGTCCTCTAGAATACAAGTGGAGAAAAAGAGAGGGGAGCACTTTGGGCTGTTGCTGTGTAGCATTACCCAGATAAGGGATCTACCACACCTGTTGTACTAGAAGGAATATTTAAGGTTATTTCTTCAATTTGGTCTGAATATTTGGGGGGGGGGGGGGGTTTTTGTTTGGGGGAATATTTTAGGGTTTGGGGTTTTTTTCTGTTTTCTACTTCCTTGGTTGATTTTTGTAAACATACCTTCAACTCTTAGGTTGCAACAGAGGAATCTATGACCAGTTTCTGAAAATGAATGACATTATGATGACATTATCTGCTGAGCACAAGGATGGCTTTCTCTGGTTATTTTCGTTTTGCTAATCCCTTCCTCTATTTAGCTGCCCCAGTAGTTCAAGTAAATCTAGAAAAACTACATGTGGCTCCACTGCATCCAGCAACAGGATTTGTCTGCATGAGTACTCCTGTAATGGCATGGATGCATTGGCCATGAAATAGATAGGGTTCAATATTTCTACTTCTGAGGTTTCAGTCAACTTATGGACATAAAATTTTAATGTCTCATTGTTCTCTTCTCATAAATAACTGTTTCTCTCACGCGTCTGCCCTGTGAAACAAAAGGAATAAGAACTGGCAGAATTCTGGAGTGCAATTGTTTCTCGTGTGTCTCCTCCAAAAGCCGATGAAGTGATGGTGTGAATTTCCATGAAATTTCCTTTTTGAGCGTTGTTCCTGGAGGAAACAAAGCACTATGACACAAGAAAAAAGAATTGATCTTCATTCCTCAGATTTGTAGCTATTGCATTTTCAGTGAGCAAATGGACTCCAGCTTCCTTGATGAAGTGCATAAGCACTAATTAGAGCATAAGCTCTAATTGCTGTTCTTCTGGGCTAGTTACTAGAGGGAGAATTGTTATGCTATTTACCAAAAAAACTAGCATAAACTTGTATCTTAACAGGTAATATATGTATAAAGTATCTATATTCCTTTGTTGCTGACGGGAATGCTTCATCTGTGAGAGGATGCCACATGTGACAGCCAAGCACAAAATGCATTCCCTCAAAATCAGTGCTGACACAAAGGCTGAAAACGAAGCTTCTGGAGGGATTTATCTTGTGATTCTGAGTTCCTGAGGAATTTTTCTATGGGTAAAAGTAAGGAAGCCATCTGTGCCAGGGAACAGCATCATGACAACTGTGAGGTACTTCAACATTTATGTAGCTCTTTAATGGATGCACCCGGAAAAAAGGAACAAGAACTTGCACTGATGGTCCAAGAAATACTCCTTTAAGAGTTTTCAAAATTCAGAAGGCAAAACCCCCTTTTATATGATTTTTAGAGATTGGAAAGCTGACATCATGAGTTATGAAATGGAATTTTCAGGGAAACCATAAAAAGTAGTTTGAGGGTAGTGCAACGGAGGCAAATTGAATGTTCATTTGTGTTATATGTGTCTGTTCTGCCTCCCACATTCTCCCCTTTCTTCTACTGGAAATTTTGAAAAGGAAAGCATGTAAATATTAAAGTAAGGTTACAAATTGTTTATTATGCCTTTCAAAATAATACTGTACCTCAATTGATTCCCCCATGGTTTACATCCTGAAATTACCGAGTCGTTGTGTTACATCTTGCCATTCCTACATTTTTGAGGAAAATTGGGGCAGTAAAACTTTAAATGATAATGAATTCTTTTTGCTTTCTGTTTAGCTTTCTTTACAGCATGTGGTCCGTTCCTTATTATCCTCAGTAGGTGCTGTTATTGAAAAAAAAATTAAAACCTAAATTAAAAATCCAAATTTCAGTTGTTATTAATAGCCTCTATTGGTAACAGTTTCCCTCTGTTTATGCTTTGTTTTAGTCCAATTCCCAGTTCCAATAAGTCCTATTTCACATTAATTTACCTCCAAACCCTGAAGACTGTAGTAAAGTCTTTAATCTCCTTTAGCATGTTGAAGAGGGACACAATTGGATTGGCAATCATTAATGAAACATCTGTATGAAGTGCTGTATCTTGTTCCCCTGCCCTTGCTTCAGTCCTTTGATATTTGTAGGTTTCTCCACTCCTCTGGCAAAGCCATCTTTTCCTCCTTTCCTTTTCAGAGCTGTTTGCAGTTATGCCACTGCAGATTAGCCAGCTAGGTTTTCAAATTATACTGTGCCAGACCACATCAAAATTTAAATTCAGGTCACTCTGTACCTGCAACAAAGTCTCATCCAAGGAGCTACAGAACGAGGAGGCAGTCGGTCAGTTATATATATATAAATTTTCCTTTTTTTTTTTTTGGGGGGGGGAGGAGGGTTTTTTTAAGAATTATAGTATATCAGCACATTTTATGAAGGTACCATCCTGCTTTTTGGCTTCAGTGTCCATATCCATATTAGCATTTACACGCCACAGTAAAACTGTCATCTGTCACTTTCAAATTTTAGACAGGAAAACTAACAACTTTTCGTGGAGGTCCTTTAAGTAAACAATTTTCATAAATGTATCATTGTAGGTCTCTTCTGTATATCTTAGGCCTTTTCAAACATGAAGGTGACAAATGAAATGAAATTTTGACAAGAGCAAACCTGGGGGATGGGAAGAAGTTTTTGCCTGTGTGGAAATTTCAAAGGGAAACAAAAAGTAGTAACAGTCTGTTAGTGCTCTGTCCTTTGAAATGGCTCTACCTTTAGCTGCAAACACATTTTCCCACTTTCCTCCCCTGACCCTCCTTTTCCAAGGCAGCCTAGCAAAGGACTTTGTCATGAAGTTCCTTAAATTAAGAGTAATTTCTTGTTAAGCAATCCTGCTTGTGCTCTGCTGCCTCATGTAACTCAAGCAGCAGGATCTCCAGAGTCAGTTAAAGGCTGGTTGTGCTCGTAAGGTAAAACTTAAAGACTTTTAGCTGGAGATTTTCTTGCTAGTGCTTCAGAAGTAACAAATCCTGAATGATAAAATGTCACCAAACCTAAGACATCACCACTGTTACATGTGCATATCTGAGCAGTACCTCAGGTATGCTACCAGATGACTCAGTCTGGTCTCAGAGACAACTGATTACTCTGCTTAAACTGCTTTTTGTGAGTACACTAAACATTTGGAGGGATTATTCTTCTCATCTACAGGAAAACTATCAAATCCTTAAGGAGTCATTTCCAGCCACCTTGGTTTTGGTCTTATGAATACCATCTTTGATCTGTGGACAACATAATGTTGTGTGGAGTATCCCATGAGAGCCCAGTACGTTAAAAAAAGCAGATTTCAAATGTTTGACCTGCCAGGCTGAACAATCAGAACTAGATAAACTGTAATGGCTTCTAGTTTTTGGAGAATATTTACTCCTTGACAGTTGGATCACTTGAACATATTTCCTATACCTTTTTCTACATAAATTTCATTTCTGCTCACCTTCTTCATGCCTGACAACATCAAAATATTTCTTCCTCAACCAAAACCAGCCCAATAACTATTGCAAACTAATTCTTCAAATAATGGCAAGATAGGGACAAATAACCTTTGAGTAGCTGTTTACTCGAGGCTCCATTTTTTTATGATAACCATTAGACTGCCAATGTTTCAGTGTAGCAAGGTGGTAAATAGATCAGTGTGTACTGAAATAGATTGTTTCATATATATATATATTTTTTTTTTTCATCACTGAGAGAACCGGTACTTTATTTACAAGTGGTGTTCATTTTTCATGTCATTGTTCCCACGGGAATTAACATAAATCAGACGAGCTCAAATGTTCTAATTTCAGTGTGGGACCAGCAGCTGTTTCCCAGAAGTTCAGATATGCAGGACTCTGTAAGTCACCAGTCAGACAGGCAAAGTCAGCTGTATCCAGTTTCATGCCATGATATATCCATGCTACTTATGCCTGTTGGAGATTATGATAACAAAAGGATTGTGTAGGGCTTCCGAGAAATTATGAGTTTAAGTAAACAGTTATGTAATTGTCCCCCTTGCACTCTGTAAATCACAGGGACATAAAAATGCAGTCTGTGAATGCCCAGGTCTTTGGAGGAACACAGTAGTGAGCTGGCATAAACATGAGGAGCCAAGGAGCAGCAAGAGTTAAACCCGTTTTCCTTTCTGTGTTAAATATGTCTATAAAAGCACATAAAGGAGCACATTGAGTGTTTTTCAGTCTATACTATCTAAAAAAATTAAATTATTAGAGCAGCTGGGAAGAGGTAAACAGCTACTGCTTTATTTTTCTCATCTGTAACTGGAGTTTTAGTATGGCAAAATGCATGGAAAGGTGAAAAGCCGTCTAGAGAGATGTCTTGGGGAGGATGTATAAACTCTTCTTTGTTCCTTCTGAGGGAAGATTTTCTTGGGCAGCCTTTTCTTTGCATTAGCTTTGATTTACTGGCCAGCATGTGGAAAGAAAGCAAAGGTGAGGGAAGGAACCATTATTATTTATTTTACTGATCAAAGGTATTAGTCGATTCATTGGGCTGTTTGTGTTTGTTGTGTGGGTGTATTCTGTGTTGTGCAAAATTGTGCAGAACAGATAGTTAGAAAAGACACTTGTGTATTGAGTTGAGCATCTCAAGACTTCATGCCCAGACCTGGGGCTGAAATCTTGATTCTTCTGAATTCCATAAGATTTTGTCTCCAACCCAGGTTAACCTAGGATTTCTCTCCACCTGTGTTACACAAATGGGAATGGAGTAGGAACATGTAAAAGAGAGTGGTAATCACCTCTGTCTTCCAGTTTCATTACCACTTGATGCAAATGGAATCAGCTCCTAAGTTCTCTTGTGTTAAAGAATAGTCAGTATAGTATTTGTCAAAGGTCCACAGCACTTACCTGCTAGCATGTGAGCATCATTTGGTCGCAGATTTTGATAGTTAAAAATACCCTTAATGAACAAAGTTTTCAAAAATTAGTTTTGTACAAAGTATTTTTTGAAAGCCCTCTCCTCGGCAGAGAAAATTTTAGTATATTTATACACTGTTTCACAAAGCACTAGTACAACATGGGTGCTGATTTTAGGGGTTTTTTGGGGGTTTCTTTTTTGGGGGGTGTGTTTTTGTGTTTTGGTTTAGGGTTCTTTTGTATTACCATTATTCTGTTTTGTTGAAGACTTCCATTTACATCAGTAACTTCTCTGCTGCTGGATACAGAATGTTTCATTTGTCAGTGAAAGGCACTGCCAGCTTGAATGTGGCCATCAAATGCCACCATTCCAAGGGCCAACATTATGGGCCTGATTTACTGGTGTGTGGGTTTGCTGTTGTTGGTTTGATTCAGGTTTATGTTTTATTTTTTTTTTAACGACATGTCTTGAATCATGCAGTACCTACAAATGATGAATTTTAGTTATCTAAAGACCTGGTCCTTGATGGCACCCAAGTCATCCAAGATTTCTTTTTCTTTCTTTCTTTTGTGTTTGTTTGGGTTTTTGTTTAGTTTTGGTTTTTTGTTGGTTTGTTTATGTTTCCTGTAAGTAAATGCATTACTTAAAGGGGAGAAAAAGTAATTTACAGACTTATTCCTTCAATACTAATTGGAATTTACTGGAGATTTACTACATTGGGCCTGAAGGTTCCATTTGGCTATTTCATTAATGTGACTGATCTTTCCTTTACATAAAGAAAGCATTATCCTACCTTATTTTATTGAATATTTTTCAACAGTATAGCTACAGAGGATCTATCTCCTTGAAGTGTATGTTTGTGTAATCATCTCTTTTCCTTTTTTTTTTAGCTCCTCTCTTATTTCACTTTTTTCCTATTCCAAAAAGAAAATTAAGTGGGATGAGATTTGATTAATGTAGGAATAAGGAGGTTAGGCAGACTGCACTTCTGTTGACTTTTGACTTTGGCCTAATAGAGATATATTGGGGTATTTTAAAATGGCAAGCTGAGTCTAAAGATTAATTTCCTTGAACTGTTGCTTAAATCTTTTCTGGTCACAGAGAACCAGTATAAAATATCTAGTAAATAATTTTGAATTATGCATTCATGGAAAGTAGAAATTTAAGTAGCTATTTTCACATACAGAGAAAAAATGTGCTTTAAAGCATGTGCTGGGATAGAGAGGGATAATTGCTATATTGCAAACAAAATTAGAGGGAATGTTATGCTCAGAATGGGAAAAAATATTTGTAGTTCAGAATCAGATCATATTGCCAATCAGTTTAAATAAACAGAACCATAGATTTATATAAAATAGATGATTTACTCATATATAATTTTCTTTAATACTTTTAAATGGTAGCTAATGATATGTACAGATGAGTGTACTACCATTATGAAGGCACAAAGATAACTTTGTAATAGCAAAAATGGGAGTCTCTCCTAAGTAGGTAGTGCTGTGACCTTCTCCAGCTTTGCCAGGTAAACCAGAGTTGCACTACTGGAAAAAAAAATTAAGATTTTTTAATTGAAACGTCATATATATATAGGATGTAGTCAGGTAGTCTGAAACCTGCCCAGACTGTTTGAGACTAGTGATTGCAAGATTCACTGTTCTGCCTCAGATTATATATCTGTGAGGATTCTGCACCAGCAATGGGGGCAGAACATGTGCTCTTATTTCCTGTGCATTGTCGAGGGTGCTGGGAAGAGTCAGTGATGTTTTCTGGGTATCCTTTTATTAATTAAAATAAATAAATAGAATTTTTTTTCCAATTTTAATGTGCACATTTTTAAATTCTGATTTACATTTGCACATCCTGTTCTCAGTAGCCCTTAGGAATGTGCTTCCTGTAACCACATAACAGGCTGTTCTCACTGCATTAATCTGATCTATGATATTAAACATGCCAGGCATCAGTGCCCCTTTTCAGAACATACTCATGAGTGGGGCAGCAATAATTACTTGGACATTTATGGCATGCTCAACAGATATGCTTCCTCTTGAAAGAGAAAAGAGTAAGTTCCTAAAAATAAAATATAAGAACTGCTGGTGTGCACTGAAAGTGCAAATGTTAATATACTTGCAACACCAACTTGGGCAGAAGGTTGAAGGTCAGGCTCGGGGGGCAGCTGTGAACTTCTAAGGGAGCCAGTTCAATAAAGCAAACCACAGGGCTGGGGGGCAGGGGAGATTTATTGCCAGACCAGTGGATTCTGCATCTGTTCTCTTTGGTTTCATATGGATCCAAAACCGGAGTTTTGGATTGCTTATCAGCACGTGACTCCGACTACTGAGAAGCAATTCCCATCCGAGCTTGTTCCTTTCTGTCCCGTGTAGGTACATGATTTATCTCTTTATAAGGCACAGGCACAGCAAGGTCTGTGGGACTGGGACTTCATCGGGTCAAATACTGTGTGTTTGGAGCAGAAATGCTGGTTTCCCTGCTAAAGTGCTGCTAGCATGTTGAGGAATGATTCCTGATGCAGCCATAGCTGACACTGGATTGAGGGAAGGAATATAATGCCACTGAGGAGCTTCCTGCATGTGGCATCCATCTGCCTCAGCAGCTACTCAGGAAAAAAGGGAGACCTGCTTCTCCCTTCTCTGACTAGAAATGGTCTGTAAATAGTATGCAACTGATCACCATTCATGTAATTTTGGGCTCCTGCCATATTTAGTAAATTCCTCAATGCTTGTTATAAATGTAGGTACATTTTAATTAAAAACTTCTCCATAATAATGATTTCTAAACATAATGTTGAGTAAAAAGTAGCCTATTTTGTGAACTGCAGTTGTAGAATTTGCTGTATGCTTTGAAAAATAATTTTCACAGTACACTACAGATAATTAGAATTCATTAATTCTTATACATGCGCCTATTGGCAAAATTAGAACTGGTGTTTAAAAAGAACCCACTTGCTTCTCTTGCAATCACTTAGAATAAAAAGCAAGCTATATTTTTGCTTGGATTTTTTTTTCTTCGGATGTGCATGTCAATGGCACTGCTCAACTGTAACTTAATGTGATAGAAGCAAAAGTTACTATAGTCAAGCACATCTGATACTTCAAAATATGCTTTGAATTATCTTGGTTTTTTTTTGTTTTTTTTTTTTTTTTCTGGGGGTTTTTCTTCCTTTTCAAAGGCACACAGTGCTGCTTGAAGATTGCTAAAATTTCTTGGGAATGTGCTCTAAAGATTTTTTTTTTTTTTTTTAAGCATTCCCAGAAGATTGTTTTAAAGATATTTCCCTCCAGGGTTAGCAGGTGTGAGGATGAAATATCCATGGCTTTCTGCAATATCAGGTTTAGAATTTCTTAAGGGACTGAGACTTGCAACCAAGATGGTTAACAGTTTGCTAAACCCTTTAAAGCCTGGAAGCTAACAGGGAAAACAGTGTCTGTATGACTTGAAGCCCATTTGGCCTTCAACTTCTCTTTTCTAATTTTGAGCTTTGGAAAAGATTTGGATTGTGGTGTGTTGGGCAGATACTGTGTTTGGGAAGGACTGCCCAGGGAAGCAGTCTGAGGTTTTCTCTTCAGCCCCAGTTCCTTCACTGAGCTCTGTTTCTCTAAGACCAACCCAGGTCTGTCCCTTTTGTCACTGCAGTGGCACCTCCTGACTTTGTCACAAGGACAGCACCACGTGTGGATCCCACCAACACCCAGGGCTCACCTTCTGCCTTCTGGGGAGTTGCAAATGTTGCTGCAACATCTTTTAGGGCATATCAGCAGTTCTTGTGTAATAGACTTGCTACAAAATGCAGCTGAAAATAATAATGTTGATTTGTGTGCCCGGTGCAAGTGAAGTAAAAACATGAGAATACACGTTTGACCTAATGCTACTCTGTAATTTAAACCTTCTAACTCTTCTCAGGTATTATCAGAAAAATGACTGCAACCTCCAAAGGTACACAACAATCTGTAGGAATGTGTAGGAATGGCATGGTGTGTTTGTGTACTATAACGAATTCTTACAATGATAGGATTACTCAATTTGAGCACAGTCATGTTATGGAAAGGTTACTAAGCTAAAGGAAAACTCTGCAAATTATACATCATCTTTTGACCAAATATTTCAAGTGATTATCAGGAGTTTGGATATTTTGGGTTTTTTTCCATACAAAACCAAGATCGTGCTTACACTTTCAGAAAGACAAATTTTCTTGAACACTTAAAAATACACTATTCTAAATTCTGCCTGGTTTTCAAACCAAACAGAGGGCTAGCTAATGATTGTATTAATCATTCCAGTATACAAACTGCTTCTTTATTCACTTCTGGTATCTCAGAGATGACAGTGTGGCCAGCTGCCACTACATGTGGGGATAGTTTCTGTGATTTGGACACCTGTCAGCAAGAAACTGAAAACCACATGGAACACAAAACAGCTGCCATGTGTAATGATTTAATATTAACATACAATAAGGAGCTGGGGCATGTTTCTCATTTTGTATTGCACTACAAATAAATGATGCAGTCAAACCACTTGTGATATACTCCAGCATTTGATATCCACTGCCAAATGTTTAATAAATAAAACTAAGACTACTTTATGGACTCCTTGTTATTTTATATTTTAAACCTCTTTTACTGTCTTGCATTCTACAGAAGGTAGATCTCCTCTAGCCCTGCATTCTCCAAACCAACTGCCTGTTTTCCAGGACATGCTGTAATGGCTGCCCATGTGTGTCAAGCTGGAACTGTGCCAGTGCCTTATCCATCAGCATTAGGGGACTGTTCTGTGTGTGTATCCATAAACCAGAATGTTACTGCACAACATTTCAGATCTCCTTGGTTTCAGACAATTCTGCTGCAAATATCCTTAGAGTAATTAAAACCAGTATTTCTAGTTGGATACTAAACCTTTGCTACCCCTCCTTGCTTGCAATAATTTCATAGACAATATCATGCATTTTTTAAGTCATAGGCCTGTATCCTAGAAGCCATTCTTGAATGTTTTCTCTGCTGGTTTATCAATTTTTGTACAGGATTTTGAAACATTATTCAAAGATGGAAGTTGAAAATAGTGCATGATGCTCAGAAATGCATGCAAGCAACATAATAATCATCAAAATATAACTTTCAATTAAAATTGAGCAGTAATATCATCCCACAGGATATTTTTCTGGGGGTAGTGGATCATTTCACGTGCTCTGTTTCTTAAATTTCTTACACAGAGGGGCAGGGCTTTTGCAAAATTCTGGGGAAGGAATTGTACTAGCTGTTCACAGTGATACTAGTGATACTGCTCTTGCTTCCCTCACTGCTTGTCTAGTAAATTTTTTGACCATGTCCTTGAGGGTTAAGTCAAGGGTGGAGCATGCCAAGCTAATTCATGTCTTGTTTTAAAGCTAACTTCAACAGTTTGGCTTTGGGAACATTCCAAAATACATCCATCTGTACAGATTTCCACTGATGATTTAGTGGTTAGGGAGGGTCATGCTTTATTTTGCTTTCTGTTTAATTTGATTTCTGGTTTTATAATTTATAGCAAAGACATCCAAGAGGTTTGTTTAAAGCCCTTTTATTTTCTTCTGTGCAAATATTGACTAAAATAATTTTAATGATAAATCCAGTAGGTACACTTGACAGAATAAGCTGTGGGTTTCTAATCCCATAAAAAAGGGAAGGCCTAAAACTGGAGTTGAAAGAATGTTGCTTTCCTTTCTCCCAATGTCCTATAAAGCTGGAAGTACAGCACTCCTGACCTCACAGGAATGTAAAGGCTAGTGGACTTGATGATATCTTTCATGGTGTTTGTGCCATTTTTTAAAATTTTGGTAGATAAAGTATATTCTAATAATCTACAAGTATTTTTGTTCAATTCCTTTGGAGCAGGAGAGATGTTTCCATAATATGGATCCAACAACATGTTTTACTGCTTTGCTTTGTCAAGCACATTTTGTGGAAAAACTCCTGGTTGTTTATGTATTGTTTGTCCTCCTTTTCCTGTGGAAACCGAGTATAGGAACTATTCATCAGTGAATTTATTTATTTTTAATAAAAGTCTTCAATTCAAAATCTGCTGCTGGAAAATTAACTTTTAAAAGCCCTTGGGATGTTTATTTCTCTCCTTTTGGCTGGCTTGTGTGTTTTGCTAAAATAATGTGGGTCATTTAAGTGGTTCTCTTGATAAACCATGCAGGCTCATTCATAGAGAAAGCTTCTATTTATCTGTTTTTGGGATTTTTGCTCGTATTCCCAGGCATGGCTCCTTAGGGAAGGAAAAGTGTTGACTCCTCAGTGATGTCATTTTTCACATTGAAGGGTTACACATTTTGAAGAGGATAATAAATGTGCCCAAAGTGACAGAGCTGACATCTAGAAATCTGGAAGTGTTTTTGAATAAGCTATTCACAGGGTACAGCTAGGTTTTCATTTGAATCTGTAATACATTAGTTTTAGACTGAGTCAGTTGTAATTCATTTTTATACAGATTATACCTTCCTAAGCTTAATTACTATTCTTTTCCTAATATGTCCCTGAAGAGCAGCTATTTTGCTGCAATTACTGAAAATGAAAAGGAGAATAAAATTCACTGACAGTAAACTAGGCTCCTCAACTGTACATATTCATTTTTAGGGATCTGGCTTTTGTTGGTTTTCATTTTTCTCTGCTCATTGAAAGACAGGTCCCATATTATTATGAATTTAACAATCAAGCTTTGAAGAGCCATGGAACCAGATTCTTTCCTGTTAATATCTTAGCAACATAATTAGTAGATGGATAATGTTGAATTAAAGTAATTTATTTTTTTTTGTCACATTGAGCTTAAGATACTTTTCAAATACCAAACATTAAATAAGTGGGTTGTTTTTTTTTTATGTAGATGCAGTCATTGGTTGTATCTCCTAAGGTATCTTATTTTTTAAACAATTTGGAGTGTAGTTATTAGGTGAAATTCCTAATGGTGCATCCATCAAAGTAATATCTTCAATTAGTGGGATATATCTGTGTGGAATGCACATCTGGCATTTCATTTGTAAATAAGATTGGGACTTTTCTGCATGACTACTGATTTTAATCCAAATATTTACCTTATAATACCCAAGCTCCCAAGGCAAAATCAAAGTGGCAAGATTTGAGCTCCTGACCACAGGTGCTGAGAAAGCTGACAAACTTCCAGCAAAAATGGTCTTAAACTTAAAGGTGGGTCAGTCAGACCTGAGGTACCAGTAGAACATAAATGGTCCTTTAGGCTTCAAATGAAAAATAGAAATTGAGGTGATTTTTTTTTTTGTTACATGTGCATCTACAATTTCAAATAGCTGTAGCAGGGAAGTGATGCTCCAGTCAGGCTCTAGCCTTGTTCTTTTCCCACTCCTGACTCACAGTAAGCAGAGTTTCTGAATGAATTACATTTCTTATCCAGGATGGAGGGGTGGAGAGGAGCAGTGTGAAAAAAAATATAAATAAAAATCTAATAAAACACAACAGTGCAAACTGTCCTGTTCATTTCCAATTCTGTAGCTTTTTTCTCCTGACACTACACTTGAAAATAGCTGGGCCTCTATTTTTATTTCTTGGAGTCAAATAATAGTTTTGGATGGTGCCTACCTATAGTAGCCCTGCAAGCAGACAGGGTCTGTGAATGTTTCAGTATCTGCCTAGCAGGATTTGTGGTTAGTAGATTTGTTTTTGTTTTTGCCTTCCTTGATGTTTTCATTAACTTGGAGCTGTGTCCTCAAAGGTACTTAAGGGTGGTATTTATTACTGCTAGAATTACTGTTCACCCTCTTGTGAACATTGTAATAGGAAAATTCTCAGATAGGAGAAATAATTTACTACAATTTACTGTACAAAACATTTTTCAAAGAAAGATATTGCTTTTATTCAAAAATCTTCTCTTCTGGAACATTAGATGCCAAAGTCTAATTTCCTGCAATATTATTAACTAAGCTGCATGAGTCTGGGTGATTTGTGAAATTATAGAAATAGCTGATAAGATATGCCCAGTCAGGCAATTCAGTATTTTTAAAAGTCTGTATTTTTTCTGGTGGGATTTTATTATTACCCTAGATAATTATTGGATAACTTATTTAAAGCAAAATTAGGGGTCTCATGCAGGAAGCTTAGAAGACATCCTTAGACACTTTTAGTGATGAGTGATCTTGAACAGTTGAAGCCAAAAAGTCAACGTGGTCAGCCCAAGAGAGGGAATACTCAGTTTCCTTGTCCAGACATGAGGATTGTCTCCTGGCCTCTGAAGGAGCAGGACTCAAGTCCCACTTTCCCCAGCCTGGCTTTGTAAGGGATGTGGAAATAGCAGAGTGCATGTTTTGGATGAAAGGGAGAGAGGAAAACCTGCTTACCCAAACCAGTAAAACACTCTCTAGCCCTCAGGGTTTTCAGTTTGGTGCAGGTTCAGAGGGTACAGAGTAAAAAATCACAAATGTGCAAGGATCATATTGTGCATTTACCCCAAAGCTGATCAGAAACATTTAAGGTAATTTCATTGTCTCACTCTTCAATAATACCCCACAGCACAAAATGAAACGGAGCATTTTGTTTAGGTTAAGGATTTTTCTGTTTCTTCATTCATGGAATGTTAGTCTAGGTTTTTCATGTCCAGTTTTTAAAAGAAATGTGTATTATGTAAGCTGAGGGTCCAAAGTTCAAACTGCAGTTGAGAAGGCCCAGCTGATTTCAGCATCAGTGGGGAGGAGTTACTGCAAAGAATGTTGGATCAAAACTGGTCATTCACTGATACCTCCTCCTCATGGCTGTCTCCTTCTGTGCTGCCTTACAGGCCCATTCCCTTGTGGACATCATCTTCCTTAGCTGCACTCTGATAATGCTCTCAAAATAGAATTATTAGCAGAGATAATAATTGTGTATTTTGCGCTTTGTTACTTTCCATCCCATCTGGCTTTGAATTTATGCCAACCAGAGACTGCCCCATGGCATTTTTAAGGTGTTCAAGAGCTTGGCATTCAGTAATTTTATGTGATTTAAATGTTATTATGTTATTATTATACAGTTATTTATGTATTTTTGAAAACGTCTTATGCTCAACACAATAAAATTATGGTGTTAATTGCAAAATTCAAACCATCATGTCTTGGTGTCTATAAAGAGTAGGACTCAAACTCTTCATTCTGTGGATTGCAGCCTGTAATAGTAGCTATTCTATTTTGAAGTATCTTGATTAAATACTTGAATTGTAAAAAAAGCAGTTTGAAACTATCCACATTTGTATGAAAGGACTTCCAATTTCTTGACCTTTTGCTGTTTTTTTCATAGAACTTGAATGTTGTTCAAAACCACTGTTTTCATATATTAGTAGTCAATCATATTTTATTGTGGTTGACTTCAACTATGACAGATGAATTAATGTGACATAAGCACCTTATAAAGGAAAATAAAAAAGATGAAAACAATTGTATAGTTAATAGGAATAAAAATCAATATATAATAAAGGAAGAGGTATGCAGTATAAAAAGCACAACGTCAGCACAAATCAAGAAGGACTCTGAGAACTTATGGGTAGCTTTAGGATGTTGAATCAGCAATTCTGTGACAGATAAGTAGCTCCCATTGTGGTCATACAACTCTTACAAGATTTTAAAAAGGACTGTGTAAATTTACACATTTACACAATTTACTATTTACACATTTTAATAATAATCTCTAATACTACACAATGAGTGTCTAGCAGTACCTTCTCATATCACCGAATTTGAGCCTAATTTTTTGTTTAAAAGAGGTGACATTAGGTTAGCAGTGAGTGAGATTAGTGTTATCACAGGTGAGGCTTCCAACCAGCCCGAGCTGATGAGACTTAGGCACAGGACAGAAACATCTCCAGCTGCATTTTCCGTGGAGGCTGGGCAGGACTGAGGTGTGACACGAGGTCTGGCATGAGCTCCTTAGCTCAGGGCAGTGTCCAGCATGCTGAGGCAGAAAAGAGCAGAATTTCTGCAGCTTTGGTCAAACCTCCTGCCTGAATTTTGACTTGGAGTCAGTTCACTTGACGAAAACACTTGGGTTTTTTCAGGTGCTGGGACTGAGTGCTGTGTGGACAAATCAGATCGGTTTAGTGCAAAGACTGGAGCTGCCCTAATGGTTTTGTGGAAGGGAGGGAGGAAAGGAGCTTGAGATGAAGCTGAATGTGGGAGTTAGCTTAACTGGAAAGCTTCCCCTTCCCACAGATAAATCCGTGTTTAAAGTAACAGACTAAAGCCCAGTGAGATGAAGGCACAAAGCCAGGATGGAGCACAGTGAAGGCAGCGAATTGTTCCCCATCTCAATCTTCTAAGTTTTTGATGATTCCTCAGCTGTTTTCGACTGTATAGCTAAGATTTGAGTCGTCTTCTGCAATTTTTAGGACTTTCAATCCCAATAGACCTGTAAAAAAAACCCAGGTTATTTGCAGTTTTCCTTGCCAAAATAGCCATCACACCAAAATCATACCAATTTAGAAAAAACATATCTAATAAAGAATAAGTAATAAATTAGGAAGGAAAATCCTGAATAACTGCTATAGGTCCTGAAAGTAACAGATGACCACATTGTCCAGACAGACAGTGTCCTCAGCTGAAGAGATTTAGGGTTCCTGGAGATGAAAAAATGCAATATGGTATCCCAAAAAATGAAGGACACTTCAAGAAACTTCCAAGAGTGGAGCCATTTTTTGTTTAAAAAAGAATATTCTTTCTATCTGAGAGGGCAATCTCTCAATTCTCTCCATGGAAGTCTCCATTTGACTAATATTTAATGTGGTTCTGTTATGATTAATAAAATCTTTAAAGAAGTAGCCCCTATTTGAAAGTATGGGGAAAACTTAAATGGAACCTTCCCTGTTCAACTGCAGAAACAAAAGCCCTTTTTAACAAACCAACTTCCAACCTTGGAATGTGGAAAAAAATCTTCATTTTTGTATAATGTATTTGCTTTTACCACTGCACTTTAATTTTCTTATTACTTGCTTATTATCTTCTATTGCACAACTAAATCTTAAACATGCACTTTAAATTACCTGAATAATAGTTGCCACAGATGAAATTGCTTTAGATGAAATATGGTTAAGTTTACACTGAAATCTGAAATGTGCTGGTACAAAGAGAGTGGGTGTAAGAATTGATAAGCAAGTGAGACTTGAGAACTCACTCCATTTGGAACTCTGGCTCAAATTAATTTCAGAAACACTGCAGGCTTCATTCTTTCCATCTCCTCTTTGAGACACATGACTTCTACTTGCAGCTCAAGTTATGGCAGGGACACAATATGTTAGAGATTTCTAGATGCTGTCATTCTAATGCCCTGTTGAATTTGGAATTGCCATGTTGCTCTGTGTTGGTTTGAAGGAATGGATATATCCATTTCAACCCACATAAAAAGATGTTCTTTATAAAGAGATCTCCTCTTCCCCACAACTGTTTCTGAAATGCAAAGGGAGGTATCTGAATTTTAAGAAGCTTTCAGCACTGTTTCCACAGGGCTTTTGGGAAATGATTAGTCCCACTAGTTGTGCTTATCAGAGCTGTGTGCAGCTGAGAGGAAACCACACGTATGTGCTGAGGGGGTCACTGGGAAGCCACGAAGGCAAAGTCCAGTTCCGCTCCCAACCCTTGTCCAGTCCCTGAAGAACCAGGGAGGAAGCCACAGCTGTGGGTCAGGGTTTTAATGTGGTTTATGGCACAGAAAACCAGCATTTATATGAGTGAGAGGTACGTAAACTGTGGAGTATGAAAGTAATCTACGGTGCACAGCAAGTCTGTGACCCTTCCACAGCACAGCCTCACGTGTTCTCTATGCAGTCCATCACCAAACACTCAGGTAGAATTCTATATGGCACTCTCACAGTGTCTTTTTTCACTATTTTCTCAGCTCACATTTTCTATTTTGAGCCCTAATAATGAACAGCAGTGAGTTTAAACAGAAAATACAAATCACAGAGGTGATTTCTCTCCTCTGCCTGGAGCTAGGACATTTGCATTGCTCTTACCTTTTAGAGTACTTGCATTATTTGCTTTATAGTAGAAAGAAGTTCCTTTTTTGCCATAAAGGAAAAGGAATTAACATCAGGTGTTTGTGTGAAGGTTTGGGGTTTTTTTATTGTCATTACTCAGCAATACATTAACAGTGAAGCATTTCAGTAGTTGAGAAGCCTAGCAGTTTCAGGAGCAAATGTATCCCTAGAATTGAAGGAGTCAGCTTGAGAAAGATAGTGAAGGGAATCATAATTAGAAGTTCATTAAAAAATCACTTCTATATAAAATAATTATTGCACCTAAGTTACATTGTGTACTAATTTTACAGGCATGATATAAAATCTTCCTTCACAACCAATGGATTTCCTTTAATTAAAACATGTAGAGCCCTTTTCTTCCAATGATAACAGTTTTGCAACTGTTAACATTTTTTTGATCAAAAGCATTTAAATAGAAATTTCAGCAACCTTTTGATTAGTAAAAATAATGTTAATTTTACTGGATTATTGAAATAGAAAAGAAGATTGATATTGCACTAATTGAAAAATAATACACAAGCAGTAGAACTTGTAACATCAGGAGATAAGAGTGTGCTCTCTTCTGGAATTCTGAATATCATTAAGAAACGCTGAGAATGGAATTTCCAAAGTGCATTTGAAGTAATGCAATATTTATGATGATAAAGAATGTACCACATAATCCCTTGAGGCTCATTGGCTGCATAATTAACATAGGTATAAATTAGATTTCAGTAAAATTGGATGACAATTTCTTTTTTTTTTGGTGAAAAGACAAGGACTCTACCAAAAGACAAGTATCAGAAAACTGAGAACTCATAACTGTCTCTTTTCTAGTTAAGTACAAATGACACACTATGATATGTCAAAGAGGCAAAAATGGCAGTGGGCTAAAGCTGCTCTTGTGTGGCTGATGGCTAAAAGCAGGAGATTGCTGACTGTGTGATAAAAAGCAATTGCTGCAGTCATTGATGAAACGGTTTGAATATTGCACTGATTGACTGTTTGCCCCTGTGAGCGTGTGGCATCCCATTAAAAAGCTTAATTACCAAAGTCAAAAGTCACTAACTTATATGGAATCTAACTGAAAATGTGGACTTGCCAGCCAAAGTTAATTGTGCAGTAAGATTTGTGTATAGCCTCACATGTGGGCTTAAAAATTCCTTTTAGGAGTGAAATTAGAGGAACCAAGCCATCAATATGTCAAGTCATTATATATTGGTTTCTCATCTGCATGACCTGCTTTCATGACACCACCACCCCATTAAAACATATTCATTTGCTGGTGCTGGCCAGAAGTGACACTGATAGAGCAGGCATCAGTTTTTAGAGGCAAAACTTTTGAAATTAAATACAATTATCCACCATTGGCTACTTGAGCATTTGGGCTTCTCTCCCAATATTGCTGACAGTCATCATCATTTCCCAAAAGAGACACCCTGTCAAAGTTGAAGTCAATAGGAGTTTTGGCACTGCCTTAAGAATAGTCAGGAGCTCCCTTTCAATGCCTGATGCCTAAGTGGATGTAGGGAATGAAACCTTGAAAAGAAATATTTAGCCTAAAAATTTAAAAACGGTGTTCAGTTATAAGGTCTAAGTCTACAAAACAGTTTCTCTGTGAAAAGGTTTTCTGGGAGATGTGTGTATGGATTGTCCATTGCAACATAACAGGTATTAAATGGGGTGGTACTTGATTGGTCATTGAGCAAAAATTCAAGTTTTCTATAGTGCTTAAATCAACCATGGTTGTCTAGGAAGTTTTAAGTTGTTTTTGCCTGGTGGATCCTGAGATAGATGCATTTATAAACTTTAATGCTGCCTGATAATTGCTGTGTATGAAATGAATAAAAATACCAGATTATATTTTCATTTCTAACTATAATAAGCAATTATTGACTCCCCTGTCCTTGGCAGAGTGTAAAGATTTATTAGCATCAGAAACTAATATTGATCAAAACTAGGATGGTGGGTCAATGAATATTAAATGAAGGCATTTTCATCTTCCCAAGGTTAAACTAAGATTTCACTCTGTGAATTCCGTCATCAAGATTTTTGCTTCTAGTCTCAGCTATGCTGAAAATGTAATTGCAGATGCAGGACTCTTTCATTTGCAACATTATATTTCAAGCAGTTTTAAGACAGATGGAAATGATTATCAAAATCATGCAAGCTGGTAAAAAAAAAAGGGGGGGGGGGTTGGGGACTGAATCCTTACTGTACATAAAAGGTTTGCCTACATTGCTGGATCATTTCCTAGTCCTGACTGATAGGATAGCAGATGTCCTGGTGGTGGATTATCTAATCACCATCCCTAAATACAGATTGGGTTTGTGTACCATGGCTCTACAGACCCCACTGAGCCTGCACCACTTCCAGCCATGGAAGTCTTTGGCTGAGCTGGGAGGTTGTTGAGTTGACATTGCCTCCACAGGTCATGGTTTCTCCTCTTTTCTTCAGGCTGCCTCTGCTCATCTCTTTTTATTCTCTGGCTCTAGACTATTTTCCTATAAATTATAACCAAGACTTCTATCACTGATTATGGTCCCTGACTTAAATCTTTTACTTTGGTATAGATGAACAAAACACCCTTATGAAAGCAAATTTTTTAAAATCTATTTTAAGGTAGTGTGAAAGAAATGGTTTGAAATATTCACTGGTAGAAAACGCTTTCACTGGTATATCTTGACATTTTGAAATATTTTTGTTGGGGTACTTCAGCAAATATTTTCAGGACTTACCTCTTTCAACCTTATGCTAGAAATTAGAAAGGTCACTGACTCCACACAGCCTTTCTACAGTCTCATTTTTTGCATGCCCTGAAGTCAGGAGAGGGAGGAGTCAGCTTTCACTGGCTGGCAGTGCTCTCTTATTTATCCTGGTGCTCTGGAAACTACTGAAGAAAACTGAGGACAATGAGCAACACAATTATTCTGCTCCATTGCAGGTTAAGGTTGTCTGAACTTGAATTTGTGTACTCCTACAAAATGAAATTGATTTTTTAATTTTTTTTTTTTTTAATAGCCAATGGTAGTATCTTGCCCTTCATGCCAGCCAGAAAATAGGAAAGGTTTTTATAGCTGAGCCACCCCCCTGTTCATGGATTGGTTTTTGAAGCAGTGTAATGACATGCTGGCACATGTATCAGGCTATGTAGAAGCACAATTTTGCCGCAGTAACATGCTGAATTAAGAGATGTATTTTGCTTAGAGTCAATAATTCGATGAGAATTCTCTATTTGAATGTCATGTCTAAAAACTAAAGTACCAAAACTCAGTGCAAACACATGAGTTTGAGATGACAGATTTGCCTTTAATGCTCAAGTTTGTTGTGTCAAGAAAGTCCCTGATTTGTATTCATTTCTTGTTCCCTTTCTTCATTCTGCATTTGTGTAAAAGCTTAAAAGTCCCTTATTCTTGCTGACTTTCTTATCTTAATTTCTCTTTGATCTTTTTTAGTTCATTTTTCCCACTTTAACCTTTCTGTAGCTGTACATGTTGTTTAAAGCTGTTATTCTCTCCAAAAATCCCTTCCCTTTCCTCAAGATAATTTCTGTCCTTGAATAAAACTTTCAAAGTAGCTCAAGTCCCATTTTCAGAAGATATAATTACTTAGAAGCCTTTTCACTTGGAGAATCATTGAACTAAATATTAAGCTAATCCCATCAAGTGATTTATATTCCAAACTCACTTTTGTATTCTTTAAAAATTTTGCCTTCTTTTAATATTTCCAGTTGTATCTGGTTCTTTCCTCTCTCCCTTACCACTTTTTTTTGCTACACAGTCTTCTGCTATTTTCATATCTGTTTTCATTTTTCTCTCCTATTAATTCCCAGGGTTTTTTGTATCTTTATCCTCTGTTTCATGGAGTTTTTTTCTTTTTTATCCACTGGCATATTCAGCCTTCCCTAACTTTCATCTGGTCTTTGCTTTTAAGTCTGTTGCAAGAGAAATGGTGGTACCTTAACAAAGTAAGGGGAGAAAACAGCACTGCAGCAGCCAAACCTAGTGTTTTATTCAGTTCCCCCACATGCTGTTCATGAGACACCCTCTTCATATCTGTCTTCCAGCTCATATTCTTGATATGCATGCTACACAAATGTCTCTTAAGGGAGAATTTGTGAACCTCAGCAAGGTAAGTTGACAGCCTCAGAAGAGAAAAATTTAATACTTTCATTAAGCATGGCTACAAGGCAGAGATATTCTTTTATTTCTAGTGAATTCCCCTAGTACCTTCTTTCCTAAGTTATTTTTTCTACAAAACAGCACAAAATTATGAGTCTCTTTTGCATTTATGGTAGCCTTCTATGCTATGAATTACAGCCTGAGATTTTTAACCTTTTTGTTCCTTCTACAGATTCTGTTTTTAACAGCTTTTACAGTTGAAAAAGTTGTAAAGAATTATGCAGTGAATTCTGACACTCCCTAAAATTGCATTAATCCACAAAATCCATGATATGGATATTTTCAATGGAAAGAAAATTTTGTATCTTTCTAAATCAAAACATCACAAGGAAGGAATATAAATAAAAATTCACGTAAGAGGTTATTTACTCTAAATTAACAAGTGTTTTTAACTTCCAAAATAAAAGAGAATGAAGCCTATGCATATTTTTTTCCTGCATGGGACTACACAGTATATTATATTCATATGTTAGTATGAGATTGATTTCAATTTAAAAAGAGGTCACGTCTTTTAACATTATACAGATTTATTGGTTCCAAGTTGCCATTTCCAATAGGAACACATATTTCTTAAATTAGGCCAAGACAGTTGATAGTTTTGTTAGAAAAGTGATAAAATTGACCTGATTAAGTCATGAATTGTGAAATATTCATGGGTGGAAGGTCTGCATCTGAGGAGCATCCTGGGGAGGCTTTGAAGATGAAGGTTTATGTGTGTCTAAGTAAAGATGTGCTCCAATGGAGAAATGTCTCCAGGTGAAGGTTGGGTAGCCAGCTGTGAGCCTCTGATCATTTGTCAGAGCATCTGGTTGGCTGGATAAACCAGGAATGAAGCTTCTTGGGAATTAGCTGTAAATACAAGTATTTTTAAGCTTGTTTCCTTATTTAGAATTATAGTCTGACTTGGGAGGGGCATTTTAAAGGTCATCTAGACCAAAGCCCTCTGTACACATTTGCCTTTCTGTAGACCTCCTCATACTTCACGTTTTAAGTGTAATAATAAATTGCTTAATTTCTTCTACTGTAGCACATCTTGGATGTCAAGGCTGACAAACTAGAGGTACCTGAGAGCAAGTCTTAAAATTAGGGACGTCGACAATTCCTGTGTTCTGGTGTTAACAGCAAAAGGCAAAAGTCAATATTGGAAGCAGGCATGCTTCTCATGTGGTTTTGAGAGTTTGAAGCTGGTAAGGCAAAGCACTGGTGTGGAAGAAGACCTTTTCCTAGCTCCTTGACTTGCTGCTCTTCAGCACAAAGATGCAAAAGTAGGGACAGACTATGGACCCTCTTTCCAAGGATGTGGCTGCTAAATTGGTCTGCATTAGTCCTGAGGTAGTTACGGGGGAGTTTGTTGCTTTTCACTTCGGGTTTAATCAATTACTGAATTGATAATATGCATTTCTATATGTCATAATTTTATTTCTAAAGCAGGGCAGTCAGATAGGATTTTTGGTAAGTCTCTAAGTATACATCTTTATATGCATAAATTTAAAAGTTGGCATATAATACCCGGTCTAGTTTCAGCTGCTGGAAAACCTTTGTTTATCACTATTTTCATTTCCCCTCATACTAAAGGTGCTTATATTTTTCATAAAAAGGAAATTACAGAAAAGAGCTTTTTAAAAAAGTGCAATATTTCTAGATGTTTTTGAAATATCATTTTACTCTATATATGTCACATTTTTACTATTTCTTGTTGTATAACCATAGGATAAGAGTATACTATTATCACTGTTATTGCTATCATATCATAATTTCATAAGTTGTTTTCTTTTTTGTTTCTATTTTAGTATATTTTTGAAATAATTGTAGGCAGCTGCTACTGAGTAAAATATTCCCCTATTTCCTCCCAAATGTCTCTTGCTCTGAAAATAAATTATGAACAGAACTTTATGTTGATATGTATATACATTTAAAATGTAGACACACTCAGCATGATCAAAAATAAATATAAGGTAATACATTTTTAAGTGTAAAAAGAGGACAAAATGCAATACAAAATTCTCAAAACCTTCATTTCCTAAAGCAAAACTGTAAAATTAAGATATATTTACCCATGGGAATTTTCTTCAACAGTGAACTGTTTTCCTGAAAGCCTTGCTTTAAACAAAATGCCTTCCTTCCTTCCTTCCTTCCTTCCTTCCTTCCTTCCTTCCTTCCTGGAGCCACATGCCATCACTCTTCCAAAATCCCTGCCACTTCACCTCAGCCCTCCAAAGCTCCACACCTTCACCTCAACCTTCCCAATTGAACTGCAACTGCCCAGAAGACACTTCAAGGGCCCAAAATTACTAAAAGCAGCCACACCATCCCCAAAAGTGCCCCCTGCTCTCCCTCCCTCTAGTGCNTTCCTTCCTTCCTTCCTTCCTTCCTTCCTTCCTTCCTTCCTTCCTTCCTTCCTCAGAAGGAAACAACTTAACAGTAGCTCAGCACATAAAAATACCTTTAAATCAAAGATCCCAGATTGTAATAGAACCCCATCTCCCAATGGAAAAAAAAAACCCAAAGACATAGTGGAACTGCATCAATATTCTCCCACAGCATTAATGCCTTATGGCGTAACAGGTATTGTGGTTCCTTTGAACCAAAGAACGCCGAGCAATGTTCATCTGTGACACAGTTTCATTCCGAGCTGTACTCTAAATTCAGATGTTGCACATCACAGCGACTGCTCCATGAGCTGCTGAGTTCCTGTACAAGCCCCAGCCCAGGCTGAGTGTGCAGCTGTTCAGTCAGTACAGAGCACTACAGTTACAGTCAGTTTTACTTCTCCTGTGATCGGGACAAAGTCACCACATGCTGCCCTCCCTTGATTCACTGGAGAACGTATGTGCTTTGAAGCAGTAGCTCTTTTAACATCACAATTTTCTCCTTTCTTCTGGGCTGTGCTAGTGGATGTTGGATATTTATCATTTTTCTTCCTTCCAGGCTCTTCAGCCTGGAAGATTATATATATTATAGGTTATTTCCTAGACTCCTTATGAATAGAATATTTCTCATTTAATACATATTCAGTACTCAGCTTTAAATTTTGGAGAAAATTAGACTGACAGAAGTTTCCTTTGTCCTGTTCTGGTTCTTTTTTAGAGCATGGAATGTCGTTGGTAATCAGCGATTCATTTAAACGTTATGAATGATTTAAGGGAAAAATTTTAGGGATTTTTTTGTTGTTCTTCTTGTGTGATTGCTTTTTTTTTTATTAAGGAAAGGAACTGAAAACAAAAATCAGAAGAAACCTTAGACTCCAGGGTATAGAATCACACTGGCACTCTTCAAGGTTATTATGAACCTGAAAAGCTTTCATTCTGCAGCTATGTCTGGCATCACAACTTTTGCCTGAATAATGAAAGCATAAACAATTTCAAGGTGGACCTCAGGGAAAGAATCATCTGCAGCATGACAGACCACCAGCAATGGATGTGATCATCTTAACAAACTAATAGGAAAAGGAGAAAACTTTATATCTGTGTCTCCTAAATGAATTCTCAGTTTGGGCGGTGATTTTCTTTGCACGTGGTGAATAAGTTCTCGTTGAACTGCTCTCAGCTTTCCCACTTTGTTCTCTTGTTCCTGTGTTGTGTGAGATACAATGAGCTGAAAAGCTCAGAGGTTTTTTTACCTGTGATGTTTTTCATTGTGGTGTTGTGTGACATGTGACATGTGACTCATTCATCTCTTGAAGATCAGCGTGGTCTTCGTCCTTGGTCCTACTTCTTACTCAAAACCTTTCTGGAAAGGTCTTTAAGGAAAAACTTTTACTTAAATTTTCTACTTGTCTACCTGACAAATTGGCAGTGAAACTACTTTCACTGTAATTAAAAGCTTAAACTGTGGTTGAAAAACAAAGTATTCTGCAGAATTACATCTTCTTGTATGATGAAACACGCTCTAGACACGTATTTGTAGTACGAAACTGTTGTTCCAGGTCACAGAAGCAAGGGTTATTGAGATTGTTACGTGATTATAGCAGTAAGAGAACAAACTCATGTGCACCACATTGTTGTAGCTCAGTTGGATACTTCAGCTGATTGTGCTGACTGCTGCATTTGATGCCCCCAGAGAGAGCTCAGCAAATTTAAAAAGTAGGGGGTTTTTTTGTGGTGCACACTTCTTTTAATAATGAACATATAATTCAGTCTAATTTCCTAAGAAGAGTTACATTTGAAGCCTTGGTATCTTAATAAAGGAATTTGCAAAAGACAGTTCTCTTTAAAACAAGAATTTTACAGTTCTCTGCTTCTGGTGACTTAGTAAAATTTCAGATTATTCTTACTTCTTTTAAAAAGAAAGGCTGCTGAAAGGGAAAAGGAGTTTGGCTTTGCTGTTGTTTGTTGGTTTTGCTTTGGGGGTTGGTATTTATTATTCCAAAGAGAGTTATATGCATTATTTGTGTCTGGTTCTAGTTTAAGATCAAAATAGCATCATAACAGTTTACTACTTGAAGAAAATCTAAGGTTTTTGTTTTGTAGCTCTCACTGAGGTTAAAGGATTCGATCACACAACAATTTCCAGCAGAAAAGCACATTTCCAAATTCAATGTGTTTTCCTCAATCTACATACGTAGTGTTAAGAGGAGCTTATTTCCTCATAACTCATCTCTTCAGTTAAAATTCAGTCTTTATGCTCCGTTGGTGTTTTTACTTGCATCTGGTGTACAAATTATGCTGGTTTTTACTGATTTTGTGCTTTTACCTTTCACCAGACAAGCGTGTCACGAGGCCCACGGAAGATCCAGGGTGCCTTGTGAGCACGGCAGTAAGAAGGACTGAAAGCTTTTCTCTCCTTCCTTATGGAATTCAGTGTTGAAACCGAGGCATTTAAGTACAGTTGTTGAAAACCTTCTGTTGTGGGCAGAGCTTGAAAAGAAAACAATACCATAGCCAGTCACTTGTTCTTTTATTGCTTCTCCCTGTGCAACCTGCTTTTAGCTGTTTATTTTATGCTGATTAAACAGACTCCTTTCATTAACTTCACTTCCTTAGATATTGTTTCTTCTGCAAACAAGATAAGTGCCAAAAATAGTCATCTTTTGAGCTTTGTTCAACCTGAACTTTTGCTAAGCCATTCCCATGTGCTCTGTAAATAATAACCATAATGGGATTCTATTAGTCTAATCATTCTAGCACAGAAGGAGGATATTTAACAAAGTCAAATGCATGTTTGATAATACATGCTGGAGAAGTATAAGCAGCTGGTAAATCTAAGAAAGAAAGGCAAAACATAGTAATTTATTTTAAAAACCCATGGTTTTTACAACCTTTTTTACCCCCTACGCCTCCTTTGCATTACCTTCCACCCACTCCTAAGTGTAAGCCTGGATTCATGTACCAGGAGGGAATGTCACACAGAACTGGAGTTGGGATGTATAAGGAAATACAGGAGGTAGGCTCAGATATCTAAAACACACATATGTCACTACTAGGTCACAGCCAACTGCCCCTCCAATCAGTAATAAGTGGTAAATTAATAAGTTATGATCTATTCTTTCATGTTTAGTAATGCCTTGGCTTTTGTTTTCCTACCACTGTGGTGGGGAGTATAATTTAGGAAGGAAAGTAGTGTTATTTGGTGTCTGAATTCCATTCAGTCCTGGCAAATGCTGAGCATGCTGACCTTGATCAAGTTGATTGTTTAAAGACATGCTAGTCCAGTGGTTCTCCTCTCCTGCTTGTTAAAAGCATTGCCAAGCTCAAAATTAAAGAAAACAATACAGTTTGTTATTGCACTGTTATTTTTTCTCATTTAACTGCCTAATTTGTATCACTGGCAGGGGAAAAAAAAAAAAGGAAAAAAAAAAATTCAGAGCTGTTTTACCCTATATATTCTTACTCCTGAATATCTGACTTCACATCTTTTACTGTCAATCAAAGCATGGAAAGTTTTATTCCACACTAACTCTTAAATAGTGTTTGGATATAAAATTAGTGTGCAGTTCTTGCAATGTTTCTGCTGTTCTTATTGTAATTTAATCTCATACTTCATTACTAAATATACCTATTCTAGTTAATACCATGTGTTCTAACATACATACTAAACTGTTTTCAGTAGTCTTCTGGATTAAAGGGTTCTCTACTGTGCCATCTACAGTTTATCTGATTTATTTCAAAGTGAATGGGACTAATTTTAGGTTTTTCTATAGAAAAATCCCTTACTTCTGCTTAAATCAAAGTGAAACTGTCCCTTATAGTAGAGCTGTTCATGTAAGAGAATTTTTGTACATATGTTAATTGAGCAAACCCAAAATTAGTGTCTGTGTATCAATGTATTCTTGAATTCACTGAAACACATACAGTAGAAACTCTAAGTCCAAGAAGCATTAAACCATCATTTATTTATTGTCCTGGCTGCATACTACAGTAAACAAGAGTAGCTCAAGTGTTTTGTATTTCCAGTAGTTTTTGAGCAAGAAATACTGGGTTCCTAAAAACATGTGCAAGAATCTTTCCAAGTAACAGGTGTGTGGGAGAAGCTGGCTGAAATAAATAGAATGCAGAGCTTTACTTTTCATTTTTCCATCCAATCAAACACAAAGATACAGTTTAGGAGAAATAAGATAAGAATTTGAAAAATTAATAAAAGGCTTATTTGACTTAAATATTCTGTCAAGGTCAGTGACAGATTTACTTTAGCTTTTACAGAAACAACCTTTAGGATAATCTGGAATTATTTAAAACTAATACTGCATTTTATTATCAAGCCATCTGGGGGAGAATAAATATTATTATTATTAAGTCATGAATGAAAATGAGTAAAGCAGTTCATAAAAACCTAACTGCATATGTTTTTCTACAGCCCCTTTCTTTTTATATTTTCAATAAAGGCCTTAATGGTAGAAGTCCTGGTTGAGGGTAAATTAAAATTTAGAAATAACTCTTATATTCATATAACAAACTTGGTATAAAATTCATAATCATTGAATCACCAATACTAAGAAATGAACTACAAGGCTTCTGCCCTCCTCTTTCACTTTCTTTCCACTCTCTCTTGTCATCCTCATCACAGCTTTTTTCTGCCTGCCTCAGGCTTGTTGGAGAAGCCAGAGGGTGGTGGCTGTGGATCAAAGCTTGTCATTGCTGAAGTGTCACTCACAGTGGTTTTCCAGGACTGGCATTATCAAAAGCCATAAAAAGTCTACGGGTAGGGTGGGCTGGCAGCAACAGTAGGAATAATGTGAGGGCAGTCCTGTGCAGGCCAGGATGCTTTGGGAATGGAACAGGGAGTGGTGCCACTCAGGTGTGGGGGAGCAGCACAGCTCAGCAGAGGGAGGGCGTTTGTGGGTCCTTTGCTTGGATTATTTTGGTCCATCTGTTCACTCTAACTATTGAAGGTAAGGGTAAATCACTTTTGTTCCTCATCTGCAAGGTGAGGAATGACAACATTTCTGTGATGAGTGAATGTGTGTCAGATATAAAACACTGAAGGAGGCAAGCAGTATTATTTGGTCAGGTGTTTTGAGATGGAAAGAAGAAAATTCTGGACCAGCTCTGAGGAAGGTTAACCACAAAGACCAATATTAGGAGGGGCCTTGCTCATTCACCTCACTCTTAACCCTGTGATACTCAAAAAGTTGTTCCTTAGTTCTGTACAAAATATCGACCTATTCTTGAAGGAGTAGGCTTGATAATTTGAATTAAATTCATTAAGAAAATTGCTAATGTTCTAGACCAAGGTGAGCATGCCTGCTGACAATTCAACAAACCTGGATGGGAGATGTAGATTGTTTCAAACTTTGAAACTTTAACACAACCTTAGAGAGCATTGAAAAATTGAAAGGAAATCTTCAGTTCTGTGATTTTTGTCTTGTATTGTAAATTCTGAAGATCTCTAATTTCCTGAGTCTAAAACAAAATGTAGTATTTCCATTTGAACTACCATATTTTTCTAGCACTGTACAAAAGTGTATAAACAGACTTACTCTAAAAAGCTCTGAACAGACTGCTGAAGGTTTCCCTCCCATTTTACTTGTCTGATTTATAGCTGGAGTTGGCAGCAATGTCTATAGCTAAAGTTTCTTAACACTTTCTGTTACCACGTCTGTTTTCAATTGCTTATAATTTTGCCAGCTTCAGCTGCTTCCCAGTGTTTTAAGACCTTTTGGCTTGGCCAGTGGTTTTGAGCTTTTATGATACTGGTGAGTTACTTCAGAAGTTTTATGGACCTCATCCTGAGCTGATCTAAATTTGTGTAACTTGAACACTGGGTTTAGCTATACTTTCCAGGATATAAAGCTGCAGAAAGAAGCCCAGCTGGTTTTATTTATTTTTTAGAGAGTTGTGATGTGAATGAGAATGAGACAGACAGTAAGGAAAATTGGGAGGAAGTTGGGCTGGAAACTCTACAGTCATGACATGTAGTAACTTCTTTCTATTATTCTGCCTTTTCATGCTGCAAAAGCATGTGGATTCCATTTGACTGCAGCCTGCTCTGCCCTTCATCGAGCTCAAATTTCTTGCTATTGCAAAAGCAAGCCTGAGGGGGGTTATCCTAAAGGAGGAAAACTTCAATAAGTAACCTAGTGCATTTTTCATTGAATTCCTACACGGCAGAGGCAGTTGGAAAAGTTGCCTAATTTTATTTAAGTAGTCCTGTATTGGGCTCCCCAAACCGAGCTCTCCTGTTTGCTGTAGGAGAGAGGGACTCCCCGGGGATTTCTGGATTCCTGCACGTTCTGTGCCATATCCCTGTGTCTGTAGTAGGAGGTTCCCCTTCAGCATGGGTGCCAGAGAATGGCAGCACTTAGTGGCAAATATTACAGGGGCAACAAGTCCAACCCAGCAGAGTGGGTTGTCCACTTCCAGTGGCTGCAACAAGACTGCACACATGAAGGGGTTCACATGTTTAATGCATTAATGGTTAATGTGGATTTTTCCTTAATTTTGTGCATGGAGAATACCAATTTAATCAGGAGAATTTTGAGTCCTGCCGTGACATTTTAGCTTAACAAACTGTACTTAATCCATCCATCTTTCTTGTGATTTCAGCTTTTGGATTTCCTCCTGTTTTCTTAACATCTTGTTATTCTTTAGTGATCTTGAAACTGTAGTTCGTTATTCTGTGTCTTTGCTTGCTCTACTGCAGGCATATATGGGTTAAAGCAGAGAAAGTCTCACTGTAGTATACTGTATTTATTTAATTTCCAGTACTTCACTGAAGGTGTCAGTATTTTTCAAGGAGACTCCACTGTTGCTGAAACTGTCAGTTTTATGTAGTCAGTGCTATGGTTAAAACACACAAGCAACAAGTTAAAGAGGATACTTAATGAAATCCTTCATTAAGGTTCAGTTTACTTCTCTGAGCTCTTAGTGCATAGGACACATGTAGTTAGTGATGCAGTTATCAAACCAAATTGTTGCTTTCTTTCTTTTCAAAAGGGCTGTGGGTAGGGGCTTGGACAGGGACTGAACCAGCAGCTTTTTCCTGTCAGAAAAATTGAGTTTAGTTTGACCACTTTCGAGACATTATATTCTGCAGGATTGACTAACTTTCTAGGAAAATTTATCCAAAGAAAAAAGGCATGCACAAAAATATTACTGGTAGCCTGAGTCCACTATCAAGTGTGGTTCTCATGGTGCCAGCCCCACTGGCCTGGCCTGACACACAGTGTGGGAGCAGAGGTGTTTTTAGTCACCACTGCTGCTGCCTGGCAAACAGGTTTGAAAGTTGAGTTCAGGCAGAATTCCTGCCCCTTGAAACTACTTCGTGAAAGGTATTGATGGCCAGTGAGGTTGTTGAGACCAACAAATCAATACTTTGATATTATCAGTGCATTCAGCTGTTCCCACTCTGCTCCCCAGGAGAGCCAGTACCAGAGTGATCTTTGTAAGTGGTGTAACTTTGTAGAGGGAAAATCATCAAATTACCTGGGAGAGTAGCAGAGTTGCCTCGCAGGAGGCTCACTTTTTATTGGTTTATAAAAAATATGATGTCTAGATCTAAGACCTCCTGAATGTGCTTGATTTTACCTGGATTCTTGAGTAAAATGTGTCTTCAGCTTGGTCTCTCAAGGACTGTTGTAATTTTTCCAAGAATACTACTTTTCTTGCTTCGCACTTCACTATTAGGTTTATATTTCTTTTCCTTGTCCTCTGATAAATTCCAGGTGTACTCATTAATTGGATGCATCATTTAGTAATATTATCAATGCCTCTTGCTATAGGTGGATGCAGAACTTCACACCTGGGTTCAGACAGGCTGAGCTAGTAGAATGCAAGATTAACCACTTGATTTCTAGGTATTGAGGCCGATTTTCAGACTCAATTTCAAAGACTTGAATTGTTTAAACGAGTTCTCTTTTTCTGAAAGTTAGTTTAAAGGGGACTTCAGAGCACAGATGCCTTCTCTTGGCATGTAGCTTTTCTGTCCATGACCCATTTCCTCTGACTCTAAAGGACTCCAGCACACCTGGCAACCCCCTTTTGGGAGAGCAGTCTGTAAGACTCATTCTTCTGTCTAAGAGTCATTATGAGAGTGTACTCCAGCTGAGCAACCCTATCTGGCTGAAGATGTCCCTGATCACTTCAGGGGGTTGGAACTAAATGACTTTTAAAGCTCTCTTTTTTCTACCCAAATGAATCTGTGAGCCCGTGACTGCACCCAGCAATGCTCTCTAGAGAGCCTCGCTTTACCGGGATATTCCATTTGCTGGTTCTCCGTTTTTGAAATTAGGTGAATTAGGATGTAACTGGAAAACAAAGGTGTAGCTGATCCAGCTGATGCTTGGTTGACCCCTTGCTAAACCAGAGCAGTTCAGAGGGGACCAAAAAAGTAACAACCAGTTGAGGGAACTAGTGATGAGCCATATCAGCTTGCTGTGAAGTCAGGGCAGTACCACAGTCAGTGTAAGAGAGGCACAAGCACACGTCTGGGGGGAGTAAAAGAGGGATAATCAGGAGACAGTGAAGGAGTAGGTGAACTGGCTCTTACAGTAGCCTCTTAGGCCAGCTGAGCTGTCCTGCCTGCCATGGCTCTGAGTTTTACAGCCTTTTCATCCCAACACAGACATGCAGTGTAGAGAGTGTGACCCACAGTCTGGCCGATCTTGTTCTTGAGAAAAGTCTCCCGGAAGAAATAGAATTTGAACTAGAAAGCAAAATGACTCTCTTAACAGACCGTGAAGTGATGACAGGCTGCTTTAAAAACAAACAAAAGTCCAAACCACCCAAAACTCACCCTTGATTTTGTATGTTTTTGGATTTAAACTCCCCCCAACACGTGTAGATATCGTACAAAATATTACACTTTGAGCATGTTTCAGGTCATCAGTCTGTTACTTTGCAGGATTAAAAATCTCTCTTAAAAGACATTATGATCTGTCTGGAAGTCTGGTGAAAATGTATCCTTCTCATAGCTGTTAATCTCCACATCTGCCCCTCTAGAATGCTTTCATGTGATCTGCCCCTGTTGTTTTTTAAGCTTATGTGACTGATGCTAGATAAAGATTATATAGATCAAATGAGAAAGAAGTATGATTATTTTACATACAATATAAAATTCAAAAAAGCATGCTTTCATCTACCCACTCCTTCAAAAAAAAAAAAAAAAAAGAGGGGTTGGGGGGAGAAGAAAGGTGTCAGACCTTACTCAGAGGATAATTATCTTCCCTGCACAGTAAGTTATAGAAGAAACATTGAACTCATCAATATGAGAATATCCCCCCAAGTTATAATGTGGAAAAAGTAGAGGGTTGAAACTAAGAACAAAGGCTTGTCAGACTAAAATGGATACAGCTGTGTGTACAACTTTAAGGCTGTTCATAAGGAATTAAGCTAAGACTGCTACAAAACGAATCTTGTGTTCACCAAAGTGGACATTTCTGGAATTTAGAAATACAGCAGTAGCAGTGGTGGGGGTAGGGGGGTTTTCTCAGCAAATTCGAACACCTCGTCCTTGTTTAAGTATGTTACACTGCTGCTGCTTAGATTTTGAACACTGACACTCAGTTGGCCGAGGTTTTCTGTGAGCCTCATGTCTGAGACTGCAGCAGCTGTTGGGATGTTGGGAGGTGCACAGACGCTGCAAGTAGCCCTGCCCTAAAACCTCACAGAAGCGTGGTAGCTATTATTTTATGCAGCCAAAGCTTTTTAAAGAAAAACTTCATCTCCAACGGGGCTTTTTTTGGTTTTTTGGGTTTTTTTGTTTGTTTGTTTGTTTTGTGTTTTTTTTGTTTGTTGTTGGTTTTTGTTTTCGTTTTTTGTTTGTTTGTTTTTTTGTGTGTGTTTTGTGTTTTGATAATATTAAGGGATTTCCTGAGCTACTTCTTGTAAGTGGTAAGAACACTTAGTAATTCAAGACATGCAAAGCAGAGGAGGGATTCTGCTTGAGAAAATCACTTGCAAATTCCTGTTAATTTTGCAAGCAATTAATGTGGTGTTGGCCTTTCTCAGTGCTAGTCAATATGATTGATTATGATTGATGGATTTCTTTCAGGGCAGTCGATTTAGTTTATTGAGGACTTTTAAACAGTGACTGATAGCTCTGCAAGTCAGAGAAAGAATAGTTTAAAGAACTGCCAGAAGTAGTACTGAATATAAAATAGCATTCTTTTGAGATTGAAGTTGTACTAAAAAGTTTCATGAAAGTAGTAAATCATTGCACCTTTATGAGAAAGAATCTATAGCCAGAAAGTTTTCAGTCTTATTTAAAATTACATTAGGTTAGGTGGGGGTTTTTGGATTGTTTGATACCTGTTAGCATGAAAATAACTTTTTTTAATTCCCAATCAGTTAACACGTTGTAACAGTATTCTAAATAAAGTTAAAATTTTCCTACTGGAAATAGAGTGGTACATTTACCTCTCAGAAAACTAAATTCTTGACAATTCCTTTAAAAGCATTTACTTTTTATCAGATAGAAGGTATTTTTTAGAATGAAAATAATAGAAACCCCCAAACTTCTATGGCTGTGGGAGGTTGATTTCCAACTCCTGCTCAGCTTCGTAAAGGTGCTTTTAGTGAATTCCTAAAGGTGGTGTGGATTTCACTGGCAGTCACAGAGCAGTCAAGGCAGGAAGGCACCTTTGGAGATTATACCTGGTCCAACCCCCTGCTGAGAGCAGGGTCAGCCAGAGCATGTTGTTCAGGGTCATATCCCATCAGGCTTTGATTATGTCAGGGGATGAAGGGGACTTCTTCAGGATTTCATAATTATTTACATAAAATAAACTCTATTCTTGCTACTGGTTGTTGTAAATACTGTTGTGAATTTATCTCTCCACAGGTATTGTAGATTGAATTCAGGTGTAAAAACTTGACCAGCTCTGTCTGAGAGCTACACACAGTTTCCCAAGATGTGTCCCTTTGTACATTTTCAGAATTTTACCTGACATTTTTGTGCCATGTGATGTCACGAGCAGCTGGAATCTCTTTAAAGACAGAATGAACCTCTACTGGAAGTAATCCAACTCATCTTTCCACTCTGGTCTGCAAACCTGGTTCTTTCCCAGCTCCACACTTAGTTCAACTGTGTGGGCATATTTTCCACCATGTACAAAATCTTGTCCCACTAAAAAGAAGCCCACAGTCTGGGCATCTGCACTGGGCACAAAATGTCCATAGTTCCACTGAAAGTTTAAAAGCATAAAAGACTATTTGAAAAAAAAAAAAAAAAAATTATTACTTTCTGCCAGATTTTGGGGGGATGAATGTGTCCAGGTCTACATCCATTCCTGTGAGGATGCAATGAACATCACAGCAGAGAGATATATTTGTGCTCTTTGGGAAATTTCCTTACCTTAACTAATTAAAATATACCAATTATTTTCCTTTCTAAAAGCAGTGTTAAGATGCTGGGGTTTACATCAAAAGACACCTAGCATGCAGCAAATTAAAATGTTTTCCTTTCTTCTATTTCCTGAATAAGAATAAAGGAGGTTTCTGCTTTGTTCAAAATTTGCCACATGATTCCCTGTGGATTTTCACAGCTTATGTTTTGTGGCTCTTGGGATAGGGACAGTGAAAGACTTTGTGGACAATCTGGAGCAGGAATTTTAGTCACTGACCAAAGGACAGGTAAAAAAACTTATAGGGATATTCATAAGGTATTTCATATGCACAGAGGATTTCCAAGTAGTAAATGTCATCTTTTGTCTTATCTGCACCTAGTTGAATGTATTTCAATTACATTGGCATTTGTACCTGCTAACAATAAGTTCAAGCACTGGAAGATGAAGCTATTGGATAGCTAGGAAGTAGAAAAATGTTATTACTTCCTTTTCTGCAAATTTGACAGAATACATGGCTCATTTGTCAGAGTTCCTGCTTGTCGTCCTTTGTGTGATGTTGCATTGTTAAAGCAGTGGATCAGTGACCTGTACAAATCAATGGGCTGCCTTTCCAATATTTGACAGGGGGGTATGGATGGGTTGCATGCCATTAGTGGCTTTCTCTGCGCTACTAATGAAGATTCTTGACCGCAACAATCAGAGAACAGGAAGCAGCTCAGGGCTGCTTTTCTGTCTTACACTTTCTTTGTGTCTGCCTCGTGGTGACTCCTTTAGGCTTGTAAGCTAAGAGGAGTGGCAGTGCAGGCTGATAATTCCTGATCTCCTCTGACATCAGAAGGTCTGGTGGCTAAGCATATGTGAATAAAGAGGGGTGGAGGAGGAAAAAAAATTATACATCAGAGAAAAAGGCTCTGTTTTTGGAGGTGCTCTTTCTTTTACCTCTTTGGAATGTACTTGTGTAGAAAACTGCTTTATTGTACAGGAACCTTCCTGCCACTTGTTGCCTGGTGTTGTTTGTGTGTTTCTGGTATAGTTCACTGGGATCATGATGTCTCTGAGTTTCCATGATAATTTAACTGTGGAAGGGCTGTTCTTCAGATCATCAGTCTACTAGTTTCAAAGCATCAGAATGCTTTAAGGGCTTCACTTTAAAAAATAATGTACATTTATAAATCAGTTTGAATTGGGTGAGAGTTTTGGCTCCAGGGACAAGGCTTGCTGGGGATTCTTTAGTTCTTTATTAAGCTAGGTGACACAGTTGGAAACTACAGATTCCTTGGCTCTCAGGCACCAAGGTCAGAAACAGCAAACTTTAAGCTAATCACAGAAGAGAAAAGTTGCTTCAAGCTTAACTTAATTATATTAGGGAATTAAAGAGAAAACTCTTGTTGGTACTTTTTAGAGCAGAGGTGAATGTGAGCGAGTGGAGACTTGATTAGGTCGTAGAAAATCTTTAATGCTTTGTAAGTGATAAGTACTAAGAGTGAAATGCTTTTAATAGCAAATCTCTTGCTGTCAGGAAGAGTAGTTCTGAGACCAAAAGAGGTACCAAAGGCTGGCTTCCTCAGTCTCTAAAGATGTATACACTCCCCTTCATCCCTGCAGCTTATCTCCCTGCCCAATTTCCACTATATTTTTATTAAAGTCAGTGCTATTTGAAGTATCTTCATATGTTTTGTAGTAAACTCTTAAGCCATGCTGAAAATTTGTTATGCTTTTACTAGCTCTTAAAAGCAACAGGTTTTGCAACAGATTGATGCTGTTTGATCAAAGAGAAATTATTTAAACGAAAAGGTTGGTGTTAGAAAAAATTATTATTGCTAGAGGCTTCTTGGGAGTGTTTTGGGTTTTTTTCTACACTTCTATAAATACACATATTTCTAAAAAGAAAAGAAAAAAACTATTTCATCACTTACCATCTAAATTATACAAATATATAGCTTTTTAAAAATATATAAATTTTAAAAACCAAAAACCAACGAAAGCAAACAAAAAAAAAAAAGGAAAAAATGTAGTGTCTTCTAAATGTAAAAAGAATACAGGTCTCTGCTTTGTCTTTTAGGAGAATTAGGGAAGAGAACATCAAGCAGTCATAATTTTTTATTTGCTAAATTTTGTCATGTAAAGACATTAGTTGAAGTAGTCATTTAAATACTGTTTCATTCATGTTATGTTTAGAATGAGCTTTATGTAGATGGTATGAACTAGGGATTTTATATCTTTATTGATTGGGGATAAGGAGAAAGAACTGAAATAAAACAGTATAGTCCAAAAAGAATTAAAAGAAATGCTGGGAATTAAAAAGCAGTCGTTGGTGACTCTACTCACTTTTTTAAACTATTTGAAAAAATTACAGGCAATTGATAAGAACCTGACAAAGTGTAAATGTGTGTATAGTGCTGCCCAGAACTTCTGACATAACTAAAGAGACTCCAAGGCAGAATTTTGATCACTAAAAGCTTTACCTTATTAATAATACAGAACCATTTTCCTAGATCTTCCAAGCTGAGTAAAGTAGATTTTTTAGGATGATTTTCCTTAATTCATAGTATCAAAGAATGTTTGGATTGGAAGGGATCTTCAAAGGTCATCAAGTCCAGCCCCTCCCTTCAATGAGCCAGGCAGTCCTTGAGTAAACCAGGTTGCTCAAAGTCCCATCCAAACTGACCCTGATTATTTCCAGGGATGGGATAATTATCTGTTCCTGTGTTTCACCACTCTCCTTGTGATAAGTTGATTGCTCATATCTAGTCTGAACTGACCCTCTTTTAGGTTACAACCTTTGCCATCTGACTCATTGTGTCCCTACAGGCATTACTGAGAAGTCTGCACCCGTTTTTCGGGGGGTAGAAGGACTCGGGCATGTTTGGGAATGAAAAGCTCAACATGACTTGACAATGCGATTTTGCAGCCCAAAGGGCAAAAATAACCTCCATATCCTGGGCTGCATCCAAAGCCCCGTGGGCAGCAGGGCAGGGAGGGGATTCTGCCCCTCTGCCCCGCTCTGCTGAGACCCCACCTGCAGGGCTGCATCAGCTCTGGGCTCCCAGCACAGCAAGGACAGGGACCTGCTGGAGCCAGGCCAGAGCAGGCACCAAGGTGATCAGAGGGTGGGAACACCCCTCACATGAAGACAGACTGAAAGGGCAGGGGTTGCTCAGCCTGGAGAATGAAAAGGATCTGGGGAGACTTTATTGTAGCCTTCCAGTAAAGGGCGCTTACAAGAGGGCTGAAGGAGAAATTTTCACCAGGGTGTGCAGTGACAGCATGAGGAAAGGTCTGTGAGATGGAGGGCCACTGTAGGGTCTCCTTGTAGCCTTCTGTTCTCCAGGGTGAAGAGATCAAATGGTCTCAACCTTTCATCACAGGAGCGGTGCTTCATCCCTCTGATCATTTTTGTGGCCCCCTCTGGACCTGCCCCAACAGGTCTATGTCTGTCTTGTTCTGAGAACTCGAGCTGGACACCAGGTGAACTCGAGCGAGACACCAGGTAGAATCTCACCTGGGCAGGGCAAAGCCGCAAAGTCCTCTAAAATTGTTCAGTAAGGCTAACAAAGCGTCTACCTGTTTTGTAAAAATAAAAATTGTAAGAGCTTAGTAAAGGAGATCTTCTGTTTATAAGCTTACTGCATGAAGGAACAAGAAATTGGACAAGAAATTGGCATTTTCCGTAAGGTTTCTCTTACCTTCCTTGGCCATCATTTTATAAGCTACTATCTAAAATTATCAAAGGATGTGTGCCTCCTTGTGCATACTGTAAATTAAACAATAGATTATCAAATGAACTGTGTGCCACTAACCCAAAGATAACATGTTTCTACTTCTAAGCAGATACCAGTCAAAGAAATTATTTGAAATCTGTGTGTATCTATAGAAAAAAAAATCCTAATCCTACTAATGAAGGAATAAAAAGGCTTGTTTCTTGTTCTGACTTGCAGGCTCTAGACTGTAGAGATGTCAGCCTAGATTATATTTGCTGGAGTCCAAAAGTGACAGAAGAAACTATTTATAGAACAGAATTATTTGGGTGTTACACATCTTGCCTAATCAAGGGCTTTAAAATCTTTTCTTTCTCAGTTTATTTTTCTACCCTTATTTTCAAGGAGACAAAAAAAAAAGGAACCTCTGTAAGAATCAGAAGTGCTTCTATATTATTAGAGTAGCTTCATTTTTGCAGTAATATTAAGTTACATAAATATTTACCTCACATCAGCAGAGCTGGTAAGAAAGACTGAAGACAATGTGAAATGCAGTCCTAATTCATCACCAGGCAATTTAATGTGTGACTTCTTTGATTGTCTCCATAAAAATTGGTATATTAGCTTACACTTATAAAAAAAAAAAGAACAGTGTGGCTCCAAAAAGGTGGGCAGTTAATCAAATTATATGCTTGTTCATCTTGCAGGTCAGGTAGTTAATTGTGCAAAGATTTGCTTTGAAATCATGCATGCCTCGACTTGGACCTTTTGCTTCCCTAGAGAATTCCTCAGGTCTTACTGTGCATCACACTTCCTGTGGATGCTGGGCTAATGCTGGCTAATCCTGTTAGCTAGTACAATAGATACAGTGAGATCTGGAAATTGGGATCTGTATAAAGAAATTGGGATCTGCATTCAGTAGTTCTACGCACCAGCAAATTCAAATCATTTTTGGCTCCTGGAAAAAGGGAGTAAAACATGGTTAAAATTAAAGTCATGAGCTTTGATAATTCATATTCCACAGGGCAGAGGAATAACTGCAGCTTGGATTAAAGTTTTTTTTAAGGTACTTGTAATGCACTTTAGCTGTGGAGTGAAACTGTGCTTAAATGAGTTCTGTGCTTTTCAGCTTCTCATGTTCCTGTGCACATAAGAGTCCATTTCTTTAATGCAATTTTCCTTTCGGATTTGATGTTTTCATACATCAGAACAGTGTATTTGCTAAGGGTTGGTTTGAATTTATTATTTGTTTGAGAAGGTGGAAAAATATTTCTTCATTTTAAGAATGCTGAATCCTAAACTTTTAGAAAATGTCCAGACAGTGCAAAAGCAACCCAAAAGGTATCTAAGAAAGTTTCAAAGGGAATTTTAATATATAAATATTCTGTTGCAAACATTTTAAATTCCTTATTACTTGTACTCCAGTTCATTGCACTGCAAGCATAGATGTTATTAATGACTGTAAGTGATTTTTTTCCTGAAGAACTCTGAGATTCTTTTTTAAATATAGCTATATATATGTGTTTATTGTGATCATTGCACAGAATGAAGATTTACAGCTTTGTGAATGCTTGTAAGTGAAGTCAGGGTTTCCTCTGCTCTGACCAAGCCAATTGATAAATGTGAACCACTGAGTCCCCAAAACAATAGCAAAGGGACTTGTTAACAACAAAACAACTCTGTATTAGGTGAGGAACATACAGGGCAAAGTACATTCGTAGCTCCATGCAGCTGTGCAAAGATTTTTCCTCTTTCCCTTCAAAGCAAGAAGAAGAGGTTTTTTTAATTTTCTCTTAGCATTCCTTCTGGAAAATAAGATCTATCCTTCTTTACAGGATCAACATCACCCCAGTGTAAAAATGGTGATAACACACAAAAATGTAGCAGGCTCGGGAGATCTGCTATAATGACTACAAATAATATAGTAAAATATATTAGTATAACTTAGAGGATAGAAGACTTTCTTCTCTTTAAACCTGTTGTGATGGGGAAAAAAAAATATCAGTGATTTTAAACAAAATTAACCTCATTTAAATTGATTCAACTTTGTTCTTTAATCTGGAATGAGGAAGGACTAAGTCACATTGTTAAAGCAATGGTCTTTATATAGTGTGAAGGCTTAAAAATATTAAATAGAGATGCAGAAATGTGTGTCCCACAAGCATTGCATAGGTGTCATTTTACCATGTCTGTAAAAGTGAGAACTATTTCCTCTGTCTTTGTAATGCTTTTTAACCCATGCATTCAACAAGGACGGAAAGCGGGTTGGGTTTCCAAGGATGTTCTTTAGAAAGTCATTTATTCCTGCTATCATGTCTCACCAATTACTAGCACAATACCACAAATATCTCCAAGGCTTTGTAAGCCCTTTGGTGCAGGATATATAACAACTGTTTAATAACAATCTCTACACAAAGCCTTTCACATTCTAAAGGCAAAAAAAATTGGAAGGAATGGAAAAGGAAGCAACTTCAGAAGAAGCTAAAATATTCCTTTTGTAAATCACTGGTGTTTACTAAAAATGGTATTTGTTGAAGGTCTTTCAGGGTAATATTTTAATGGCAAAGTTTGTTTAATCCAAAGCTAGCTTGGTTCTCAGCGAGAACTTTTGTTATTCTTTTATGTCTTCAAGAACAAATGTGAAATTTACAGATTCCTTTTTTTCATGACCAGATCAGTTTGTATAAGACTACACAGCCCTAATAGGGATTCCCATTTCATATACGAGGAAGCTAATGATGATCAGTGAGTATTTACTTGAGGTGACTCTCAAAAAAGATCCCAGCTTTTCTTGGACTTGATATTCACTGACAAACCACTCTCCAGGGCCTCTCCACTCCTCACAGCTTCCATAAAGGGAAGTGAAGTCAGTCAAAAGTTCATTGTCTTTGTACAGTTTCTGGCCTTTAGCAATTCTCTTCTCAATTTTTTTTGTTACACCTGTCTCGTTACTCTGGAGACTGTTTGCAGGTACCTTGAAATACATTAATATTTCTGAGATCATCTGAGGTAAGTGATGCTTATGTATTCCCCAGGAAAGACTAATGTATCTTTCATGACAAAAAGGAACAGTGTCCTTGCCCCAGTAATGCTTGTTCTTTTTTCCTCAATGTTTTCAGTAGAGCTGATTGCTGAAAAGATAGGAAGATGAATTATTCATTAAAAACTGATCTGCTCATTCAGATTTCAAGGTTTTACAGACTATCCTGCTACAGCGTATCCTGGGAATACAAACTTCCCTCTTTTGGTTCACTCATTTATTGTTGATTCAATGAATTCCAGTTGCCTGTCTGCAAGCTGCATCTCTTTCTGACCCATGTGCTTCTAGCCATTGGGTAAGACTAACTGTAAGTCTGAGCATGAGTAAGATGTTCTTGATTTTTGTTTTCTAAAAAAGTGTATCCTATGTGTAATCAAGGAACCTGAGAGGAATTCTAGTCTTTAACAGAAGAAATTATTTTAAAGTGTTTTTAAAGATGTGTGGAATAAACTGCTGCCTAGAATGAAAATAATTATATGCTTAAAGAGTTAGTTTTACGGGGTTGCTTTCCTAGATTGGGACCTTTATTTAGTCTACATTCTGAAATCCTTGCTTATTTCTCTTGTGAATACTTTGCTGTCTTAGTTGTTATGAATAGAGTTCTTTGTTTTCCTGTATCTGGAATTTAGTCTAAATAATGACCTCCAATGAAGTACTTCTGTAAGGTCACAAATGCCTCTCGGAGCCGAGCTAAAGTAAACATCCTAAATAATGATATTTTATTTTTTATGAACCCAATACATCACTGACAAATACTGAAAGCTCTCTAGTGAAGGAATGGTAACTCACCACCTTAGTTTCATTGACCTGCAGGCTGCTTTTTCTTCTGAAGGGTTTGTTTAACTGCAAAGGATGGAAGTCTTGAGTATTCACATACAGCACAAATGGCTAATTTAAAGCCAGCAAGTTTGGGTCAGGAGAAGATGGTTAAAATAGGCTCAGTCTGTACCAGTGAGCCCTTGCTCCTGATCCAGAGGATGATAGTCCTAATGTAGTCACACATGGAGATGCCTGAACCAGACAACCTGCTTTTTCCTTTAAGGAAAAAAAGATAACCCGAAATCCTGAAGAGTGTGTTATCTGATCCCACCATTAGGGAAGTCTGCAGCTGTTCGTATTTCTTCTCCCCAGCACGTGTCACTGTGGCAAATGGAAAATATTTTCATCCTCTAGGATTACAGAGCTGCTGAAAAGCCATAAACAAAACATAACTAGAATTGTGCATGTAAGTGACAGTTAATGTGACCTCTCAGAAGGTAAAGGTGGAGAGGAAAAAGAAAATACAGGAGACAATTCATACTTTGATTTGCAAGAATAAACTTCAGAGAGAGTTTCAGGGAAGTACAAAAACATAAACCTGAGGAAAGCATTTTTTTATAAAGAGATGCATGTATGTACTCATATAGTTATTTAAAGGTAAAGCCCCAGTGAGTAAAGTAGGGATCCATTTGAAGTCATCCATTTCAGGGAAGTCACACTGATGTTAATGTACTTTAAGAGTCTCTGTTCCCAGGGTATCTGACAGACTTTCAGGCCTTATCGATAACGAAGGAGAATGTGTCAATACTCCCACTTTAAAACTTGATTCAGAAGCAAAGTGATTTTTTTCAAGGTCAGACAAGAAGTCTGTGTCTTAATTCTGAATTTCAGCAGTCTAAGGCCCTAATCCTGGCAGTTTTTTCTTTTGTGGACAGGGTGGCCTTAGAGGTTTTCCTCAGTTGTTTCTCATCCTTTCTACATTCAAGTTTTCTTAGATTGCAGAGTGTTTAAAGAGAGAAAAACAGAGGTATTTATTAAAAGGGAATGGAGAAGGAGGATTTTAGAAACCTGCTTTAGTCTTGGCATCTGAAGCTACTCAGCTCCAGTGGGGTACTGCCTGCCAGCTCTTCCCAAGGCAAAAGGAGCTGTACCAAATTTCCCACTTGTGCTGTCATACATGAAAGTTCATGTGATGTTTCTTACAAGCACAAATGATCCAAACCCCCAAAGGGCATGATTTTATGTCTTTTACAGCAGTGATAAGGCAGTTTCACTATAAGTAGTCTCAATATAGAAAGATCTTTATAAAAGTTGTTACTTGTTGGATAAATATGGTCTGCTAATTCACCTCTGTTGCTTTTTCAAGTATTCAGACCAGTGCCTAGAAATAATTCCAGACATCTAGGCACTGAAACAAGAACAGTATTTCAGGGTGTAAAAAGTTGTTTCTGAAGATATAAACTATGTACTACTTAATTTTTAAAAAAATAAAAAGAAGTGACATTGTTACTACTTTAAAAATAATCTGATGAATGTAATTTGGTAACAAGCTGGGACTGAGTGTACGCTTCCTTGAGAGTATACAATAAATATAACAAAAGTGGAAAAAGGATTTTAAATCCTCTTTGGGTGACAGGAAGGACACAGCCAAGAGAACATTTCACATCATGGACATCAAACACGCATGACATATTGCTTGCATCAAATCCATCTATTGCATCAGATCACATCCTCAAAAATGTACTGTTGAATTAATACATATGATTTAGTGTGTTTTGGTGAGAAAAAGTTTTGAAACTGATTTTCACCTTCCATCTTTTTTAGTTACACCACTTAGAAAGCAGTGTCATATGAGTGCAAAATAGCTGGACACCCTTCAGAAGAGATATTTACCCTTTTGTTTGGGCTCAACTCCTGGGCACATACTGCAAGGTGAACAGTGATTTTACAGTGTTAATTCTAGGTATTAGAGGAGTGTAAATGCACACAAACTGGACAAAAAGGACGTTTGTATCTTAGAGTCTGAATGAAGTGAGAGAACAATTTCATATTTACAGTTGGCCCTTGGTTGAGATCCTATTTATTGGGTTTGGCTATCATGTAATGTGGAATTTCACTTTTGTTTGACTAGAGACAAAAAGGGCCATGATCTTTATTTCCACTCTGGCACTGAAGTGCCATTGGCTCATTGGCCTAAAGAGCCAGTGCCAAGACTTGGCACTCTCAGGCCCAGCAATGTTTCCAGGTCCTGTGATGTATTTGGGACTGACTGGAAGTGCTAGATTTCACTTTTGACCCACAATCCCAGAAGAACTCCACAGCAGATATGAACTACACCTTATCCTACTCCTTTCTCCTCCATAATTCCCCTGCCTTGATGGAGATTTACTCTACATGCTGACTGTAGCACTTAGCCAAAAAAAATTCCCACTTAACATTCCCAGACATTCTCTGACATTTGTTGCATATCCAAGAGGAAGCAAAACTAAATGTGTCCTATGCAGATTACCTGTTTCAAGTGTGTTTTGCTTTTCCACTTGGGAGAAAAACTTCAGCGCTTCATGAGAGGAGCCATAGGGGATGCAGGTCAGCACAGAGACAGCTGAGGTGTGGGACCAAAGTGGCCTCCTCACACTGCCTGATGGAAACAACTGGTGGTGTCTCAAGGCAGTTTGATGATGTCATTGCCCAGGGGAAAAATGCTGAACTTTAGAGTGGTTGATCCATCTGGAACAGCTAAGGGTTATCCTTCATGTCTGTTGTGGCTGCTGGATGTTCTTACGGCTTCAAAGGCCATGAGATGACCAGGGAGGCTGGATATGGGCTACTATACAGTGTGTGGGTCAAAACATATCAACAAAATCTGTCTTTCTAACATTATTTTGTCTTGCATTCTCATGCCTTGCAGTTTGAGTGTGGATGACCACTGAATGACGTGTTGTTATTTTGAAGTGTAGGAACAGTCGTGATTTTCACAATGAAATGCTGCGTGAATGGTCAGCCAATGTCATGAATTTCTCACTCAGAAGTTAAAATGGAGCTAACATCCATTTTACAAACGGAACAAATGGCTTGTAGGAGCAGGTGGCTGTTCACAGGAATTACTCCAGCAGGTCTGAGTTTATGAAGGAAGAATATCTTGTGCTCCATTTTAGTTATGCCTATACAGTTTCACTACAGATGGCAGTAGCAGTTTCCCCAGCAGGGCCTTCTAAAGACTTCACTGATTGACCATAAAACAATTGTTTTATGTCTTCCCCAAGGCACAAAAATCAGAACTGTGCCTAAGGATTTCTGGAATTCCTTTATAGTCACAGTAACACTGAGGCTGCATGATAACATGTCTAAAATACTGTTTTCCTGTAACTCAAGCTTAATTGGAAATTATCATATAACAATATAGAGTGTGTTTGTATATATATATATATATATAAATACACACACATAGTCTTTAGGTGTCAAATCTACTAAAATACAATCTTTAAACTTATTTAACTTTTGTTGTAATCTTTATGACTTATTATGACAATTATTTATGTAGCTCAGTTTGGAAAGCTATTGTATTCCTTTCCTAGAAACAAAAAAAATAGGGGGGAAAAGTATTTTCAATTCTTCAATTTCTTCTTCCTTTTCAAGGAAAGGAGAAATTTTAAAAAACAACACTTAAAAAGGTGTTTCCAATTAAAATGTTTCCTTCTCAATAAAATTGTTGAAATATGTATTTTTGCTTGGATTTCTAATATTTAAGTTGCTTCTTATTCATAGTTTTATATTGGAAAATAAGGAGCAACTGAATGAGGAAACAACTTAAAATTCACCCTATAATGAGAAATAAATGGCAGTAAACTTTGATTATTTTTTTAATATAATTTTATTCCTTTTTGGTTTGGGTTTGGGTGTTTCTCGGCTTTTTTGGGGTTTAGTATACGGGTGAACTTTACTGCTTCTGTGAGATTTCTCTGATTGCCCAGCATATGGCTGTTGGTAGAATTTGTGTAAGGGGGATTGTGGCTGTTTCATGGAAATACACACACGTATAATTCTTCAGATAATTAATCACATCTATTCTGTGTCGTATCTGGCACACTTACAAAACCATGACAGATCTGGCCAGATTTTGGCTCTCCCTTTGGGAAAATACAACTACTGTATGTCAAATCTTGCCAAATTAATGCATGTAAAATCCCTACTCTTGCTACAGTGGCAATAAGTCATACTCAAATACTTTTTTTCCTACCATTTTAATTTGGCTTTTTAGTTAATAAAATAGCTACTTTTTTATTTTAAGTTGGACAATGTCTGCTGTTGTTGTTGGGAAAGGGTTAATTTATGCATGATAATACTCTAGACCTGTATTTCTAAAGAATAAAAGTACATTTTTAGGTGCAATTGTAGCATAGCTGTGATTATCAGAATTCAGATATTTGGTGTTTTCTTGTATGAGCATGGAGGACAAGACTTCATAGGTCTCAAGTGATGAAATTATGTCACTTAATTTCTTTAGTCTGCGGAGTTAGAAGACACCATCAAGATCTGAACATTAAATTAGTGGAAGAAAAAAAATTAAACTAATTATTTAGCTTAAAATTCAATTTTATCTTACTCATGTGACATGCAAGGAAAGAAATGCTTTGTAGTTCTGTGACATCTTGATTGTTGGTGAACTACAGCCTATCATCCATAATAGCTTCAGCTTTGAAAGACAAATCCCTGTACATGGGGACGGATACATTGCCCTGCATCCCTCTGATACTTTCCAGAGCTGAAAACTGTACCCAACATTAAAGGCATTCTGTGGTAAAATCCTTGTAAATTTGACACCCGTGATAAAAAGCAGCCCTGCCGCACCCACAGTTAACCGCTAAATTTCAGGCACCACTGGCATGATGTCGTTCCATGTCCATGAAATTACCCATGGCATGTATTTCCCTCTCCTTGTGCTCAGGAAAGTGGCAGCTCCCTGTCAGTACCTCAGAAAAATGCAATTGATGGAAGGTGGATGCAATGGTTAGGAAGAGAACATGATATAAAAGTACTAAAAGTATACAGTATACTAAAAGTATACAGGTAGCATCCAGAAAATTGATATGCCTGTTGCAAAGTGAAAAAGAGAGGCTAATCTAACAACCACTAGAGAAGAGAGATGGGTTTAAACTAAAGCATGTGGGGGACGTTTTATTCCAAGTTCTTCTTGGAATCCGTATTCTGAAATAACATGTGTAGGCAGTATGTAATTTCCTTCCTATATCCACCACCTCATTAATACAGGTTGGCAGGAGGAAAAGAAAAACGAAGAAGAATGTCCGAGGCTTCCTACATGTATAGTAAAATGGGCTTTTTTGCATTCTGTAAAAACAGGGGAGGTTTGGGAGTTTCCCAGGTTATCGCTACTGAGCAATGAAAACAGTGCTTCCATAAATACGTGGCATTAGATTGTGGCACCCATCTGAGCTGCCACAAAACCTACCAACCGACCTGTGACTTTGTGTAAACACCCATCCAAGTTTCAAAATGTTATTGAAGAGTGAACCAAAGGGCTTTGTCCCTGTTTTAGGGGCAAAGTACATAGAGCGTGTGCATGTCCTTGAATTTCATGTACAAATACAGAGTTTGGTTAGAGGGTAAAACAACAGATGGTTATTGGTGGGGGAAGATTTAATAATCCTGCGCTCACACCTAATATTTCCACGCTAGCAGATGTGCAGCGCAGTTGGGCTACTTTGGGCCTCGTCCCCACGAGGTGTGTGAGGAACCCATTTCTGGGGACTGGGACTTGTCAAACTCAGACCACAGGGAGCTCATTTGCACGGGCTCCATAACTTGCAGCTGGAGGCCTGGGGGGGTTTGGTCTGTGTCAGGACATCTGCAGCAGGTTTGGTTTTTATCTGCAAAGTAGCTGCTTGGTTCACAGCTAGGGTCAGGAGTCTCAGGGGCTGCAAGGGTCTCAGGGGCTGCAAGGGTCTCAGGGCCAGGAAGGCCATGAAGATTTGTCTTTTGCTTTAGCCATTGTCATTGCTTTGGACCCGCTGAGCTCCATCATGGGTATTCTTCTCTCAGCTGTACCCCCAAGGATGAAACAAATTAATTCTCCTGAATTCAGAGCAGAAACTTAATTCAGTATTTACCTGCTGCTTTGGTACAGACTCCAAATTATATCCAGTATTAGTCAAAACAGGCACTGTCAGAAGTGAGTGAAGGATGGCCCATTCCATGCAAAGTAGTGGTGAGGTGGCTCAAGAAGGTTGCAGGAATACTACAGTGCTGTGTAGAAAATGGAGTGCACCTCTTATACCTTTCCATTAATTATTTTTATTTCACAGTCAGAGCTGATTTCCCTACTTGATTTGTAAAGTATATGCCAACGGAATGTAGCTTTTTTGGTTCGTAATTAGTCTTCCTTTGCAGCCCGTGTGTGGAAATATTCATAATATCCCCTATTTGAGCAAAGGCTTTTTGAAATCATCTTGCATCATCCATTTATATAAAGTATGTTCTGTATTTTTAGCATGTTAGACTGACTGTAAGTTCTTCTAAGTTAATTTCAGGAGTTTAGAGAGAAGGAAAAGTGTTACTCTTTCTACTTCTTTTAGGTCTTTTATGACCTAAACTGTTCTTCATCATGGAACCTCTTGCTAAAACAGTTTTCTGAAAAGAAAACAGTGTTTACAAAGTAAACATTTTTCCTGGCTGCAAGATTGTTTGCTGTCCAGGAAGCAAACACATTCTACTTCATTACATACATTTTGAGTGTTTGAAAGGAAAATAAGTTTATACATTTTAAAAGTACAGCTCACAGACTTTCCGGCTGGAACCCACTTGGGAGTCATAACACATTTCCAGGACCTCCCCTAGTGAGACTCCTCAGATATCAGAGTAGTAGTGACTCATCGACCGCAGGAGAGGCAATTGAATTAAAACTTAAATATTTATGTGTCTGACTCACTCAAATTGCAAAACAAATACAGCCCGATTGCTGGGTGAGATATCTGTGTTTCTCAATAAAAGCTGAGGCTGGTATTTCAAGAGCTGCATTGGCCAGAATTTGGCTGTTGGCCCTTGTTTTCACACTTTTTTTTTTTTTTTCTTTTTTCTTTTTAAAGTGGTTTCCACAGCTTTAGAACCATAGAAGTAAGGCTATTATAGCTTAATTGTTAAATATGTCTGGAGTGCTTGATGTTAGTGACAGAAATGGAGCTCGTATGAGATGGCTCAGTGTGCTCTCTTGCACTCCTGACTGTTGCTTTTGGATGGATTGAGGGCACCAGGTAAAGGTGGCTGTAAATGTTACCACAGTTCATGCTCCCATCACTTCCCAGGCACATGAATGACTGAGATGCAATACAACAACAAAAAAAAAACAACCAACTGAGAGCAAAGGAAAGGATGCTGCAGCTACTGCTGCTATGCTCTGTTTTTTCCAAGCCCAGACATTGACAGTAACAGCCACCAGGTCAAATGTCTTCCTCTCCCCAGTGCAGCATCACAATCCTTGCCAAAAAATGGAGCTTGTTCCTCTGAATTTCTCTCTGAAGCTGGTCTTGCTGAGCACACACAGCACAGATGTTGCTCCCCACACTGCACCACCCCTTCCCCTGCTGTCAGGTGCCAGGTCTGAGACCCTTTCACTCCTGGGGTCGGTCTGTTTGGAGAGGGATACAATATGTAACTCATTACCTTACAGCTAAGAAAAGCCTTAGCAGATCCCGCTTATTGAAAGCTGAGCATGTGCTTGCTAAAGTCATAATTTGAACCTAACCATTTCATTACACATTTTCTGGTCCAAAGTCCTGATTTTTCAGCTTGCCTTTGAGCAAGAAGTTCGGGCATTTTTCCATCATCGGCAAGCTATGAGGTATTTCATGAGACCACAAATAAAGCTGTTGTTCTGCAAACACCAGTACAGCAGGTGTTTGCTTTTCTTCAGACAGCTTTCTAAACAACACAAAAGTGTGATCTGAAAATACAACTGAATGTTCTATTCAGTGTGTTTAGAGAATGTCTGATGTGCTACTGCCAATAATTATCAGAAAAATTGTATGTCTTGTTTCAGTTGTCCTTCCTTCCCCCCCCCCCCCCCCAGCGTTCTTATTTAGCCTTTGTTCAGAAATACTTTCTGCCACTCCTGTCCCCAGGTCTTAAAATAAATTTGTAGATTTGTCTTGAAAGATGGCATCAATACATTCAAATTTAAATTCTACATGAGAGGTGAATTTCCCAGGTGTAACTTATACTAGTGTCTCATTAGGCTCTTCTTCTGATGCTGAATCACTCTGCTGAGCAATGTATTGTTTATCCTTTTCCTTCTGGTTTCAGTAGGGATGATTCCGCATGTTAGATAAAATCAAATTAAACTGGATTTTTGGCAAATCATGGAATCTTTCAGCTACTTCAGCTTCACAAATGCTTTGAATTAATTTTGACTGTTCGGCTCCTAATTGTAGTGGTAACTGCACCTTGGAATGGCACAGTTCTTATCAAAAATTCATATTTCAATATGAGGGGTGTGTATATTTTATACTTTACCAGAAATATTAGCATATATTTACCAGAAATATAGCATGATATTAGACTTCTTTTTTTCAGCACACAAATATATTTGATTAACTTTGACACAGCTATTTTTAGTAAATTTGTTACTTTTTTTTATTAAATTCTGTTGTGTTTGTTGCAGGGGAGAGCTAAATCTTTGGCAATAGCAAAAGATAGGAAGAGTTCATGTAGTGTTTAAAACAAAGGAAAAAAATAAATACACTGCTGCCACCTCTGAAGGTCATAAAAATATTATGGATTTCAGGGAGCTTGATCAGTTTACATAAGGGTTTACAAAAAGTGGTTGCCTGTAATGCTAGGGGGCTGTACTTGATGATCTAAGAAGTTTCTCCATTTTCCTTTATTAAAATACAGTTGTAAGAGAGAACAACAAAACCGTGGTCACTGATGTACTACATTCCATGCATACATAGTCCATTGGCTGCTGCTCAGCCACGAAATGCTGAGTTCCTGGAGCAATCAGAATTGTGTGAGAGGGAGTGAATGACATGGCTGAGCATCAGATGCTGCCCAAGATGAGAAAAGCACCAGCATGTGTTTTGCAGATTTCCACTTGTGATTTGCACATTGTAAAAGGTATAGAACAGGTTGTGCTGGGAAGACCTAAGCTCGAATCCGTGTAAAAAGATGAAAAAATGACAATTTTTCCTTTGGGGCCTCTGACATCAATAGCATGAAGGAGCATTTTGTCCAATTGGCTAAAATTCACAGCAAATCAACAGAGTGCTTTAGTTAAAGTATCAGAAGCTGCTTATAGTGTTGACTAAAAAAGAAAAAAAAAACCTCACTTAAAGGCTGTTATATTGGTGTGGTTTCATTTCTGTTACTACATCATTTCAGCCTGTTAAGAGTAAATAACAAATATTATGGCAGTCAGTTGTTCATTGGGCTCCCTCATTACCACTTCTTTAACAACTCTCTACAGTCTGGTAACTATTCCGTTATTTAAGCTAACAAGACTGATAAATTTCACTAGTTTCATTTAAAAAAATCTACCCACATTTCGTTGTAACCATCCCCTCATAGGAAAATATTACCAGGCATTTGGCAGTATTTGTTATTTCTATGGTATTTCTATATTATATTTGTATCAGCTTCACAGGTATCTGATGAAAGCTACATTTGAAAGCAAACTAAGCATAAATAGTGTGGGGAGGTTTATGCTGTTTTCTTTAATAGCCAAGAAATTAAATTAAAATAGTATATTCTTAGTATGTTTTTCAGAAACATATTTGTGGCTTGAGCGCTTTCGGAGCGCTTTAGTGCAGCTTCTAGAGATCACCTAAAAGCTTTAATTATATTATTTTACAGTCATTTTAATCACATCATTATTATTCTTTAGCTGAAGCGAAATCCTAATGTATGTGCTGTGAATGACTGTATTCAGAATTAATCTGAAAAGATTTCTGGATAAGGAAGAATGTGTGTAATGCACCACAATTTAAAAGTAGTATAATTTATACATAGTCAGTGAGAAGGAAGGTAAAGTTTAAGCCTTGTATTTTCTGGGATTACTTATGACTATAATAACTCTTATCCTTTTGGCTGATTTGGCACTTTGAAAAGATATGAACTCACCTTTACCGAATTTAGTCAGACAAATTGAGCCAAATCTTTTGAAATGAACTATTGATTTATGTTGGTGAAAACCAAGCCCCCCTGGCTTCATCTGTGTAAGGCTTTAGCGTGATCACCTAGTTTTGGTCTAAACGTGGTGGGATTCTTGTTTTCTGTAAAACTGTTTTAAGAAGTTATAATGCAAAATAGAATGCAGTGTTCTGCTTTGTTTTCCCACACAAATCCACTATGCTTAATCCACTCTTGGCAAAACTTGTGCTTGTAAAGCCTCACTTAGCAAGATCATTTAACTGTGAATCTTTAATTTATCTTATTTTCTTTCAGTTGACATTTAACACATCTTGTGTGAAACCTTTTAAGACTTCAAATGATATAAATGTCTTCACAGAGAACATTTTTTTCTTTCAGAATTACAGCCACGATGAACAAAGTTACTTGTTTTCTCTAGAGATTGTCATTTTCCTAAGGAAAAGGAGTCTCACAATTGTGGGTGAATAACAGGAAAAGGAAAAGCAGATAGTCACAGCACAGATACAATTGGGAGCTCATATAAAAAATAAAATATAAAAAAATCAATTGCTGCCAATAACAGGGATAGAAATCACAGACTGATCAGAGGTGATCTTATGAAAAAGTGTGTGAAACAAAGGGCAAAAGAAATATGCCAACTCAAAGAGAGCAGTATGAATTATCTGTCACTTTTTGCATTTCTTTTCTGTGCATGGAGTTTTCTCTCTTAAATACTGAAGGTTTTGTTTGAATAAAACCTGTTTTCTTCATCCTCTGGTCCACTTTGGATACTCAGGGTAAGAGAAGGTTGCAGGCATATTCCACCCTAAAGGTCTGTCCAATCTCACTTTGTAAGAAGTGTAAGAAAATCTCAAGTGATGGAACACCACAACTTAAAATTTATTGCTTTTTCATCTTTCCACGAAATGAAGTTGTTTCAGTTTCTTTAAGACAGTCTGGCCTGTCTATTCAGCAGGGATATTAAAGTAGTTGTCCAATATTACTTGTTTCATGTGAGTTTCTACTTATTTTCTTAATGCTGTGATTTGGTTCAGGTTACTGAATATTTGTGGGGAATTATGTGAGTGTTTAATTAACTTAGGCTGCCACAGTTGATAACAAAACACTGAACAATATTTTGGAGAAGCAGTATTTTTATCTTTGGTTGCTACTTTTCCTTTTCTTGTTGGTTGATTACAGAAGTTAGTATTATTTCAAAGTTGCCAGTGAGCATCTGAGAGCTGCCAGAGCCTCTTCCTTAACAAAAGCTCTGAATTTTACAGTGATTTCAGTGTTTCTTCATCTCCCTAATTCATGTAACGTTCTGTGGGAAACAGGCTAATGCCTAGGTGCTCAGGTGAGAGGACTGAAGAGTTTCTGAATTCAAAGGAGCTTATTTAGCATGCAAGGATCCAGTGGATCACCAGCCTTACCCCAGGCACAGCAGAGGCTGATCCAGCAATTCCAGGCACTGAAGGACTCCTAAAGCCAGACAGCTGCCATGGGACTGTTTACAAGAAAGGCTGTCTGTCACTGCTGCTCTGCCCATTTTAGCTGTTTTTTTCTTTCTTTTAAATAAGGCCTGATCCAAGGTGAATGTGGGCCTCCAAAGCCCAGAGGGAATCAGCCAGGTTCCAAACTGACTGATGTTTGCAACCAGCATCCAGTCTCTGAACAAGCCCAGTGGAAAATCACCGGCAGAGCTTTTCAGCAGAGGTGTAATCAGCCACATCAGTGAGCAGGCCAGGCAACAGGAAAGGGGGCACACCAAAGTGTTTTAGAGGAATGCTGTAGTTAACCTGCACAGGCTGCCTTTGTATGAGTGCCAGAGCACAGTAATCACACCTCCCTCCTTAAACACCCTTCACACACATCTCACTACAGAGTCAAGACACAGAAGGCCCCTGCAGAGGAAAAAAATATGTTTTAGGTATATCCATCTCATCCTCATTTTCTTGCAGAATTTAATACTGGGAGCAAATCTTTCAGGATTTTCCCCCACTGAAAGCATGGAGGGTTGCAGGTGCCTGGGTGTTATGGTTCTGACTTCTTTTTTTTCTTGTTTGGGTCAGGATGATTAATACACAGGAAACGCAGATGTCGAGTTTGGACTTGGGATGTTTATTGTCTTATCTACAGGATTATTTATTTCTTATTTACAGACTCACAAGGCATGAGCTCCAACTAGCAAGTTAGAGAAATGAGGCAAAATGGAGTGCCTCTAACTCTTTCCAAGGTTATTTAGGTGATAATTATCCAATAACAAGGGGACACCTATATTATTTGGATTTTTGACCCAATAATGACCACTCAAGGCCTGCAATGTGGACATTTTTCACACAATTACAGAAAAGCAACCAAAACCATGAAGAAGAAGGAGGAGGAAGAAGGTGAAGAAGAAGGTGAAGAAGAACTTAGACAACATCTTAAATCCTCCATCTTGACTCACACACATTACTATACACTAAAATCTTAAATCTAAGTTTTTCACCCTGTGAGATCACACAGTACTATTCAACTACACACCCACAGCCCCCGTGCTATCACTCAGTCTTGTTCCATGGCCTCAAGTCAAATGTGGTGCTTGCCTGAGGGTCAGCACCCCTCAGCTCAGAAAGCCTGAAATTTTCATCCTCCGGGGTTCCAACAGCTGGGCAGTGAGGGATGGGTGTGCTGTGCTGCCTCTGACTGTGCTGAAGTCCCTGTGCTTCAGCTCAGTTTGCTCTGCAAAGCCAGACCCTCCAGGAGGGCAAAGCTGAGCACTGATACCTGAGGATGTATAAATATTTTTGGTGTAAATAATGGATCCTGGGGCATTTAATGGTCCCTCCAGAAGCAGGAACCTCTACTATTGTGATCCTAATCATGGTGTAACTCTCACCTGTGAAGGTCCTATTGTGTTTGACATCTGTGAAAGTGCTTCCTCCTTGGGCACACTGCCCTCGCAGCAAAATGCACTAAATCTTCTCAGCAGGGAAAATGGCCTTAACTGATAGAGACAACATAGGCTGGAGTCCATAAAGATTTACTGTCCTCAGTGCAACTAAGCATTGAAGTCTTTGCCTCGTGAATTAGCTCTCACATGTATGTTGTTCCACTTCAGATTCCTGAAGTCTATGCCCAGATCCCACAAAAGTTCAGAAGTAGGAAATGTGTGCACGTAACATGCAAGGAATTAAAGAGTTTACACAAATCAATGTTAAATGTCAGCTGTGCTCTGAATGCTGTGTAATATAAGAATAACACATCTTGAGGATGTACTTCAGTACTGTACAGCAGAATAACAGCCAATCCCAAAGTGCAGCAACTCCTGCTGCTTGCAGAGGAGCCACCAGGGAGTTAGGGCAGTCAGTAATCCAGTTTCTTATGAGTCACAGCCAGGGGTGTCACTGGAGGTCCTCTTGAGCAATTTTTCTCAAAACTGGAGATAAAAATCCTCCAGTGCCTTATATTTATGCTCTGGGCTAAAATAATTTTGCGTATTACTCTACAGCTTAACTGCTACAGGTTTATTGCTTTTTTACTTACTCATCTGAATTCATAACCAAGAAGTTTTGTATAGTTAGTGAAGATGGTCCATCTTTTTTTTTTTTTAATTCTTCCTTTAGTGACTCCCATTTTATTTTGCAGCAGCAGAGTCCTAAAAGACAAAAAGATTTGAGAATCACTGAATATGAGAAAAATGTCCTTGCAGGAAATTAGTAAATAGATTGTACTATGTGGCACAGAATTGCCTCAGATGGAAGGTGCCATGTTAATGCTTTATTTTGGAGATCAATATTTTATAGATTTGCTTCTCATTGTCAAGATTCACTTAGTTCATGACCTATTCTCATAAACTAAGCATTCATCTAAATATTACAGAAAATGAGCTTGTTAAGGATTTTAAACTGTCTCACAGGGTACTGTAACAATTTCCCCTACATGCTGTTCCTGCATATAATACCTGATCTTGCTACCAAAGCAGCCCTGTAACAGAAAGAGTAACCCAAGCGTAATCACCTCCTGATTAATCATCTCATTTGCATGTTTGCCACTCCAGTGCCCGTGGCAATATTGTGCTGAACACAGATGGGTTCTTGGGTTCTCCTCACATTTAGGTTTTGGTGCAGCTGCACATGAAACCAGTGGTGGGAACAGCAGCACAGATGTAGCTGCAGCCAGCCTGGAGAAACCTGAGCAGAGCAGTTTCACCTTTATTATGTGGAGCTGGAATTCCTTAGGGGTTATCTCCTTCCCCGCACATATTTAGAATTTTGGTACTAATCTCACCCTTCTGCATCACATCCTAAATACATTTAACATGTGGCAGTGATTTCCACTCCAAGTGTGCTGTTTGGGACTCCTGTCACCAACAGTTGCTGAAGCGTTCAGTGTCTCTCTCATGTGCAGTGTATTTAGTTTCTTTATAACTTCTTTTCTTTTTAGGCTTTTCTCTTAATAAAAAAGATGACTCGTTCTTCCAACCGCAAATGGATTATGAGAAGTCTTCTTGCATCTCTAATATTGTCAAATAGATTAGGCATATTTTAGCTCTCTGGACAGCCAGCAAAGACAGAAATGTGGGCTTGATAAAACCAGTTTTCAGATTTACTATGGCTGGTTCTGTATTTCATCAGTCTCTAGCCACATTATAAAAAGATGCCAGGAAATAATGTTGTGCTCCATGATTTATCACTTGCTTACACACAGATAGACGTTTGTATCCTTTTCCACTGTCTCCCTCTCTTCTGTTCCTCCCGAGATTAACTGGGTTTGTAATTTGATGGTTTAGTTCTAGTACTTGTCTGTCAGAAGCAGCCATATTCATCCAGAAGGCTGTAAAAACAGGTGTTTGATATTATTGTCCACTGTTGGAGAATAGTAGCTGGCCTTGGTACAGATATCTGCAATTTTTTGTGCTTTGAAAAGAGGTTTTGCTAAGCATATACACACTGAATTCACAAGGCATTACAGATTAGGTTGTCCTTTCCCACAAAACAAAGTGTTTGTGGAAGGGGCATGTAGTTTGATTTGTTTTTGAAGGTTTTTTCCTAAATATTCCAAGTATTTTGCATTATCATTTTAAATGCCTTGCAAGTACTCCTTAGCTCCTTCAAAGCATTTCTCCTATGCTATAACCAAGATAAAGCTACTTACCCTCTCTTTGTAGTACGAAAAGTTGTTTAGGTAAAACTGCAGCTCAGCCCCAATGGAAGAAGTTCAGTGATAAAAAAGCAGAGGTTTATTTCTTTGTCTTTGAACTAATGGAAAATATAACTTGTGGAAGAGGTAGAAAATTTGCATAGAAGCAGCTAGATTGGCTGAAAAAGAATAACTTAAAAATCCAATGATTTTCCCTGACTAAGTAACTGAGGTTCTTTTAAAAATGCACGTCACAAAAGCTGTAGCCTTGAAGTTAGTGGAAAATTAACTATATAGTTTTATTAGTCATGTGATTGAGGTTCCGAAATAAACAGCATTTTATAAAAATTTGAGAGAAATTAAAAGTGAAAATGTGGCATTAAGAGGACAATGATGTGTGCAGTGTGAATAAAAGCATTGATAATATCATTCATTTTTCTGATTTTTTTTAATTTGACACCTATTAATTTTAATTTTTTTTTCCTTTCAGAGCCACTTAAATCTGTTCCAAAAACATGTCCTTTAATAATTTAAGTTTCTACTTTGTTTCCAGATGGTATTAGCAGAATCCTTTGCATTATCTGCAGTGTAGGTGGTAAATAGCTGGCTTTCCTAATTTCTAAAGGACTCTGGCCAGCATGGGAAATTAAATTTAGAGAGCAGCTTGATTTACAGCGCCAGTGAATTTGCTTCCGTGACATATTCCCCAAGGCTCTGGCCCCACTAGCACCAAAATAGTTTTACTTTGAGGTTCCTGGGAGTGAAACTAACTTGAAACTTGTAATTCATTGAAATATACCAGAAATGAACTTCTAGAATGAAAAAAAATTAACTTAAACTAAGAAAATTGCTGCTAATAATAAGCTCTTTTAAAAAAAAAGGGTCAGAATTTCATATATCTTCCTGCCTTTTCTTCCCTCTTCTCAACTTTTTTTTCTCAACTTTAAAAAAACAAAAACAAAAAAAACCCCACAACAACAAAGTTAATGCTTTTAATTTTAAATTTTAAAAACCGTATTAGAATAAATAAGAGTTGTACTAGAATGAAAATCTCCAATAGTGGTATCTTTGCACTGTTTTTATATCGTCATCATTATAATAGTCATCTAGCACCAATATAGCCTTTCTGAAATTATCGTTTTCATTAATTGCTTTGCAAGAAAGAGCCTTGGTGAATACCATTCATTGAGGTGAACATTCCTGTGAAGTTAACGCTTTTCCCTGGGCAGCAAAAGTGATCTCTGCAGAGCTCTGGAATACGATTCCTGGTGGTATTGATTTTGTATATGTGTTCATGCCACATTAACAGCAGCTGAAGGTAAATGGATTTCGGAACCTACAGCAAAAAGGATGTGCAGACCCTGCTTCCAAATGCATATTTTCATAACATGAGTCTTTGTTAGAGAGCTCAGTTTCACCATTTCCCTACAAGTGCCAGCTGTTACTCATCAGGAATTGTACAGCACCAGGATCTGCTCTTGGACTTTTTACCTGATTCACACGTAGTTCATGTAACAGCCACTGCCTTATATTGACTTTCTGCCACTATTTGACTGACAGAATTTGAACCAGTAACCTATAGGTGATAGGCAATATATTCCTTAATTCCTGGAGTGCTTGAATCCTGCCGCTAATCTGTTCACAATTTAAGATTCAGAATAAATGGCATTTCAGGATATTTGTAGTCCACAGTTCAATATAAAGATATGTTCTCTTCCAAGTTCTATTCTACTCTTTGAGGGTTTTCCCCAAATTTCTCCCTCTAAAGATCATTATGTATACCTTTTAGATCATGTCTACACTTTTTCATACTAAAGGTTCAATGTGACTTGAGTGGCTTTTTTTTTCTATTCTATGTCTGGAAATACTTTAAAAATAAGCAAGAATTTTAAAACCTCTGTGTCTGTGCTCTGCTCTGCTGACAGGTTAACATCCAAGCATTCAATTCTATAGTATAATTTTTGGAAGACTTCCAGAGCCTTGTTAGCATCAGGTGGTGGAATTGCCGTGTTCCTTCTAGGCCAACACAAGAATGAGAGTTTTTAAGGAAGGCTTATTTCAGGTTTTTGAGCCTTTTGAAGGACCAAGAGTTGGTTCTTCAGCATCTTTATTCTGAACACCAAGGCAAGGCTTGAAGATTGTAGCCCACCATCACCGAATATATTTATGTGTAAAGGAAACTAAAGAAAATCCTGAGTGATTCTAGAAATCTAGAAATTACAGACATTTCCTTGGCCCTAAAGTGAGTGCAGCAAAAAAATTTCTGAGGAAGCAGAGAGATTGTTTTATTAAGTAACATGTTATCAATATGCAGTTCGTTCCAGCCACAAGTCCTCAAGGAATGGTCCACCAAACAAAAAAATCAGGTAAAGCAGAGACACATCTTAGGTGCTAGCATTTTATTCCCAAGGTATTGAACTTCTGGTGATTTTCAATTCAGTCAACAAATGTCTTGCTGTCTGAATAATTTATTCTATTGCAGAGAAAATTCTCGTGCCAGAGGAAGACTTAAAAATCAGGGCTTGGGCATTTCAGTAGTTTGCCTGACACAAGCTGCTGGTGCAGTTTTAGGCCACTGAGCTCCCTACTGGACACAGGGCTGGTGACAAAAAATGAGAAAATGTAGTGTCTGATAACAAACTGATATAAAAAGAATCAGCAATAATCACATCAGGACAGTTTAAAGTGTGACTTTTTCTGCTACTATTCCATCTGGTAACAGCTTTCTGTGTTTCTGGAATAGCTCCATAGAAGAACAAGTAAATTCTTATAATCATGTAAAAAGAGAAAAGATAATCTTTCTTGTGACGTACATTAGTACTCAATGTTTGTGTCCTCCTTTTCCGGTCATGAGAATGGTGTAAATCTGTGACTGTTATGCCTTTACTACTTGCATTTGACTTCTACTGTCAGAGGAGTGTGTTGCCAGTTTGTATAAGGAGTGTGATACATTTCTAGGTACAAAATTGGTAACAGACCAAACCTCTCACACACGCATCTCCAGCACAGTCGCTCACATATCCCAGATCTGGAAATTCCTCATGATGAGAGGGTCTCCACAACTCGTCTTTCTTTCTTCTGACACCACACAAAGTAACACAAGCCTAATTTTGAGCATGTGAAGTGAGTGCATTCTGATTATTCAGAATGCAGAGTCGTGTTTCTGCCAGGGCGATGAGTTTGCGTAGTGGGGAATTTCAGCTGATGCCTATCTCAGAGTTGGTTGAACCACATTAAAGAGGGACAGGCATGGCATATATAGATGGAAGGCTTTTTTGTAGGAAACCACGATCTGGTGGTTTAATATAATATCTGTTGATTCCACAATAAATCAATGTGGTAGTAATTTCTGTGTCTTAGCTGTTACACGAGATTAGACTTTGTAAGCTTTGTGTGGTTTGCACAAATGAGATGAGTAATACCACATTCAAATTTTGAATTGGTCTTGATGGATGCAAGTACTGAACTAGAATTTGCTGGCAGTTTCTTCTTACTTATATATAAATATGTTACTTTGTAATTTTAGTGATTCTTTAATAAAAATGTGCTCTAGCAAGCATCTCAACTGATACCCAAGAACCAACAGATTCTTCTCCTCTTCTTTTGTGTCACACATCTCACTTTTAGCCAGTTGCATTTGAAATTGTTTCTGGTCTCAGCTTTGCAAAGTTCTGTTCTAATGGCCCCAGGATCCTTCTGAACTAGATGCATAAAATTACATTTAAACAAGGCAATCTCTTTAATTTTGCCTGGTTTTCTGTCATATGCTTACCTATGCTTTCAATCCATAATTATTTTTACAAGTATTTACATCATGTCTAGAATAGTAGATCTATTACATCTGTCCTAAATTCTACAGTGAATGAAATGCAATTCTGCTTCATTTCCTTTGTTGTTGTTGTTGTTGTTATTGTTGTTTTACATATTTAGAGCTTCTTTTCTAGACATGAACCTCTACATGCAGTTTTTCAGGATAATTTTTTCCAAGGCATTCAATCTCTAAAGAGAACTGAAAATGTGTAGACATCATCACAGAAGCAAAAGTTAGATAAAGGCAAACAAAACCGAAGTAACTGGTGGGTGAAAAGTCAGTCACATTGTACGTGGGAGGATTAATCCTCCCTCAACATCTCAGTGTTCTCATCTTCATTGTGCTTCACACACAGAGTTCCACACATGTTTGACTTAAAAATCTAGGTGAGTTTAAGGAAGACCTGCATGTTCTTTTTTTTCCTAAATTGGGCTAGGAAAGGAAATCTAGCAAGACATTTTTCTGTACCCTATAATAAAGTTTTCACAGCTGTGCTATGATTGCTCACAGACTAAGCATTCCCTACGGAAAATAACCAAATCCCATCTGAGATTAGTGGAAGTCTTTGGATCCAGCTCAGAGTAATACAATAACATGTAACCTCTATCACAAAATGTAGCTGATATTTCATCCTTCGAGATAACTTCCCTGCATTGGCATGAGGGCCAACAGGAGATCAGCAAAGCAGCAGGAGAGTCCAGTGTGTCAAACACATCCCCAGTGTCTTCTCTTTGGCCTTTATATTTAAAAAACAGGACAAATTTTTACTGTACTAGTTTGTAGAGGAGTGTTTACAACAAATTCTAAAATCAAAGCACTAAAAAGTGATTTTTTTTTTCCCAAGATTTAAAGAAAAAATATTTTTATGCTGTCACGCTATTTTTTTCTCGACTGCCTTTGAAACACCACTTAGGTAAAGGGGAAAAAAAAAGGCCAAACCATCTGATGTACTTTGCCTTCTTTGTTGAAGTTCCACTGAGTCATTCTGAGATAAATGGAATTTTCTTCTTCAATCCAAAGCTTAATTATGGTAATTAGCCTGCGCAATTTGTAAAGTTTGGCACTCAATTCAGCTCCTAATATGCATAAGCCTCTTTCTGTTACAAATTGAGTAGGTTTAATCAGTTTTAAAAAGACAGTGTCTCACTATGTCTGCGTGGCACACTCTTAGATTTTCAGATTGGTTGTTATTCCAAACTCTGCTACATCATTAGCAGTTTTGATATTTTTAATATTCATGAAGCTTTCATTTTAGCATTAATCCCCAGCATCTGTGATTATGATGGGTACTTTTGGGAGCTGTCTATTGTGTCTCTACTGAGAATGAAAAGCCCAGCAGTTCCTGGCAGTAAATTAACCCTCACAATGCCAGTTGGTGCTGAACTCCTTTTGAAATCTTGCCTTCTGCTATGTTCCTTTCTATTCAGATTTCACACTAAGGTCTGATTCCCTCAGCAGACACAAGCTTCGTTTCATCCTGACAGCCATCTGTGACACTAAGAAATTTTTTTCCTTTTTTTCATTCAAAGAATGTATCTTTCACTGTGTGCCTTTCCCCCCCAGATTCAATATGGTAATCAGATGGGAGAAAAATGGAGTCCAGAATGCAGATTTCTATATTAAGTGGAGGAGATGAAGGCATTAAAGAATTTTATTTTTCATGGATGCAAGGAAAAGAGAAGGATATTTTCTTGGGATTTTTTTTTTCCTAATATTCATGGTAAAATTCTCTTTAGGAAGAGATTTTTTGCTAAACTTCAAAATGTGATTCTACAAAGACCTTTGGCTGTGCAAATGAAGTCTAGTGATTGGAAATCAGGCTTTGGATACTATTTCCCTCTCTGCTGCTAACTTGTGCAATACAGCAAATTAAGACTTTATTTTGCTTCTTTTTCGTTTTAGAGCTGTAAGCATTTGGGGGCAGAAGCCCTCCAGCATAATTTACATTGCAATATCATGTCACCTATTTTAGACATGCAATTTTAGCTCTTATCTCTAGATGACAAGGACTTGATAAATGAGGACAGACTCTTCCAGTCGTAGTTTTACTTCAGGTGCTTCTGACCACTATGGAGGTGGCATTGAAATTAGGATGGCAGGGATAGATAGTGTAAAATATGCACACTTCCTTTTCCTGCTGTGCAAAGCACAAAGATATCAGCATCAGCAGGGCATAAAAGTCCAGTAGAATAAAATAATACTTTTTAAAGGATGTTTTTATGCACTGCCATGAGTGTTGTAAGAGCGCTTCACAGCTTGTCACAGTTTGTGCCAGATGTGGGACTCTGAAGAAGTTCTGAGTAATTTGGGCCAGCTTTGGGTTGCTCTGTAGAATCAGTCAAAGTCTGTCTTAACATGAATTGTCTAAAGACTGAAGTCTCTCTTGGCAAGTGTCACCTGCTCTTAATTGCCTTTGCAGGGTCCCCTCCTGGGCTCTGCTACCTGATCACACAAGTGCAGGGTTGTCAGGATTTGCTTTTTCATCCATTGTTCCAAACCCTCTTTGTCTCAGGCTGCCTAGAGGTTCTGCCTGTCTGGTAGGAATGAAATGAAATTTCTGTCCCAAAAATGTATACAGGTAGGTGGTTTTTAGTGCACTGTAAAGAAAGGTGAAGGATTCTTTTGTCTTTATTCATCAAGCTTTTTCTCCAAGACTGCTTTGCAATTTACTGAAAAACAGAATTTAGTGCCTCTAATTACATAGATTTGGAGAAATACAGCTGTGGGTAAGTTACAGTTGTGGGTAGTAAGAAAGATGATTGGCCTGACATTGGGAGCCAGGGGTTGGCCTTGCTGCTAAAGCAACTGTACTGTCTGTTAAGGCACTTGCCAGCACCCACTTCCACCAATGTGGGGAACTCAGAAAGAGCTCCATCAGCAGCAAATGCAGTGAGAAAGCTGGGAGTGTGCTGTGAAATTAATCACAAGCCAGACAGGAGCTGCAGAAAAAGAACAAGACTGCAGTGTCCTGATGATGATGATGCCTTAAGTTTTAGCTGTCATGTTTTTCAGATTCTGTGCTGCCTAGGGGTCCAGTTCTGAGCCTCACATTAAGTGCCAGTCAGCTCTCTTCACAGAGTAGGGAGACAAAACAAATCCTTTTCCTGCTGAAGACCAAGGACACCTTTCAGGCCCAAAAGCACGAACAAGGGTGGCTGAAGGGAGGAACAAGGAGGATGGCACCTCATAACATGAAGCTGTAATTGGGCAATTAAACCCCAATATGCAAATGGACCAAAACTTATAAAAGTGTGAGACCTCGTGACCAGTCAGTCATTTTGTGACCATTTTGGGTCCACCTTGGGCGTAAGCCCTGGTCAGGCTCTTTTGCTGCCCAAGGTGTACCCTGGAGGCCTTTCAATAAATACCTACTTTATTCTGTAGCTCTGTCCAGTCTCTGTTCCAGGTCAGCCTCCCCAAGTCATCAATGACAAGCATTTCTGATGTCCTTATGGAACAGTCCTGGGTGCCTGGAGCACTAATGGGGCCCAGGGTTGGGCACACACCAGTGTGTTTAGTGGTGGACTGTGTGGCACTGCTTCAAAGCTGGTGTTGGCATCCTGAAACCTCTAAAAATGCACTGTGGCAGATTTTTCCATACTTTCTCAATGTTTCTAGGAATACTGACAGCAGGAGCATGCTGTCATGTGAGTGTGTATCGGCAGGTGTGCAGTAGATTCTATATCCATAGTAATGTCCTTGCATCACAAATCTTTAGATTCCACCTTCTTCTCCCTTCTTGCATCAAAGGAGTGTAGAGGGCTGACCAACCCTTGGCACTGCTATTATTATATTCCTCCCAGCTTTACAGCATTTTCAGAACCGAGATCTCAGGTCAGCTGTTAATTTTTAAAGCTTGGCATATTTTGTTAATTGTTGTGCTGTTTATAACACCCTGGGAACAGTCTATAGGTATATTGCTAGTGCAAGAAAGCTCAAAACCTTTTTTCTTCACCTTGTTGTGTTGTGGGTACAGTTTCTCTGGTGCTTTTTGAGAAATACTGGATGTTCTACTCATATTTGTGGGCACCCCCAGGCTCACTGGTGTCTGGGGATATTAGGAAAGCATATAGAATTTTCATTTACTGTCTGGACAACATTTTGAAACATGTCACTTAAAAGTAAGAACACTCTGCTACTCTATGACTCTTTACAAATTAAGTGCCACTTTTTTCACTCCTTGGGTAGAATACCTGTTACAAAGTGTATTTTCTCAGACCCAGATTCTCAGTAGATTCTCAGGTTCTCAGTCTGTAGATCAGGTTCTGTAGTTATCTGATCCATTGCACAGAAATGACGAATAACGTCAAGTACTAAGGATGGAATTTAACAGAGGTTCAGTTTTTATTAAGAAAGGAACAAGAGCTTTGCAGTCTAATAAATGAGAGAAAGGTGACGGTTGGAATTTGATTTAAGGAAGCAGGACTTTAAAACATAATTCCTTCTGTGTAATTTAATAGCCATTGAGGAAGTACTGGAATCTACAGTATGTGGTCTGTTAATCTAATTAATATACCCTAAAGGTTAAGTCACACACCCCACAAGTTTAAGTGGATTTTGATCAGGTTTTACTGGGCCTATAAAATAGTGAATATATGAGGATGTCCAGATTTACTTGTGTTTGCATTGGAAATAGCTCAACTTTGTAAAGTCGTGCACTGATGTATGTGCATACATGGAGGAGCATTTTTATTTAACATTCTCTTTCCAAACATAACACGCTGTGGATTTAAAAATTGATTTTTATGATGCTGAAAAAATACAGCAAAAAAAAAGAGAAAGTTGCCAGTAAAGGTGGGTGTTAAAATGAGTCTTGAATACTAAAGCCCATTATTTTTAAAGATGTAAAAGAGGACCCCATTTAGTCTTGTGTCACATCTGGTGCTCCACAGGTTGCTGTCCTTGGTTTGTGTGTGCTCTGTCATCCTGAGAAGCACTGAAAGCAAAGACCAATCTTCTGTTGTTCTTCATTTTTCTTCAGCTTCAATCAGATTTCTGTGACAATGACTCTTCCTGAGAAAGATGAGGCAAAATTAACCTTTCTCCCAGAGTTTCAGATGAGAGTAGCTCATCATAGCTTGCAGTTAGCTAAATGCTTGTCTGACCTAAGAGAAAATCAGTTAGGATTTAGCAATACCAACTCCAGGTGAACCTAAATCTATGCAAATCTGTTGAGCAGTTTGGGTGACAGAGACTTTCCCCATTGTTTAGTTTAAATCTGCACTCTCTGTTCTATCCCAAATTCTGTCCCAAATTCTGCTTCTCTCTCCATGGCTTTCAGTAGGTTTTGGGCCTTCCTGAAAACAGCATAAATATGCAGCATAAATACATGTGTCAATGCAATTCTGTTTGAAGGTTCTCATTCATTTGCCAGCACATCTGCTACTATTACAGTTATCAAGGTGAAAACCCCCAAAGAAACCTACACATGAAAGAGAACTTGAGCAGGAAGGGCAGACTGCTACATGTTTTTGAGGATCTCCAAGAGTTTCTGTTGCCTTTTCCTTCCCCCAAAGATTTTTCTCTCTGCATTTAGCAGTACATGCTGCTGGTGAGAGTGCTCAGGTTTATCACAGGGGTCACTTGTGAGTGTGGGCACATTGGCAGATTCTTTCCACGAATTTCTCCTACATATCATCGCAGTTGTGCTCATTCCAGAATGGAAATTAATTGCTTACCATAGGAGAAAATTATGTAATGAGGCTCTAGAGAACATAAATATTTAACCATGTTTTTAAATACATTCAAATGTGTGTGTATGGAGAAGGGAGGGGTTGGTGGAGGCAGTACATTCAAATAAACATCTTCGATATTCTATTGTATAATATATCAACCCTGCAACTTCATGCTAATTAGTATTTTGAGCTCTCGTGATGTTACTAAACCATTGGCACCAGATGAATAAAATGTTTAGAAAACTTTTTTTTATGATCTTATTGGTGCATTCACCCATATCAATGACCGAAATTTTATCTTGCTTTAGCAAATCAACAGATTTCTTTCTTCTGCTAAATGTTTTTGGCAACGCAGACGGAGAACACAGCAGTCGGGGCCCTGCTCAAAGGCACAGATAACTGAATGGGTTACTTCCTACATTAAAACCAGCTTGTTGACTTGGCAAAGAGCCCTGGTCAAGTAATACAACCAGTGCTGCTGCCATTTGTTAATTCTGCATAATTAAACACCAATTATACATAGTATTGTTTTCTAGCAGGCTCCTCAGCTGGCTTTTCTTTATTATGATTCTGTGCCAGTTTCCTTCCTTATTACTAAAAAGGTCTTTTATTTGTTATTATAATTAGGAGGTTTAAAAGATATTGAATTTTTCTAAAGAGAGAATAGGAAATGATTATGGAAGTTGGCATATCATTTTACATGAGAGACACTGCATATAATAGGTATTTTGATTTTTTTGCATAATCTGAGGAATCTGCACTGCACTATTATAGGACTCCCCAGAACAAGTCTATTAGTGAATATGTAATAATAAATGAAATGTATTTACAAACCATTTCCAAAGCCTGTCTTTTTGGAGACACCAGGAAATGCAAACATAGAACTAATATTAATTTCTCAGCACCTTCCTCCTCTTCTAGCAAGGCTAAGGCCCATTGAAATGAACAAAGTATCTGCTTAACTGCTGTTTTAAGGCATAAAACTCAGTATTCTGTTGAAGTTGTAATACTTCATGCATCTTGTCATATGACCAAATGCAAATGAAGACTGGATAAAAGTTTTTTGGGTTTTTTTCCTCTTTTTTAATGATTATTTATATAACAATTGACCAAAGGGTCAATACATTCAGCCAAAATAGATATGGGAAGTCCCTAGAGACTCTAAGTGTGTATAATACAATCCATAAATTTTCTTGTTTAAAGAAAAAAGAGAGAGGGAAACATTCATGCTTGATAATCATTACAATTTAAAAGCTCAGGAAGGATGTTAACTGTCTATGACTCTTAATCCATGGATTATTCAGCTGTCACATATGCATACTGAATCTCTATGCAACATCCTCATGAACTTTATTTAGAAATGTTTCTGTGAGTCAGCAGCTGGAGCTCATTTCTCAGCCAAATTTTTTTCTTCCCTCTTATCTCCTTGTGACTCTCCTCTCTTTATCTATTCTTTCTTTCCTTTGAGTCCACATAATTATTGGCCCCCAAATGAAAATGCAGAGTTTTGAGCTTGGTAGTTGTTAGTCCTTCATTGACTGGATCACAGGCAAACTCAGCTATAAAGAGGAGAAGATGTAGTTGCCTGCTTAACCTGCAGAGCCATGAGGTCAATGGGACTTCCCACAGCACATTATAAAAAGGACAAAAGGCTTTGTAAGATGAGGCTTTTGGTTCATGTTACAGTTTTGTCATTGGAGCCATTTTAAGTTGCAATTGTCAATAAAAATCTTTTCTTGACTCTCTTTCAGAATGGGTCAGCTGTTTTGGATCATGGTGTGTTGTGTGTGAAATGTGTATTTCAAATTCCATAAGCTTGGTAAAACAATACTGTTTGTCCTGCTTTGAGAATCATGGTATTTTGGCATGTTCTTTGGACCTTTTGTTATCATAGCTATTATTCTTCCTCTCTTGGACATATACTTTCATTTTCAATCTGGTTTAAAGAGAAGAAAAAACAAGTGTGATTCTAGGATTGTTCCCAAATTAGTATCTAGATACAGTATTCCTACATCAAGAATGTCTTCATTTTACAGCTGTATCTAACACAGTAGAACTTAATTTGTGAACCATTTTCACCAGAGAAAGCTTCCTTTTAGTCTTTTATCCTGAAAAAATTATTTTAGAGGACACCCATGCAAATCTTGAAGGAAAGAAACAGAGGGAATTACAATGAAAAAGACAAACACTTTTTTTTTGTTTCTCAATGGATTTTTTTTTAAACAGCTCTGGGCTCTGGGATGTCATTTATTATTGCTATTACAATAATGCCCCCAAATATGGCAGGTGTTGAATTGTTTCCCTGACATGTAGTCAAACCTGTTCTAAGTTTTGAAATGTTAGTTTGTATTCAAAAGAGCTGAGATTACACCCCAATCCAACAAAAGCTTCTGAAACACGTAGATAATTTCTCTAGAATTTTCTGTCATTGATTTCTACAGCTTTGTTTAAAGAACACTCTCCGGTCTCAGCACTAAGATTCTGCTTGAAGCAAAGTACATAAATCCTATTTTGGATTAGGATTAGTGGGGAATACATGCATAAAACTGGGTCATAATGGTATAATGGCTGCAGCTTGACTTATCTCCCCTAAATGCCAATTTTTATTTATATTCACACGTATTTATTTATAATGTATTTATATATGCACATTCTGAGTGCATTTTGATATCCCAGTGATTAATTGCAGAACGATGTGATAAGGTGCTTTTATGGTGCACCTGGGACTGCTCCCCTGCAGCCGTGTTCCTGAGGCAAATCTGGTGTCACCACTAATAGTCTTCCCAGGATCAAAGGTTGAAGGTCACCTGGCTAACAAACCATGAAGGTTAGAAACAGGAGCATCAAACCATGAGAAACCATGAGCCTGAAGCCACGGACAGTCCCACAACACTAAGCCTTAAAAAGAAGTTGTTTTTATGCCCATAAAAGCCATTTTGTACTTTAGCTGGAGTTTTTCAAGCTAAATTTATTTTTCCCTGCTTCTGGACTGAATAACAATGTGATTCTCCTCCTCTCAGATTTGAGAGAAAAATGGCTGGGAAAATGTCAATACATTATAAATAACTTGGGAAAAAAATTTGGAAGATAATTTTTCCACACAACAATGACACATGAACCCTCCATATGGCAGTTGTAGATGCCAAGATTTTTTTTGTCTGGACTTCTTTGTCTTGAAAATAACCTGGTAGTGCTGCAGCTAGCCCAGCTTCCTGAGGTAAAAAATATTTAAACCACATTATTTATTCTTTCCAAATTAGACTTTTTTCTATATCTAAAATGTCACTAACTTCCTAAACTACAGAAGAGCAAGCTGTTGTAGTTTTTCACCTAGACATGATCAGTTTGGTGGGTGACAAGTACTGCTTTGATGTAATAGAGAATAAAAAAAAAACCCTCATTTTGCAGTTCATTTCATAATTAGCAGAACCTGAGCCAACAGTCTTAGAAGCTGCCTGTGAGTTTTCTGCAAATGTGGGGTTTGTGTGCAGTGAGACACTGGGAAAAATGAAAATAATACCTGGTTTGTATCATTTCAGGATCAGGGTTCTGTTGTGAAACATCATGTTTAAATGCTTCTGGGGGTTTCTATACTACCACAGAAATACCAGAAAGAATTTTGACTCTAGTTTATAGTAATGACAAACCCTAATCTGTTAAGATTTGGTGTTCATATTTGGTAGGCAACGTTCTATTTGTAGCTTAGTTGTCTCATACTAAGAAAGTTGAGTTTGTAAGAATAAGTTGTTGCTAATGATTTAAGAGAATTGCAGAAAAACTATTTTGAATGCTTAACATATTATTATTATTTCTCTTTTTGTTAAAGGAAATTCCCGTTGTTGTTTTTAAGATGTGAATGGTGTTATGTGAGATAAATCATTATTTTACAAAATAGTGAATACCTGTACAGGCTCATAAAAACACTGGGTTTCAGGAGCAGTGGCAAATTTAGGCTCACAAAACCTATTTCGTTTTTAGGATACAGCATTTGATGTTTCTGAAGATGTAATTACAATGCAAATGCAATGTCCTCTTTGAAGTGTAAGAGCAGTAAGACAAGAATTGTGCTTACACAATTCTTAACCTTCTTAAGTATTGAAACTTTCAGTGGTTAAGAAATGTCTTAGATAAATGTATGCTTTGTAACTTGACAAACTTCCAGCTTTTTACCAAACAATTGTATACATTTAATTTATAGTAATAGCAAAGACATGAAGGCTCATTTCAATGTGCTATGGATGTGCAAATTGTATAATTCATTCGTCTTTTATTCCCATTTGATAGGAGGGATACAGAGAGGCTCAGGAATAGATCCAGAGAGGTCTTGGCATCTTAGTACCTGTCTGAATTTGAGTACTTTTGATCTGATCATGGTAACTCAGCAAGAAAGTGACAGATTAAGATATTTGATTTCAAAAGTAAGCAGCTGAGATGGTTTCCAGGCTAGCAGTCTTTCTTTCAAAATATCTGTCACTCTTTAAGATTTCCTCTGCTTTAAGCTGTCTTGATTCTAGGAGCCAGAGCATCCTCTAAAGTAATTTTTTTCCTTTGTTTTCTTCCCAAGCAATCAGTCACAAACTGTTTCCTGTAAATTAAAAGAACTCTTGTAAGCATAACCTTATTTTCTGCAGCACATTAAGAACGTTGCCTGGGCAATCAATTTTCTTTCACAAAAAATGGCAATAGGGTTTACATTTTGCTTTGCTGGGAAAAGGACTAGGAGGAAGAGCGAAAAATAGAAGACAGCAATCAAAGCCTGCATTTTATATTTCATTTCATGTTAGTCATAAAAAACATAAACCTAGATTTTTAAAAAATGAATATAATATTTAAATGTGTCTTGAAAAAGCATTCAACTTGTGTCTTATTCAGCATATTATAGATTAACTACTATATTAAATACAGTCAGTGAAAGCGAAAAATTTATTACATGCTTACTGATCCTTTCATAAGAATTGGAAATGCTCCTTTTTATGGTAATCAGTTAGTTATTAATTGTCCTGAAAGTGTTCATGAAGCCAGGAGATGGCCCCATTTAAGCTTTAATAATACCTTTGGCTTGCTTGATGCCTTGGGGTAGCTAGGTTAGACTTTGAAACTAGTCACCCTTGTACTATCAGAGAGCAGAGTGAAAGCTCCAAAAGATCATCAGGGGGTTTGGGACATTCACTGGTGTCTTTTTTCTGCCTGTATTCGTTCCAACACTGCAGGCTTCTAAACATGGGGCTGGAAGCCTTGGTTGTGGAAATCTGGAGAGCAACTTTTTTCAGAAAACTTGTCTCTAGCCACAATGGCATCTCAGATGTCCAGCTAAAATGAGACGATAACACTACCTTCTCCGTCTTGCAGACTTCTGAGGAAAATGCATTGGTTCACCTTTTGAGAGCATTCAGCAGTGGTGAATTGAATGGTTTTAAAGAAATCCGATTCCTGATCATTCAGTGGCCGTACACCTCAAACATTTTGTACTTCACTTTCTTGTTACCTATTCTCTGCACTGGGACAACACTCTGAAAGGGTCATGATGTTAATGACTAAGAGGTATCTTGGGAAGTTGTAGTAAGGTCAGTCATGCAGCTTCACTTCTACCATTTCCTAAGTTTCAACTTCGTGACTTTGTGACCATAAGAGTATACAGGAATTGTTTTACTTGCAGAGGTTTTTGGCTGGGAGCTGTAGAGGGTGTTGTATCATAACTGCATATTAGTTGTTGCTGTTCACTAAAATAACTGGTCTCAAGGTTTGTTGAAAGAGCCTGTGTCTTGTTACACTCATTTCAATGAGACTCAGGCAGCAGTCTGCACTGTTTCCAATTCCTATTCATTATCACTTATTCCTGTTGTCTGCAGATGCCACCAAAACATAAAGACAGAGGAATCAGACTTACAAGGGATGGCTTTCACCCCCCTGAAGGGATTCCTGAGAATATTAGCGGGATGAAAGCGGAACTCTGTGTTTTCATCCCTTCAGACTCTCTGCTTTTCTCCCCTTTCCACGCTATAATTTCATCTCCTCCCCTCCCCAGCAGCAGCAGCTGGAGCTCAGTTCCAGAGGGCCCCTGGAAGCTCTCCCAGGGGCACCTCCCTGACCCCGCTGGGGCTCCAGCCTCAGCTGCAGCAGGCGGGGGCTCCTCTCAAGGCCAGGCTTTCCCTGTGCTTGAGCCCTGCGGGAGACACCAGCAGGGTTTCACCAAGTGTCCTTGCAACAGGAGGTCTGGTTCTTTTTTCCTCAGATATCTGTTTTCACTTTTTCCAGTAATAAAAAAAAAAAATACGAAAGAAATCAATTGTTTTCTTAAAAGGAGCCACAGGCTGGACCAAATGTGCGCTCTCCCTGCTCCCTTTCTCTTTTCTCCAAAGAGATTAAATAAGATTGTAAAGCAAACTTCACCTCCCACCTTGCAGCTCCCCTTGACCTTGAAGCAGCTGAGGGAAGCCTCTGTGAGCACAGTTTTTACACAAATGCATCCTAAACTTTTGTCATATTTTCTACTAACAAAAATTGTAACACTGAGCAACCTGAAGCATTGAAAAAAAATGCCAGGAGTTTTCAGGCTTGATTGGGGAAAATGTTTGCTGCTGGGAAAGAAGATTTTTAAACAAGGAAAATATCAAAAAGGTCCTTGCAAAGATTCAACTTTCTAAATATTCATTGAATAAAATAATAATTGATTGAATTAGTCTAGGAATGAAGGATTGATCATTAGTTGAACTGCTAAGTTGAAAAATGTAAACCAGTTGTGAAAGAATAGTTACATTTTGCAAAAAGGAGGCCAAATAAAAAAGTTACACTGCCTTTAGAATTTTTTAAAAGACAGATTGTGTTAATAATAATGGCTAGTATTCAGTATTTTGAGCTGTGTTTTGGTTGTGTACTAGTTTGGTCTGCTCCATACCTTTTTTTCTCTGGGAAAAAAAAAAAAATGTAGCCATTTACGCAAAGTGCAGTGCATCTTTTCTGCCCTTTGAAGAAGATCATTTCCCTTTCTTTCATTGGTCATCCTTCTTCAAAACAGACAAACATTAGGGTGGGAGCTGTGTGTTCTCTTCAGTGGGAGCAAAAAAGCAAACACCTTTTAAGTTGCCTTAAGTGGTGAAATCAGATGTGCATGGAAATGGAGCATTTTTCCCTCTTCTAATCTTCACATACTGGCAGGCCAAGCAAACCATGGTCTCAGATACTTATTTCATTTTCCACTTTGACTGAGGAAAGGTTCCCAGGCAATCCAGTACCCCTGAGTTTTGTGTGAAAGTGATGCTCAGTATGGATCAGATCCTCAGCTGATACAATTCTGTTCAAGTCTCTTTCAGTTCCCAGCAGTCCACTACTTCCAGGGATCACTTAGTATTTACTAATGTGATTTGCCCTAGTGTGATTATACCTATACATCCTATAATTTAAGAACAGCAAATCCATTGGGTAATAATCATTCCTAAACTTCAATTTCAAACATTTATCATTTAAGTATTTTTCTCCAGAATTAATATCTCATGGTTGCTCTCACCTTGGTTGGATGATGTATATAAGAATGAACACAAAAGAGAATCAATATAGCTATTAACTGACTTGCCCACAGGATATGATAAATGAGGGGCCAGTTTAAATCAGCTAAATTTTCCCTGATAGTTTATCATCAGAAAAATCTTCATGTACCTATAGCATTTTTCATCAAATGCCTTTTGTTTTTTCTACTTTTGAATGGCCTTTATTTTCAATTGTAAGAATCCAAATAGTAGAATTAGGTAATCATACATATTTAAGAAATATGAAATTTCTATAAATGTCACAAGTTCAGATTATTAAATATGTATTGATAAAATAAGTTAATGGGATGAGGAAGGGCTTGGAAGTGTTTCACTGTAGTCTGACTTGTACCAAATAGGGATTCTGCTATCAGAGTCAGCATTTGTTGGATCTCCTGCTCTAGTCTTTTGTGAATTCACTTGCTAATCTTAATTAACAGATTAAATAAAGATGGAAGGAGTCTCAGAGCTATACCTGAACGAGTGGATGTGAGGTGCAGTTGCATTTTGTCTGCATGTTAGACAAGATTTCACTACACACCAACTTGTCTCTTTTGGTTGCCTTGAGAAGGATACCTGTGGTGGGAGGCTTCAAGGAAAATGGGAAAGGTTTTGTCTAGGACTTTGATTGAGATGACTGGGGGGGCAGGACCCTGAGACACTCAGCCTGAATCTAGTCAAACATAATTATGTTCATGTTTCAAGCTGAAGAGAAAAGCTTAAATAGGAGCTCACCTGGGGAGCCTTCTTAGGCATGAGTGCTAATCAGTGTAAAACTAGTTAACATTTCAGTCAGTGCTTATGGGAGATTTTATTTATTTATTGCAATTTTTTTGCCCAGTTTTCCCTTCATCATTGAACACAACTTTCTTTATATGTGTCACTTTTCTAAGACTAAATGCATTTTCAAAATCATAGCCATTGAAAAAAATAAAAACCATAAGGAAAACATCTTAGATTGAGTTTAATTATATTATTTCTAAAAAAAAAAAAAAAAAATTCTGTTTTTATTGCTCATTGTTTTGTAGCTAAGGTAAAAGTTCTATAATGTTTAACAGTTTTAGACGCTTTTCCTAAAGGGCATTTGAAATAGTCTTCACTTCAGATGTGAAATCTTTCTCACTGAGTTGCTTAATGTTTTAGTTTTATTCAGTTTCGAGCATTTATGTGCACTTACAGCTTATTTATCTCCAGTGTTAAGCTTTCAGGATTATATCCCATCTCCTTGGTCACTCTACAGTTGTAGAAAAGCAACACAAGATTGGATAGAGTTGAATAAACTGTATAGCGTGAGTAAAAGTAATGATGGGGTAAACTCAGTAATTTCTTTTGGTTTAAAGTTTGAATTTTGTCAGTATTTTCTGAGACTTTTTTCCTATTTGAAATATAAAATAATAGCATTCTTTGTTGTTTTACTTTCTAACTAGTGTTCAATGTCAGATTGGTCTCTAGCTGGACGTGTTATTTGATCCAATGTGTTACTCTCTTTTTTTCATATCCAGCGCCTTCTGAAATTACAGTGCTTTTCCAGGAATCTTCTGTAGTCTGGCCTCCTAAAAGGAAATATGATTAATTGCCTTCAATACACTAAATATGCTTTTCTTTTCCTAAGGTTCTTGTGCATTTGTATTGTTCTCCTGTCCCCTTTTTCCATCGTTTTCATACCTATATTCCCACCAAAACAAATAAACTTGAAGCCAGTAAAAATATTAAATTCCTTTTCGTATTGTTCTGTTTTATGGCAGAAGTTTAGTATAGTAGTTGGAATAATCTTAGATATACCTAAAAATCTTGAGTATCATAATCTGCTAAAGTTTCAAACTACCAAACCCTTAGATGACAGCATGCAGTTGTTTAAACTCAGTAGTAATAATGGGTGTATGACTGAGATCTGAGCCACCTCACAACTTGTTTGTGATTATCTGTATGGGTCTGGATCAATGGCTCTGTGATTATCAGTGCCTAGATCTTCTGAAATCCTGTTATGTGAGATACCTAAACTCTGCTCCACCTATTCAGCTTTAAGGGCTCTTTGTAGTGAACTAAAGTTTTCCACTGGAGACCCAACCACCTTCTAAGCTTCCCCATTGACCAGACAGTAAAAATGTTGCTGAAGGACAGACATTTCCTTGGTCTAAGTGTCACACCTGCAGTTCTCTCAGCCTGCTGCCCATCTGCAGCACCCAGAAAGGACTGGGGGCTGCTGGCCCCAGTGCCAGTAGCACCAGAGAGGAACCCCATGGGCTTGCAGGAGCCTGGCAGGGGCTGCTGACAGCCCCCTCAGGGCTCAGGTCCTGTGCTCATTTCAGCACCCCAGGGCAGCCTGCAGCACTCAGGGCATCCAGGGAAGCCAGGGCATCATCTTGCCTGCTGGAATTTCAGTGCTGGGTAGCAGTCATCCTGGCCCCGTAGGGATGAAGCATCTATTTCTGATTTTATCCACTTTGACATGTTTAAATTTGCTGAGGATCTCTGCTAGAGGCGCTTGAGGGCCCCAACAATATGGAACCAATCACGCTAGAAACACGTGAGATGTATAATGTTGCTTCAGAAGTATTTTTTATTTCCTGCCCAAAGCAGCTGCACCAACACATTAAATGAAGGTAGGACAAACAAACAGTGAGGGCTTGATAAAGAAATTTTTTCTCTTTTCAAGCTGTCACTCTTGCAGTGTTGTACTTTTGGTCAGCGATATTAAAGCTGTGACCCAGACAGCAATGATATACTTGGGAAACATTCTACATGTAAATCTGACACAATGAATTCTTAGTCATCTGTGCTTCAATCTTCGGTTCATTACTGGTGATAAATGAATCCCTTATTATGAGAAGCCTAATTTCCTGGTCTCTAGCACTACATGAGGTTTTGGGGTTTGCTTTTGAAAGGGGGCATCGCTGGTACAAAATACAACACACAAAATACAAATGTTTCCTTCCAGTTGCTATTTAGTTGTTGTTCTGTATCTATCGATGCACAAACTGAAGCTTCTGATAAGATTATCCTTTTCTGTTTATCTCAAAGGTCTGGTTGGTTTTTGTACATAATGTGTAATTTGGTTAATCTTTTCCATCTTGATAGTCTTATCCATCAAAATTTTGATTCGGCTGCTTTTGTTATTTACACTGGCATTGTTCTCACACTATTTGTGTAGTTTAAAACTTATCCTTCAGTGATCATATTTGATTGCTTTGGGCTTTGTGTTTCCAGTTACAGCCCTAATTCTGGGATTCCTGTGGATCTATTGAAGGTCCCTTTTTGTTTCAAAATTACTGCCTCTAGCTAGTAATTCCTATGTTCAATGTACACAGTATTACAAATTAACAATATTTAGAGAAATCTGTATATCCTTGTAAACCCAAGTACCCCTTGCTGTGTTGTATGATTTCTTATCTGGTATTAATTTTGCAGAGTTGAATTCTGACAAGATAGAAGAGTTATTGATTGTTCTCCTCCTCAGCTATTTCATTTGATCATTGTTCTATTTTGTCTGGAGTTTAAGTTCATAAACCTGGAGTAATTTTTGACCTTGTGCTTTCTTTTGAGGCTGACATTAATCACACTGAGAAATGAGATTCCCAGCTGGAAGATGCTAAAGAACCATTAGGAACTATTGCATTAACTTACCACTATTTTATCTTTCCCGGTTCAGGCTGAGAATCATTAAGTTGATTGGGACATATCTGTATGTTTCATTATGAGCTAGATAGTAATTGCTAATTCTTTATTTGTGGCTCTTTCTCCCACTTCCCTGAAGTATTCACAGCTGTGCTAACAGAACCCTGCATCCAGTCAATGGGAGCATTTTGCTGCTTAACAAGAAAAGGCTTCAAGCCTAATATCAAATTTTCCAGGCAAATGCTTACATGCTCCATCATTTGTTTTCTTAAGGATATGATTTTGAGCAGTGAGTAGTCAGCTCAGGTAAACAAAGCAAGCAGGAACACCTGTTATATGGCTTCTCTCCAAGGCACAAATTCAAAAACCTTCTTTGTAAAATGCATTTCATTATGCTGCAAAAAGCAGAAGTTCTTCAGAAGAGCTTTATAGACAGAATACCTGTGGTCAAATAACAAAAGGAAAAAACTTCCCTGAAGTCCTTACCTCTATTTAGCATGAATAAAAGAAGACAATTTTTTAAATCTTTTGATTTAAAAAAAAAAAAAAAAGGGTATTGTTGCAAGTGAGTTTCGTTTAATACACTTGGAAGATGAGTAGGAAAGGGAATTCTGGACATCTTGGCTGACTACTATGTTGTATGGAAATGTATGTGTGGTTTGATGATGGTTGTAGCTTGCTGTGAATTTATCCTTATAGAGAAGTACTGATTGACAGTGCACTTTTTTCAACTCTGTGTCTTTTTACAAGTGAGTCTGAATGTCTGTTTACCTTGCAAGTCACCTTTTCAATTCATTTCAAAATCATTACCTACCAAATACTTTCTTGGTAGGCCACAGTGATTTTAATTGATCAACTACAACAGGGCTGGACCTTAATTTTTTAATCCTTGAATCACTCCACAGGCTATAGCATACTTTAGCTTTGTACAGAAGACAAGGTAAATACAGTGTGAGTGGCTTTAAGTATGGAAGGACAGGGACCTTTACAGCCTGTCGTGTCTGCTGGCTTTTTTGTCATAACCAAAGAGGTGGGATGTGGGAGACAAAAATTAAGGGAAAGCACAGAAGAGCAACAACAGGACATAAACCCTCTAAGAAATCCACATGCTAAAGGTATCAGGAATCACAATGTGGCTGAAGTCACTGTTGGAAGGTAGAAAACGTGTTGGGAACAGCAAAATTGTTCAAAAAAGCCCTTTTAAAAGGGGAGGGGGGAGTCAAACCAAACCAGAATAGCTAGGAGTGTCTTCTGAAGGCAAATAACCTGTGATTCTTACGATATCAGGGGGATTTTTTCACTTAAATATCTGTGTTAATAGGCTGAGTTAATGTGCCAGTGTCTTGCCTTGCTGGACAGTGTATTAGTGCGAGTATGTCTGTTCTTCCTTTAAGCAAGCATTGGCATACATTGATTTAATATTATTCCTTGTGTTGAGCTCTGCAGATAGACTGGTAAAATGCAAATGACACAGCTGTGTTGCAGTTACATCTTTGACAGCTCAGAAGATGACTCTGCATATTCAGAAAAGCAATGAGAATGAGAAAGGACTTTCTCAGCTCTTGGATTGTGTACATCCCCTTCAATATTCATTTGTATGGTAGTTTTAATTTCAAATCGTGTCACTGCAAGGCTGCTGGTATGCTGAATTAGTTCCTGCATTTTCCTTGTTTGTCTGTAATTGTCATTAATGAGGGAAATTCATCACCTTCCCAAAGTTCACCACTCAGCTGAAAAATATAAGGGGTAATTAAGCATGGTGGGATCCTTTCTGTGTTCCAGCTCTACAGCAAAGAGCAAGGGAACCCAGTTCTCTTGCTGCTATATTGGGGGCAGCTTCTTGTAAAGCAGCTGCATAATTCAGCCTCAAAACATCCTTGCAGGGCTGAAGCCATGGAAGAGCAGCTCCAGGGGTTAATGCCTGGAGGACTGGGTGTAGTCTCAGAGAGTTTAATTCAATAGTTAGGGGATTACTGCAAGAGGTCCAGTAGAGTTGGAGGATTGCATGGGAAGCTTGTAGAACCAGTTCGTCGGCTGTAGGTGCTCTTAGTTGCTATTATTTAAATGTCTTGATAGTAGTTCCCACAGCAATCAGAGCTTTCTCGACAAACATGTAGGTTTACTTGGAAGAAAATAAAATAAGAGGCCTTCTAAGGGAGAGAACATTTCCTGAAGCAAGTCAAAACTCATAGTTTGAAGTAAAGAGAAAACACTTGCATGAAGAAAAAACTCGTGTGAAGAAATCTGTGTCAAGTAGGTCTTATGCCTATGCCAGATTGAACATAGCCAAGATGACCAGTGAGCACTTCAAAAAAGTCATTTATTTCTGCATTTTCTGAAGAACCATTGCTTGTTACCTTGGAATAGAAAGCACTTTTATAAAATCTGATTCTCCCTCCCTAGAAAATGGCTTCTTGTCCTAATTAATCATGGTGCCATGTACACCAAACATTACTGATGGGTCTCTTATCTACCCCTGTGACTAAAGCAGCTGGGGCCACCACCTGTTAGCTCACTGGCAGCACCATTTAATTAGCCGGAGTGGCTGTTACCTTCGGGCTTGTCTGGCAGGGAAAGAACCGGGAGCAGATGCCAAACAGGAGAGAGTGCTTCAAGGGGACAGCCCAAGAAGTGGAAGGAAAAGCCAGAAAAAGTCAAGGAGCAAGGGCAGGTGGAGAGAGAGAACAACAGGCAGGTCTGGCAGCATCAAAGTCTCGTAGTGCAAGTTTGTCGTGCTCTCTGCCAAATGCCAAGTTTTGTGATTTCAAGTGTTCAGTCAGAAATGTTTTCTGTGTAATTGGATTCATACAGTGACTGATCCCACATAAGACTTCAGCTTATGGTTCTGCTGCTCAGTAAAATAGTATTTGCTGGATCTCTGTTGAAGTTGCCCAACACCTTTGTTTATTACCTACTGCATAAATAAATAAACTGATTGCAAAGATGCAACAAGGTTGTTTCATGTTTATGCATAATAAAATTCTCACTCATTTACTTTGTTTTTTCTTAGTTAAAGGCTGTTATTGAATGAGTTGTGAAAATAAAGGGAAGGAAAAGTTTTTAAATAGCATCCTAACTGAGGTTTTGTCAGGGTTTCAGTCATGCACTCTTCTTTCAAGACAAGCAAAAAAAAAAGAAAAAAGAAAAAAACCAAAACTCCAACCATTAAATAAATGCTTTATTCTTCCTTGTTTTAGAAAAATTCAATTTCTAAGGGATTTCTTTTACACTAAAAAGTGTTATTTTCTCATCAAAATAATGTATTTTGAATGTAATGAATAACATTTCTATACCTTTGTTTAAGTGTATGTTTTATTTTTAGACTACTTATTGAATTGCTAGAACACACTTTTACAAGCTGTTAATAATAAAAAAAATCTTGTGGATTTATTTATAATTCACTTGAGTCAGATCTTCACATTAAGGACATTATGGGAGAGCAAATTCTTGCCTTTTCCCCTTACCTTGAATCTTTCTTAACTTCTGAAATGAGGCAGCTGAGCAGTGTAAATTTTTAATGAAGAGCTACTTATTACTTGTGGAGACTCTTAGCTGATGAAAGTGGTCATAACTCCCTAAATTACCCAACTTAAACAAGTTAGCTGGCTGAATGTGCAAATCTCTAGAAAGATGCTGTATTAAATCTTATGAAACAGAATACTTCCTTTGAGCTATTATGAAATATTGGTAAGGATATTCATCAGATTAACAGGTTTCTGATACAGACCTGTGAGTGTTCATAAAGCTGTGATAGTCTAAGGATGGTCTATTTATTCCCAATTCTGCACATAGCCTCAAGTTTTTCCTTTCTGTTCCAGATGAAGAATAGGTCTACATCCTTGAAAGCTTGTCTGTGGTTTTCCAAATAAACATTTAATATTAGACAGAACTTTCCCTGTACAAAATTTGCTTCTCTCAGATTTAATGATTTTACTCTTATCAGTAGTTCTCCTTTAGGTACTATCCTTATTTATACTCTGAGAGCATAAATTGTTTTGTCATTGTTTACAACCAAGTGAAGAAATAGGAATAAATTAAGTACTTTTTAAGACATATTATAGTGTATTTCTACTGTAACTCCAAAGAAAACCTAGAATAAATCAAAATACTGGAAAAAAACTTGGCAACTAATTTACTAATTTAGTTCTTCATCTTAGCCTGTGGTCTGATGCAGTCCCAGTTGGGCTTTTTTTTCTGATGTCTCTTCTTGAATTCATCTAGATCACTAGAAAGGAATCAATGGGAATTGATCCAATTTGTAGAACACAATTCTAATATTGATAGTAGTTTATATTCATTTGCTTCACCCTAATCTTTTATTAATGCTCATTTGCAAAATGCTGTTCATGCTGTTTCCTTCCAGTTTTGTACCCCCAAGCTGCTGATTATAATGAAATTTATAGAAACGTAACAAGAAATAATGAAGTTAAAAATTTTGGAATTAAATATGGTAACAGTTACTATTTTTTGTAGCCAGACCTTTTTCAGTAGGTGGCTTTAATTTCAGATAAACAAAGACCAGTGCAGAAAGTCAGACACGTGAAATTCTTACAGAAGTAAGAGGTTGTGTCTGTTTAGGTCTTTTCAATTTTTCTTTATTTCCACCAGGAGGCTGAGCCAGGGCATCAATACTGAATCATCTGGGGATTTTTGAGGATGCATCATCAATAAAATGTGTCATCCAGATATATCTCCTGGTTCAAGAGAAGCAATAACTGATGGCATCACTTTCTCTTACCAGTGGGGAAAAAAGTCACTGGTGACTTTTCTATGAAGAGAAGACCCATGGTTAAAAAACATGTTTAATATAATTTTGGAAGTCAGGATTGTAAAATGCACTTGAATACAAATAGCTGTGAAAATAAGTGTGTCTGTCTAGTTTGAGGTGTTCTGGGAGCCAAAAGAATGAATATCAATAATAGATATTTACCATTTGGATTTTCTAAAAATTTTGAGGAGCTAAAGATATGTAAATTAAAGCATGAATGGTGTGGCCATCCAATAAAATGGAATAACTTAGAGATTTCAGTAGAAATTTCCTTGGAAAAGGCTCCTCACATTCATGTAAATCTGTGCTCTCCAAATGCCATTGACACATAGAATTGTTCTGAACCTGTATGATTAGGCAAAAATCCTCTTGATGCTTTGAAGGGGTCATGTGTGCTTGGGCTGACTAAGCCTGAAAACATTCCACCAAGAAGCTGGAGCACTCAGTGCTGGTAAACTTAACACTCTCCTCTCAAGTCCAAGTAGATGTTTGTTGGTTCTTTTGTTGCTTTTTTTTTGTTTGTTTTTTTTAATGTCTTGCCCAACTTCATGAATGGTTGCTCTGGAAATTTGCATGGAAAGAGGGAATGAGATTTTCTTCATCATGATGAGGGTGTTCCTCCTCTCAAATGAAGAGTGTCTCAAGTGCCCCTGTGAAAGAGAAGTGTAGTAGCAATTGCTAAGGGGTGGCTTGACCCTTCTTTTTTGTTACTCCAGGCTTCACTTTTCAACTTCCTCCTCCCAAATAAATTCATTTGGGACTGTATTAAAAAAGAAAAAAAAAAAAAAAAAAGGAGGGGAACTCCTTTTTAATTCCTCCTAAAGTTTTGCATACTTATAGATAAAAGTATTTTTTCTGCTTNTTTTTTTTTTTGTTTTTTTGTTTTTTTTTGTTTTTTTTTTGGGGGGGGGGGGCTGGGGGTGGGGAGAGGGGGAGAGGTGTGCTGTGTTGGTTTTTTGAGCTTGTTTGGTTGTTTCTTGTTGTTTGGGTGGTTGGGGTTTTTTACATAATGAATCAGCCATTTACTGCCTAGGCATCTTTTTAAAGCTTAAGTTTTATTTCAGTGAAAACGGGCTCCCTTTTTTGAGCAGCTAAGAAAAAATAGAAACCTTGGTTTAAATATTGCTTGTCTGATACAGAAATTCAACCAAAATGTCCAACCATATTGGAGAGGTTTGTTTAAGGGACATCTCTCTGTGTCACTTCTGTGAAACCTCTTAAGGACTGATTATGACATTTCTTTGAGGAATGAGGCACCAGGTTCAGCCTCTGCTTTGACTCAGACTGAATTGCAAATTCTTCATGTATCAGGTGAATTGTTCTTGGGTTTATAGTTCATTTGCTTCACATTTTCTGGCATTGTAACAAGTTGAAAAAGAGTAATGATGTAAAATTGTTTATTATGTTTAAGACAGCCAAGTTGAAAATTGCCTGATCCTACAGCATGGTAGTCATAAGAAATACACCACGTCTTAACATTCAGGACTTTTACTAACCATTCAACAGAGTGCCTTCACAGCAGTCCTACAGTGAAATGTGTTATTTAAGTCAACACTACTTACCTCTGTGAAGTTTTTATTGAGACTCCCAAGCAAAGCTGGAACTTCTGACAGAGCTGAAATTAAATTCAGCCCAGCACTGAGGGCAACAGCCCAAAATGTGGCACTTATTGTTCAATGAAATGGGTGGAATTCATCATTAGTGAGTAATTTCCAGCCAGAGACCATAATTTAACATGAGTCGAATATAATTTTCGTTATCAGGTGGAAAAGTAGCATTTCTCAAAGAATGAGAGAGTGAACAATGTCTGCACAGTTTTAGATGGTAAATAACAAGTGCATTGTCACTAACAGATATCATATAAGTATCAGTAGTGTCAAAAAGAGACTAATTCTCTCTCATTTACTTTTACTGAGTGATTGGAGCCAAGATTTGCAAGCCTAAATACGCTGCAATTAGTTGTATCCTGGTTTTTAAAGCTGCTGCTCTCCTAGCCTGTTGGCTTTATTGAGTTCACAGCATTTCTGAATTGGAGCCTGATCCTGTTAAAACTCTAAAGTGAGTTTTGCTAGGGGCATTGTGAGGTTGGTTGTGAGGTTGGCCATGAGGAGGATGACCCACTGCTCGGAATACCATATCTGAGGGGCTGTGTTGGGTAAAAAAGTCCAATCCGTTGCACAATTATATTTTGCACGACACCAAACATTACAGGGACACGCAGAACACTTCCAGTGGCTTTCAATGCATCTTCTTCCTCCTCAATCATTTTGAGTAGTGTGTGGTTAAATCTCCTAGAATGCAATCAATCTCTCAGAATGATGATCAGAAGGTTCATTGGTTAAATTTGGTCTGGGCTCCCTGTAGTCGATTATAAACCTTTGCGCTAAGAAAGGTAGGCACAGCCTCTGCCACTTAAATTAATAAAAAGTCCCGTCCTTCTGTCCTTTACTGCAGTAATTTAAAACTTTGACCCAATCAATCCCTGAATGCAAATGAGTGAGCAATCTGGAGAAACAGAGTGTTGGTCCAGTCAATCTACAGCCATTTTCAGGGCAGATTTTAAAGATGTACGTGACATTGGCCATTAGTGAGCCAGCAAAGATGAATGGGCCAATAAACGAACATATTTCACTTCTTTCATCTGCCAAGATGAAACATCATCTTGGTGCTTGGCTGCTTTTTGTTGTTTGGCCTTTTATTTTCTTAATTTGCACGACAGTATTTTGAAAGGCATGCTATCAATCCTTTAATTGACTTTTATAAAGGAATATTTTTTTTTCCAATAAGGTTCTTTGAGTGGGTTGGTCTTGAGGATTTTGGTTTTCTTAATATTTTTCCTTTGTAACTCATTAAAAAGATTTTGATTTTTAAACCTATTGTCTCTAAGATTTTTTAGAAAACAAATGGAGAAATGAATGTTTGGCATTGCATTTTAAAAATGAGAGTGACTGGGCTAGTAAAATTAGGCATCCGGGAAAAAAAAAAAAATCCCACTTATGGTTGTCTTTCTAGTTTTGCTTCATATACTGTTGCTTTGGGTGTTTTGTGAAAGTTCAGAGTAATTTTTAGTGTGGATTTTGTTGAAAATGAACAGTTATTTTCAGTCATTATAGAAGTCCAGAATATGTCTGAGAGAACAAAACATGTCTTTGCAATAATTAATAAATTATCTGACACCTGTCAACAGAGAAAAAGGAAAAAATGCATCCTATTGTTGTGCCAGTGTTAATTTGGCAAAGACATTTGCTTCTTTAAGTTTTCTTCCAAACAAAATACTAATGTTTCTTTTTAGATATTATCTGTCACACAGTGCACTATCAAGAGTAAACTAAAATAGGATTTAAGTTTAATAAACAGTTTTACATTGAGAGTTAAAAGGTGCAGGGATATTCTCAACAAACTCCTTTGGGTTGTGCTGTTTTATTTTCAGAGCAACTGGGATTTTATTTTATTTTTCTGTTTTGAATTTTGCAGTTCATCATTGTGAGTTATATTCGTGGTGCTTTGTGGTGTTTTGATCAGCAGTTTATCTTGGGGTCTTAAAACATGTGTTCATTTATGTGTTCAGCTGACCAGCTGCCTTCCCCTTTTTCTTTCTTCCTTTTTCCAATGTGACATTTAAATGGGGCGATCCCTCGCAAGGATCTTTTAGCGGAAAACGCATCTTACTCCGTGTGATGCTAAACTGTTGCCTTTTCCAGGAGGGCTCTATCCCTTTCCCCTTCCCTATCTCCCAGCAGAGGTAGAGCAGCCCCCTCTGTGCTCGCCAAGCCCCAGTCGTCCCCCCGCCTCCTCCCCACAAAGAGGTGAAGTCCCCCGGGTCTGTAATTGCCAGGAGATGAAGCGATGATGGGGAGTGATCACAGTCAATAGCTTTGATTAACAATAAGGTGGAAAATTAGCAATGCTAGCATTCAGCTCCCCTGCCTCCCCGTCCCCATATGCTCCCCGCAGCCTGCGCTGGCTGGTTAGCAGGGTGGCCACTGTGGCTGGCTGGCTGCAGAGCCACACTGGGAGCGGGCAGGGAGGGACAGCAGACAGCTTTTTGGGGACCCTGGGCCATGCTCCCGGCCGTGGCTCTCCGGGCTCCGAGGCGCAGGCAGGGGAAGGACGAGGTGTGCCGTGCGCTGGCACTGTGGCTCTTGCTGTCGTGTGTGGATTTAATTGTGTCTGGACGTGTTGTGATCAAAATGGCAACTACTGTTACTCCTGTGACCCCATCAGCAGCTCTGGTGTTGTTTCCGACAGACTCCGAGGACCTAGAGCGGGGGAACGACAGCGGGACACCACTCCCCACCTCTGATAACGGCGACAATTCGCTGGGCTACACAGGTAGAGTGCACCTTTCCAAAATATTCCTGACTGCCTCCTTCTGACACTTTCCACCCGCCATTGCCACCTGTACACGTTCCCTTAATCATCTCGGCTCTCTTTCACCATCACCTTTACAAGTTCAGCATTGTTGGGAAATGTTATTGTGTCTTTTAACTAACCAAGATGACTGTCCTTGAGTGTGTGTTGGTACATGTCAATGATTTAAATGTTTAAATTTGCCTTGTTGAGACAATGCACCCATTATTTTCCTTTGAACTGTATATATTAGTGCGTGAGGCAATATATCATCTCAAAGAAATGTTTCCAAAGACCAAGGGGATTTTTCCATATGTTTATTTGGGGAATTTTTTTTTTTTTTTTTGCTTTGTTTCTGTTATAAACAAAAGTAAAATACGTTGCAGTGGGGAAGAAAACCCAAATGAGACTAAACTGTGATTAGAGAAGAGTGTGTTTCATTGACTTCTGCTTTGCATAAACTACAGAAATGTGTCTCTAGGCCAAATAAGAAAAGCCACAGAATAAGCAGCACCATACAGCAGTGATCTCTGAGGGACCCAATCCTGTAACTCCTCTGCAGCCTGAAATGTTCCCCAGCTCCAGGAGTCACTGACCACAGCCCAGTCTCAGCTGCTGTCACGGGGTTTCATGAACTACTGGTGGTCTGGTGTGACTCAGATATTCCTAACCAAGACAGTCTTGCAGGGTACAGGAAGAGGATAGGCAGGTATAGAAGAGAGAGAGAGCAATTTCTTGTCTATTCATAAAACTTCAGGTCCTGTTTTATGCCACTTACAGTGATTGCAGCTTTCATCACCTGCCCCTCACAATCATCTCTGCATGTGGTTTAAAACCTTGACACGGAATTTTATTTCAGTTTAAAATACTATTTTTTTCTTCTAAAAAGCTAAAAAAAAAAGTGAAGCAATACAAATTTTCCCTCAGTCAAGATAGAGGTCTTTTTAGGAAAACATTGCATGAATCCTGCTGCATGTGGATTATTTAGACTTTTGTACATTCTGAATATTCCTTTTAATTTTGTTCTAAATTCTTCCCCTTTCATGCTCCAAGTTTGTCACGTACATTTCTGATGCATATGAGATCATCATATTGACAATAATATATCTTAAGGATGTGGTTTTTTTCCTCACTGTAAGTTAGACTTTTGCTTTCAGAAAACAGGGATGGGAATCAGGATCCCTGGTTCTTGTGTTTAAACAGCCACTAATTGACTTGGAACAGCGAGTAAGACTCTTTTAATAATAAACTGGCTTAGTTTTACCTAGAGATGAACAACCCACCAGCCTCCTCCCCTGTCCCTGCTCTGGGGCTGGTGCTCTACAGGCAGGTTCCTGCATGTGACAGCCTCACACCTGCACACGAGGTGGGAGAGGGGCCCTGTATGCACCCCAAAAGCCCCCTTAGGCACAAGATCAACAGGGGTGAGAATTTAGAGGGAGACCCCATCATTTTTTCCACTGGAGAGGGGCTGGAAGCTTGAGGCAGGCCCCTCCATGACAAGTGCACTGCGTGGGCGACGGCAGGCAGAGGGTGCAAGGGCTGCAGGCAGTCCTGCTCCAGTATTTAAGGCAAATAAGGCAGTGTTTAAGACAATACCTCCACTTTGAGCCTGGGGGCTTGGGACAGCGTCCCAAACAGAGCACAGACCCTTCTGCATCTGCCCAGCCTCGAGGATCCTTGTCCTTTCCAAGGTGCACAGGAGCAGCTGAGCACTGCACCCCAGGAAAGGGGCATTACGGCTCTTTAACCTGCCTCTCTGGGATTAATGGGGGCATTTGAGAGCACTGACAAAGTCAACCCCTGGTCTAGTAGCTCCCCAGAGGCTCCACTTCTGAACTCTAGGCCATATTTTAATAGGTGTTTTCCAAACAGGCACAACAGTCAGGATGGAGTTAGAGGCAAGCACAAGCTGAACAAAAATTAACACCTAGAAGATGACTGGTCCTGTTTAATCAGAGGTATTGTGCCTCTATTTAAATGAGCACTAAGTGAAGGAAAGACCAAGCTTTTCATGTTTAAAGATTTAATGATCCAGTGTTTTTTCTCCGCTATGTAATAGTAATCAGTAGCACTATGTGTGTATACATTGGTTTATATGGAAAAGCCCTGAGGTATTTATTAAAATTAGTCCAACAGGCTTCTGTAGTAATCAGTAAGAGGTTTTTTAAAAAAATTCATTGGAATGCAACTTCATAGGTAAAGTTGCTTTTTTTTCCCCTCCTAATTGTGGGCTCATTCATATGGACCTAATATGGCATTCATGGATTTTACAGGAGTATTAGATGATTTTTGACATCTCTTACCTTTAGAATTCTATTCTCCAAAAGGAAAATCTTTCCAGAAGCTTGTTTGTACTGAAAAATCTCTGACTCTTTCCTAAAATCACTTGGATTAAGTCCAAGATGCCTGGACCCAGGGCTGAAATAAAGAGCAGTTTATTTTTCAGTCGTGTATCTATCTTCAGGTGGTGCCTGAATGGACAGAACCCATGCAAGTTGATAACTGCTGTCATACCACAGGATTGTACTTTTTTGCTCATACTGAGAGCACTGACATCTGCAGGGCACATCTTCCTCCCATTCCATTTAGTTTAGCTGCAAGATAGAGAAGCAAAGCATTTGCTTGCATGGGAAGTTTCAGGATTAAAGATTATATAACTTTTTCTTATACCTTTTTCTTTCCCCAGATGTTTTTCATGGTAAATATATGCAGCTGTTTTGTACTGTTTTAAAGTGGCTGTACATAATTTGTAAGGAGGGTTTCAGTGTGTTCTCCTAAAGTCCTCTTTATCACTATTATTTCTTCTCCTAAATCCAGAGATTTTTTCCTATCCATTTGGGTTTTGTTGTCCCCACTGTGGATATGAGCACTTGACTTGAGAAGTAAGCTCAAGCACAACAGTAGACATCAAAATTTCAGGGGAGCAAGAGGAGATAACAACCCAAAATGTTTCAGATAAATTTCAAGTTGTTAATACATTTCAAGATTATTACAAAAGGGAAATTATGAGCTTCTATTTGATTTCTAATGATTCTCAGTGTGCTATAGGACTGAACTCTACATTTCCTTTTTTTAATCATTATGGTAAAGTGGTATCCAGTAGATGTTACACTTTTTATAGATCATCAGGATTTTACAATCAAAACAACTCTTAGTAGTTATTAACTGTAGACACAACTGGAGAAGCTTTATATGCACCTATGTTAAAGGCAATCACTTTTAAAAAGCATTTGTAATGTGCAGAGATAGGGACTGAACAAACCACAGAATCAAGAAAAGAAGTTCAGCCACTGAAGATTGTTCATTTTGACATGGTATTAGACCAAAGGAGTTTATAAGAAGGGGGGTTTTTCTTACATATTTAATACCACTAAAGGATAAAAAAACCTGTAAAAACTGATGTGACCCCATAGGCAGCAAAGATCCTAGATGTAGCCAGAAAGATTCAGCATAGAATTTGGGGTTAAAAAAGTAAAGTTTTAACTGTAACTCTGTCAGTTTAAAGAAATGAGGCTGGGAGATTACCTTGTCTGCATCTTCACAAAAGATCAGTTCTACAGTGTCAAGGCCAGATTGGAAAACAATTGCATAGTTAAGATGTGTAACAGCTATTATAAATAACTATTCAAACCATATTCATAGAAGACAGGCCAAATCACAGTGAGATTCAATAGGATAAAGGAGTATGAGTTAGATACTTTGTGTTGTATTTAATTTGTCCTAAGGAAGGAACCCAGGGCAGCTTTCTGAAATGCTCCATGAGCACACTTGTTTCTCTTTTACAGGTTTCAAGGGATCTTCAGATGTAGTGATGTAGATACCTAAAAATGATTGCAAGTAATTTCACATCCCCATCAGCTTGGATCTAAGTTCAGAAAGGAGAACCAGGTGATAGGTGTGAGAGTGAAATTAATTAATGAAATTTAATTTGATCACCCAGGGAAGACAGGGAAATGGAAGATGCAAGTAGGAATTCAGTTCTTTGTCAGGTTTAGGCTGTGGAGATGTCAGACCAAGCTATTGTTTAGACAGTTATTTTAGAGGGGAAAGAAACCCTAAAGTTACTCGTCATTGTTTGCTTTGGTTTGGTTTGGTTTTGTGGGTGTTTTGTTGTTTGTTTGTGTTTTGTTTTTGTTTTAATTTAAATATTGGAGAAACGAATAGGGACAAACAAAAGAGAAAGGGAAGCAAGGAGAAAGATCTAGCAGTGTTCCCACTGTATATCAGAGGAAGAATATGGAAAATCATCTGGAGAAGATAATGGAGGAACTCAGGGGATGGAGAATTTAGGGAAAAATGGTCATAGAAGGAAATGCCTTTAAAAGCATCAGGGTTTCTCAGAGAAGGGCTTGTATTTAGTCACTAAATGGAGCAGATTGTGTTGAGTGATGTCCTGGAGAAACTTTGAGAACCACAACTCTGCAGAACTCTTCAGGGGAACCTGAAGAGCATAGGATAAAACTATCTTGACTAAAGCTACTAAATATATTTCTCCATTTAATATTTACTGTTAGAGCATTTTTTCAAGAAAAGACTAAAGTAATTAATATTCCCACATCAGACATCACATGTGGCGTGCCTGCCTGAATAGTAAAGAAATTGTTTCCTCTTGGCTCACAGGCTTCTTTTTTCCTCCCCCAAAACAGTGCAAAGGCAGTAGGTGTCAAGTATGAACCTCAGTTATTTTCCACATAATCAGTGGCTGCAGAGTAATCTCTGAGATTGCATTGTGCTGTGCTATTGAAGTGTGTGCATGCAGGACATCCCAGGAAGTAGCACATTTCCTGTTAAATCAACTGTGACATAAATATTGGGGATCATTTAACAGATCACAGAGTGTGGCTTGTGTTACAGAGACCAGAAGGATGGCCTGTTAAATTAACACTGTAGAGCCAAACATTTGCAGGCATGGATCACCACTCCTCATTAGGTAGTGTCATAACTTTTTTCAAGGGATATTTCCAAATACTTTTTTTTTATTCCTAGTTTTCTCAGACAGCTCTTCCAGTATGCAAAGAAACCATGTGGTTCCCAACTGAGACCTGAAATTAGTCTTCAATTATTTTCCCCTTGATTTTAGTAATGAAAATATTGTGGTGGTATTTTTTTTTTATAACAAAAGACTCATTTTTTTTCTCACATTGCCTTTCTGCTTTACTACTATGTTGTTATGTCATCGGGAGAATTGTTCTTAGTGGATCACTGCTTGTCCCATGTGAAGTAGGACAGGGTGGCCTTGGAGAGCATTTTAAGAAATGAAGGGGAAATCTATCTTCATTTCATGGTCATGTCTGAGACATTTCTCCCTCTAGTCCAGTAATTTTGCATAGGTTGTGCTCTGTACTATAGGGCGCTTGTTTTGAGAAGTGGCAGTTCAGAAAACATGTTCAAAAAAATTCTTTGACATCAAAGGTGAAAATCTCAACTAATACCCTGTGAGAAATGGGAGTATGTTTTAGGGTTTTTTTAAGGTTAGTAGAGGTAGTAAATGTACATAGAGATTTTCTGGCTGAGAGGAGAAAAAACTGTGATATGCAACAGGATGAGAAATAAAAATGTTGGAAAGAAATATTTATTATTTGATATTCCTTCTAAATTATCATCTCTTGTGTAAGTCAGAAAGAAAGATCAATATAGGGGAAAAAAAACACACAGCAAAAGCAGTTTGGCTAATGGGTTGCACAAAGTGACAGATGAAGGTGTAGGTTGCAGAGTGTGGCTATTTTTGATTTGGAGCCATAATTTCAGGTGGGAAGCAGGTAGCTAGTGATGTCTGAACAAGACAAAAATCCCATTTCCATGCAAGAATTCCAAGTGAGCTATTGGCACATCTCTTTTTTGCACTGTGTTCATCATGGCAACCACCTGTAGAGAAAAACACTTGTTTGCACTGCAGAACCAACAGACATCTGACAGGGCTGAAGGAACCACCAGATCAGACAGCAGCAACATTAATTTTTTTGCAGTTACAGAATCCTTATTGCTAGTGGTAATTCACAGTAGAATTCAGCTGGACATTTATATCTCAGGGTATGTACAAAGCTTGCAGTTAAACCCTTTTCCCAGTCCCTTCTTTTAAAACTTGCTGAGACAGTGTGCTCTTGAGTCACTGGGAGAATGAACACAAAGACCCATGATACCAATTTTCCAATTTTACAAAGTTACCTCTTAGAGTACATCTGCCCTCCAAATCCAGGAACAGATGGGTGCTGTTATGCCTATTAAAAAAAAAAAAAAAAAAAAAAGGAATAAAAGAGGAATCCCCCCGCCCCTGTTCTTGTCTTTTAGCAAAGCTCTCTGTCAATCTAAACTGTCAGAAAAGTCCTTTCAGTTTTATCCTTCTCTTTGCAGGGAGCCTTCTGACACAGATACTGAGGATTTGTAAAAACAAATATGTATTAAAATAAAGATGTAAATATAACAATGTAACACAATCAACAGGATTTTTCTGTCAATGAGAGTGGGTAACACTGATATGAAAGCAATAATAATTTAATCAAAACTCGTATTAGCAATATTGGAGCACAAGTGCTCCCACTTACAAAAATCTTGCACTGCCGATTTTTATGAAAAAGTTAATAGAAAATCTCCTCCTCCAAATATTGTGTAATACTTCAAGGCAGAGTTTTTATTAAAACAGAAAGCAGGGCAATCACCAATGTTTCTTAAACAGTGAGAGCCAAAATATTGTATGAAGTATTTGTTTAATACTCACTTTAGCACCAGTAAATGTCTCTATAAAGTTGAGGTGCTAGGAATTTTTCTAAACAATCACATCTCAAGAGGATGAATTTGAGCTTGAGAAGGTGCAGGAAAGAGCTCTTAAAATAGTCATGGAATAGAAAGTTTATTTTGATGGAAGCCTTAATGAAAGGAAGATGTGAGTGCATTTGTTGCCAGCCTTGTAATTTTAAAGAACAAATAGAAAAAAAAAAANTTTTTTGCAACCCTTTTAATTTAAAAAAAAAAAAAAAAAAAAAAAAAAAAAAAAAAAAAAAAAAAAAAAAAGCACATTGCTTATTCAACTTGGAGAAATCCAGTTATTTATAAATAGTCTATCTTCAAACAGTTCTCAAAATCTGGGTTTTTATAGTAGGGGATTCTAAGCTTTTATTTGTGTTACCCCTTCACAAAAGATGAAGCAGTTAAAAAATGGTCTTTAGTTAATTTGGGAGAGAAATTTAGGATCTGATGCAAGAGCAGATTCTAGAGCACTTCTCAGCCAGGAATTTGAAATCTCCTTTCCAAATATTTAAATTTGTGATAAGCTGTGAGAGGCTGTGCAGACTCGATTTGATTCCCCAGGATGAGCATTTTAATCTTGAGTTCATGTGTTCCTAATTAATTACAAGACAAGTAAAATCAAAATAAAATGCATTCACAGCATATTATAGTTTCTCTTTTCCATTTGGGCTGTCACAGACAGGAACCCCTGGAGCTGATGAGAGGCTTTCTGCTGAGGGCCTCCTAGCAAGAGCAAAGACAGAGCAAATTACCCTCAGACACTGCTGTCAGTTCAGTGAATTAAGTATGCAAAGCAATTTGTGAAGATGTTCTGAAGTGCAAATTTCTGCCACTAGGTCAAAAGAGTATGAATTATCACAGGATGAGCAAGGTAAGAGGACATCATTCCCCATCTTCATCAGGGTGTTAGACAAGTTAGTCTTTGATTTTAGCCAGGCAAATTGTTTTATTTAAAGAAGCAGGAAGTTAGTAATGCAGATGATTGCATTAAATGCATGGCAGTGAAACACCCTGCATAGAGGAGAACATTCATTTATTGTGTCTACAATATTGCCCTTTTGTGAGTCGTGCAGGAAAAGAAAAATGTTGAAAACATCGAAATGTATTTTCTATGATTTAGATATTAGCATTGTTGGTTATTTATCATAATAATTACTATATGGATGTACAGGCTAATTCGAGTTGGAAGCAGTGTTTGGAGGTCCCAAGCCCAACTTGCTAAACAAGCAGGATCAGGTATGAGGTCAGACCAGCCTGGTCAGGGCTTCGCCCAGTTAGGTCTCAAAAACTTCAACCAATTTCAATTCAGCTTCAATTACCTTTTTATGGGGTGTATCATCAAGTTTTTGCTCATCCAGTTCACCCATCCAGACCATAACATTCCTGCTTGGATACAGGAACTTTGTGGGAGGCAGTGTTGAGCTCAATATTACGTGGGAGCCTAAAAAACACAAATAGTCCATCGATTTAGGATTTCCCATCAAAACTGATCTCCCCTGTTTGCAGTTTTTAACTGCAGCCCCTGTCCCAGAGTTAATACATTGAGATCTCTCAGAAGATCCACAGTTATTTTTGTCAGATCCCTCTGGAAGTGCTGCCAGCCATTCATTTTCAGTGCTTAGTGTGTGCATGTGATGCTTGTGTGTCACTTATCCATAAACTGTAACAAGTTGAACCATCACCTGCTAGTGTTAAAACATTGTAGAGAGCTTTTTAGATAGAACTGTATTGATTTTCAGTGACCCTTGTATAAGGAGGGAGATGTTTTCCTGTGGTACAATTTACTGGAGAACATACTATTTATAGAGCTTTTGCCTAATACTTCCTAAAAGGCAGTGAAAAAAACTGCTACGAAAACTCACTGCTGCTTTCCTTATTGCAGAAAATACCAAATTATTTTTCACTCCTAAATATAAGCAGAACCCTGTTTTGTTTTGTTTTAACTGAGTTCTTTGAAATAATCTCTTCCAAACCACTAGCTTTTTTATTAGATTCCCTGCCTCTGCTTTGACTCTTTCTTTTCTTCCCATCACATGGTCCTTGTGAGGTAATAAGATCCCATTCGTTCATCCTCCTTCCTGTTTCTTTAATTTTATTTCCCTAATTTCATGGTTTGTTTCTGAACAACCATCAGGAAAAGAAGTGTTGCATTTCGGCTAAACTTGGAATAGAGTAACCAAGCCTCTCATAACTTAAACACTCAAAAAAACCCACCAAAAACTCATATTAGCAATATTTTTCTGTCTTTATTTCTGCCTAATCTTTAGCAGAACAAATTTCTCTGTCTTGTTTCTGGAGTAGTGCAAAACCAAATATAAAATTTTGCTTTTTCTGTTGGGAGTAAGTACTGCCCAAGGGAGACCAAATCACTTTTCAGTAGATTTAAACTTTTGATAGCAAAATATATTTTCTTCCATTTCAGCAAGGTAGTTTACTTGTGCTCTAGTGTGCAATGAGGCCTTTCATTTTTTCATATGTAGATAACTTTATTTTTGATTAAAAACAAGTGGATATTATTTAAATCTTTCCATCAATGGAAATTATAATCTTTGACATGAAGCTCAAGATAAAGGAAAAAGAAGGTAAAAGGAACTTAATGATCAAGTGATTACAAAGTTAGTGTTCTGGATTTCTTCCAAACCTCAAAAGGCAAATCTAGCATAAAAGTCTGGTGGGAAGGAAGATGCCTGTTTCACTTGGAAAAACTACTGTGCACTGTTCAAGTATTGCAGAGAGTTTATAGACCATTTTTAATGGACAGTAAGTACATCACAGGAGCCTGAAAATGGCTTCAGGGTTATTTTTTCTTCAAAATTCCAGCTGTTTAATTACAACATCTAGATCATTATCAGATGGATCAAATAGGAAACTTATCTGTGAAATATACTGTCGAAATCTGTGGGAATACTGTGGACACTGTTGTGCAATATGCACTGAAATGATTTTCAGTTCTTGAGCACACAGCATCACTCATAAGTGATTTTTTATGCAAAATTTAGATTCATACGTATCAGTACTACTATTTGTGACTTTATTAAGAAATAATAAAGTTCTATCCAGAACCATCCATGATAAAAAACCAAATATTATGCAACAAGTAATTAAATAAACCCTCCATAAAAAACAAATGAAATTTTAAAGAGAGAAGATACAGGCATCACACCCAGCATTTGATACACACACATGTATTTGGAGGGCTTTGCAAGACCTGAAGATTTGGAGGGAAAAATAAAATTCTCAGTAATCACAATGCTTTGATTTTTCACAGCATGGCTGAGCCCTGGCAGGAGCTTCCCAGAAAGGCTGTGGAATCTCCTTCCTTGGAGAGAATCAACCAAGCCACTTGGGCATGGTCCTGGGCACCCAGTTATAGGTGACCCTGCTTGAGAAGAGGGACTGGACAAGATCAACTTTGCAGGTCCCTACCAAACTCAAGCAGTCTGTGATCCTATAATGTAAAATCTTTCACAAAAAAAGAAGCTTTGTAGATCTTACCCTACCTGAAGATAACTGTTTTCTTGGCCAAAAATGTTCCTGTTAAAACTAAAACTTATAAGATGTGAGGAAGAGCAAGATTTGTCTGCCCATAAAATCCAGAATGCAGAGGCATTTCCTTTCCAGGAAAAGATGGAAAACATCACCAAGGTTAGGAGCTGTTTGCTCTTTCTTCCAGGAGCACAAGGTAGAGTTACAGAGCCCTATTATTGAGGGGTATGTTCTTTTGCCATGCTAGTGTGTTGGAATATGCCTCTATAGTTCATGTGCTTTCTAAAAAAAATAATTTATATATAAACTCAATATGTCAGTTATAGGCTTGTCCACCTGTATACACACAAGTCTTTCAGGAAAGCTTGTCTCTGTGTTCCTACATGCTGAATATCGATCCAAACTAAGGCAGCTACAAATATCAAGAGAGTAGGGTCTCAGAGGAGAACAGAATAGAGAGGATAAATGATTTATTTCTATTTTAAACTCATATGCCTGTAAATATAATACTTAGAGAGAATATACCTGTTGAGATCACCTTCTTATCTGGGTCTACAAAAGTTCTCCCTGAAGAGTGAATGGATCTAGCTTTCAAATCTGAATAATTAATTCTTTTGTAATACCCATATGGCATCTTTATGAATTTTCTGCTTACTTTGTTGGGAAATGCCCTTGTATTAAGGTTAAGGTCTTTTTGTAGCTGCAGATGCTCTTAAAATCTGCTGTCCAGAAGCTGAACCGAGATAAAGAAAAAGCGTCACGACACAGTTATTTTGGCAGCCTGATCAAAGCAAGGACGGCTGTATTTAGGCAGACAAGTGTATCAAAGGGATGCAGTTTGAAAAGGCTGAGTTAGCATTCCCAAAACTGTGTCCCTGTGATGTGCTCTGCAGTGCTGCTGGCAGAGCACACAGAGCTAGGAAGTGTTGTACACCCGTCAGGACACAGCTTGAGCCGAGTATAGTGAGAAATTATGGTTCACTACAACCTCTTGCTGCTTATATTAATTTCCCTCTAGCCATAACACATCTGTCCATGGTAAGACTGATCCAATGCCCATCCAACTACAGTTGAATCATTTCAGCAAGCACTGGATTCAGTAAATATTATCCATGGGAAGATTAAAAATAAAAATTACTTAAAACTGAGTTAAGAGAATGAGTCCAACTAGAGCAACACAGGGCCCTAAGTTCTCTAGCAGTTTCTCAAATGTAGTTTCCTTCATTTTTTACCTTGATAGTGGAAAGTCCTGTCTTGTGAGGTATGGAGCATTTCTTAATCAGAGTTTTTGGTTTGCTTATTTATTTGTCTTTTCCAGTAGGAATAAAGAACATTCAGGGCTGTATTACAGCATTCAAACAGTCAGGACAAGAACTTGGGTTATACCCAGCCTCTTGTAAAATAACCTGTAGTTCAGAATAAAGTGAAATATTCCATATAAGTGGAATCTTATATTTATTTTCATCTTACACAGTAATCAGTGAGCAAAGCACTGCAAATACCCACTGGCCACTTGCCTCTTCTACTGTAATGGAGCAGCAGTAGAGAAGAGCTTGAGTGATTAGCTGGTGTTTTCCTTGCAAATTGGCTCCTTTCAAATTATTTAGTCAGCATTTCCTTCTGAGTCAGTGAGTTTGCCTTCTTAGTGCCACCACAAGGATAGAAGGAAAATGAGAGTCTTGGGGGTGAAACTGTAGAGGACTGGAACACTTTGGATGTTTTCCATACTTTTTTTGTATTCCATAGAAGTGCAATTAAAGAAGATATTAAGATTCATGGCAAGACAAATAGAGTATGCAGTCATCTGATTTACAGGTGTCTCTATCTATGTTTTCAGAACACACTGGTCTATAACAAACAGGAGTTGTGGATGCCCCATGGAAGTGTTCAAGGCAAGGCTGGATGGGGTTTTTGAGCAACCTGGTCTAGTGGAAGGTGTCCCTGCCCATGGCAGGGAATTGGAATTTTATGATGATGATCCTTAAGGTGCCTTCAAACCCTAACCCTTCTATGATTGTTTGTTTATATAAATCTAGTTCATACACAAGCCATAATCTGACCTGAATTTTCTGTAACATTCAGTGGCATTGCTCAAAACAAAGCCCAGAGGGACTTCTTTTTTGTTTAGCTGGAGATGACTACTTCTTTCCAACATACATAAAACCTACCAAAATTCAAATACCTTCATAGCATTTGAATATCTTTTGTTCCCAACAGAGTTAAATAGCAATTGCATTTGTAAAAATGCTTTCAATTATTATTCTCATGTCCTTTCTTTGCACCATTATTAAGAACGTCTAACTCTGCTTTGTCCACATAATATTTTGTATTTATAAATATCAATATGTTTTTTAAGTAAGAGAGTTAAATAGGAAATTAATCTTCTAAGATATGTTAAAATCTCCCAGGGTTGCACCCGATGATTGTTGATTCCATTTGGAGAGACACCACCAAGGGTGTGAGTTTCCATATGAATGGTTTCTTGTCTTTTCAAGCTCTAAATAGCTTAAGGCTCACTAATTATACTGGTGCTGGGACTACCTTAACAACAGCAAGCATCAGAACATATTTTAGATGGTCAGCACAGAAGAACTAGGTCAGGGACCTCCAGGGATTTCATCAAAAGGTTAGCAAACCTAGCAGCACACCTTGAGCACCAATCACTGAGGCTAATGAGACCTCATTTAAATAGTTTTTCAGGGAATTAGAAAAGATCACCTTCTTTTGGGAAATGAAATTTTACTCTGATTCATCTAGTAGTAGATCTTGTCTATTTCTTTTTTTTTTTTTCTTCCTCATTATGTATATTTTTNTTTTACAAATATACTCCTTTATCCATGCAAGGATATTAGATTAATAGACATACATAAAATATGCTGCCATTAGCACAATAAACTCTCCTTCCCCGAGACAGAAATGGAAAAGCAATTCTCCACAGCAGATGCATTTTCTTCAAAATGGAGTCTATTAGTCTGTCATATTAGCTACTTAATGAAAACAATAACACACCTTACTTTCTTTTCCAAATCAATGAATTCCTTGATTTAGAGCATTCAGAAAATAAAATAATCTGAATGAAGAATAAGTATGTTATCTATGATGGATTATAATGATTTATACATTTCATTATCAAGCTTTTTAAGTGAAAGGGTAAAATACTATTTACAAACATTTAATATATATGTAAGAAAAACATTAACTCTATGAATTTAATATAATTTAGTAAACAGACCTACCACACAAATATTCTTTAAAATAGTTCCACTGAAGCCCATCCGTCAGTGTTTTAGCACTGAAAGGTCTTTTAGGAAAACCTAAGGATGCAAAAAATTAGGTCAGCATGCCTTCAATGCTTGTATAATCTGAGGATTATTTCCTATGTGTGTTCTTTCTAATTTAAATTACCTATGGGCAACACAAGTATCTCCTCTGGCAGAGAAACTAAATAGTTAAATACATAATATTCAAATAAGGAGCCAAGAATAGTGCCACAGAATAAAAGCAGTGGCGTTGTGTCATTCTGAAATTGTTTTTATTTTCAATGTGTCCTTTCACGAACAGGCAAGAATCATAAGGGATTAGAAACAATTAAATTTCCTTTAAAGAATGATTGTCTAAAGACAGCCTGGGAATATAATAGTAAAATAGTAGAAATTAACTGTACTGCTACACTCTAACTACATTTCACAGCTTTATGTTCCCCAAAGGTGCCTGGTGTGTGTGTGTTGTATTCAGTCCATATGTGATTGATAGATGCAAGTTCCTCGTGGCTACCAAATCAAGCATAATACCTTTTTGTTACACATTGCATGGCTCTCAGTGTGATAGGATGGAAAATTCTAATTCACTAAAGAGATTTTACTGTAATGCCTGATATATATCAAAAATCTCTTTCAAAAAGCCCGTTCAGGATATTCAGAATTTTATGTGGTAGCTCCATATCATTAATTTTCTTAAATGATCTCCCCAGAGGTTTTCATTGTGTTCAAGTGAGTGGAGTATTGAGGGGTTGGTATTATTAGCTGCCACTTATAAAGTAAGAATACAAGGATTTCTCAATAAAATCCTGGGGGTTTAGTTTTTTTATCTAGCAGTTGAAAAAAATAGAATGCTGAACACAGGGATATATATATATATATATATATATTTTTTTTTTTTTACATCTTTGGGAAATCGTTATGATTTCTATGAAATGCCAGTAGATGAAACATTATTTTGGCAAAAGTGGCTTCCAAATCTCGTTAAAGACCCCCTTTGGCATGGGTAAATTTAGTTAAATTGGGCCTGTTGATATTTGCCAAGTGCTGTCTTGAATTATTCCGTACTAAAACACTGCCTGTGTGTTACTAAATGCCATGGTCCCATTTATATTGATTATTGTAACCTATAGAGTTACAAATGAATTCACAATTGTTTATGGAGATGTGGTTCAGTTCCAAGTGGCCAGAAATTCAGGGGGTATTGCTTTTGATTACCAGTCCTTTACTCACTACTGTTCAAAGGAAGGGTTAAGCCTCACAAAGATTTATATGGATCCATGCCTAAAATTCCATCTAACTATGGGTCTGACCTCTGCAAACTCCACACCTCTTCCTCAAATATATTCAGTAGCAAAAGCATCAGAAATAGGTCTAGCTGGATTTAAATCAATAGGAATTTTACCAAGATAGGTATGCAGATGTAAGGGTAATTAGTTGTCTGACTGAAGAGGTGAACATCTCATTCACTCTGCAGCTACCAATTCTCTACTCCTTTAGCAACCTCTGAGGGTAGGGAGGAATGAATGCCCAACAATCTGTTCAGCTGGTAAACTGTAACATTTTTGTCTTGGAATAAATAAGGTTTCTCCTCTTAAAATACGGGCGCGATGGTTAGGAAAAAAGAATAGAAATAAGGAAGGCAAATCAGAAAGAGCAAAGTAAATAACCTCTGTGCAAGGTGAATAAGGTTTTAGAGTAGTTAATTTTCACGCATCCACTTTATTACAAGACATGTACATTATTGGTCCAGAACACTAAACAAATGAATCTGTGGGCTAAACCATGTAGAATGTAACAGATGACTGCTTCATACATTTCCATTGATGAACAGTAAACATAAACAGAAATCAATGATGAAATGAATATTGTTCCTTCCTGTGTCAGAATGAATGGATTTGTATTTGGTTTGAGCATTGGAAGTGTTACAGTGGATGGAGAAATGCCAGGCTATTTATACGAAAAATATTAAACATGATTTTCATAGATAATCACATAAAATGGTAAGACAAATGCATGGTGTTTCCTGAGTTTAGAACTCAGGGAATAGAACATTTCCTGATGTAGCTGCCCTACCTCAGACAGAAACCAAGAATAAGCTTCTCAAGTGAAACAAACATCAGAAAACATCCGAAAACATCTTCTGACCCTTCAGATTTCAACAAGCTATTGGCAATCTCATGATAATTTTTATACAGTATCATGTACAGCAAGGTGCACAGAAAAGAGCTTTACATTCTGTCTCTGGAGTGCTCTCTCTTGGGTCCTGGTTAAATAAGAATGATCTCCAAAAGCAATGAATTACAAGGGTTCACAAGAAGGTTGTGTTTCACAATTTAATTCAATTTCCATTTTTTCTTGACTTTATGATCTGTATAATTCCAACTGAATAGGAAAGAGACTCTTATATTCCTCCTTCTGAAGGAAAGCCTCATTTTAAATGATGGTTGCAATTGTTGCACATGGGAGCAAATAGAATCTAAATGAAAGGAAAATGTTTATTAAAGGTACATTACATTTTGTTATGTGACAGAGGGTTTGTTTGGAAAGCAGAGTTATGTAATGAAAATGGAATAAGTGCTCGGAATCATGATATGCTGTATATCCCAAGGCCCCCCCTAACACTGCTCTTCAGCCTTTTCTAGTAAATCTTTTTTGAAAAGCAAAGGAAGAGTGTCAGGGACTGCCTCTGTATAGAACATAAACCATAATAATCAGACATTTTTGTGTCAATAAAATGTTTATGGCACGTTAAGTAGAAAAGAAAAAAAGGGAATGTTGAGTTGCTTCAAAGGTAGAATAATACATAAAAAAATAATACAAATATTTTAGATTTAAGGTCAAAAGCAGTCTTTGTTTGTCTGCATTTTTACATGAACAAAACTTCTGTGATTGCAGTCCTGCTTTTCACACCTGAATGTCAACCAAATTTGACAGAGGAAGAGGATCCTGGATTTTTTCTCCAGGAGGCAGGTCCCATTCTGTTTGGACTGCTTGACAAAAGAGCAGATCTGTATATGGAGGCTGCCTCCAAACATAGACTGACTCTTGGCCAGCCAGCATCTCCAAAATGGTAAAAGGGAGGAGGCACAGGAGGGAGCTGAGAGTTTTTATGTGCAAGGAAGACTGTGGGAGAAGTGGTGAGGGTGCATTACACCATGCCCAACAAGAGCCAGCACCAAATCGTGGCAATGTGAATGCTGGGAGAAGAAGGAGAGAGGCAAATTCTTAGGAAACCAGGCCTCATTGATCTGCTGGTTCAGGAAGCCATTTGTTCTTATGCCATGAACTGCCATGTATTATTCATGGTCAATAGCACTGGGCAATTACTGCATAATTGGAAAGAAAGCTGAAGTTATCATCATATTAAGGAAAATAATTTATCCGTTCTCAGTTTTAGGGACTTTTTTTTTTTTTCAAGGAGCACTCTGCTGTGAAGTAGGTAAATAGACAAAACATCAGGAATAATGCTTTCAGTATAGTATTGTTTCTAACTGGGCAGTAAGCACATCTAGCTAAAGTACCTCCAGTGTCTAGAATTGCTTTGCCACAGTGCAGTCTCAGTTACTCAGAAAGCTCTCTCACTTTAAAGCACTAGAGAGCCAATTGTCCACATGTGATTTTCGTTCAAGCGCAGGGTCTGTCACACAGTTTCCTCCCCTCCTTGACATATTTACAAACCTTGGCAGGCCTACCAAAATTTTTTTGGCTTGTACCACTGGATTCCTCTAGCTGAGGGCTGAAAGGTGGTGATGGGATTGTCATTGTTACCCTATTTGCCTCTCCAGCTCTCTGCCAAGTCCAGGAATACTACAAATCCCTCTAGGAACAGGTTTTTTAAATGCAGTGACTTGAGAACCGAGTTAATGGCAGTGTGGAGAATCAAGGTGAAGCAGAGACTTCACTTGTCATGAGTGGGCATCACTGCCCTGACATATTGCACACAACACACACACTGCACCCACATCAGAAGCCATCTGTTGGGATGGCTCTGTGCCTGCACTCAGCCCAAAAGGTCTTTGTCCCTCCAGCAAGGGTGCCAACAACAATAGATTTGCTCAGGGAACCAGTGCAACCCTGTGTGTAACCTTGCACCACGTAGGAAGCCCTTCCCTCTGTTGGCATTGAAGCACTGGTACCACATGCTTCTCTTCAGTTGTTAACAGCCTCTAATTAGCAGTAGTCATATTCTGAACCTCATTTGTCAGACTGTGTCTTGGCTAAGCATTCAGCACACTCAGAAACAGAACTGTTGGAAATACTGTAAAATTGTCTTTTCAAGAGCATCATATTGCACTTGGCTGAAAGTAAGCTTTTGGGTCTTACTGTGATATAAATTGAACATGATATTCTTTTCCTGTGAGAACAAATCTTTGAATATGAAGCTAAAAAACTGTGAAAAATACGTTAGTAGTAAAAAATAAAATGGTCCGTTTCAATTTTTTGTGTTGCTTTAGTCTGAAAGGGAGCAAGAACCAATAAAAGAAATAAGCCTGACAGCAGGACCCTAGACTTCAAAGCTTCAGTCCTAGATAAAAGTCCAATGAAAAAAAAAATCTGTTGCACAGTGACGAAGCTTCATCCCTTCCACGAAGACAGAAAATCCTATTATTGAGCGCCTTTCCTCAAGTGGATGTGGAGAACTGCCAATTAACTCCCTCTGCTAAGTGATAGACAACCTCCTTGATTGCCTTGAGAGCATGCCTGTCCTGATGAGGGGCAGTAATGCTGGATTTCTGTGGTGGATTTGCTCTCGGAGCCCCTTTGAAGGTCCCGGCATCCCACACGCAGACGTGACCCTCGTTTGGAGCCCCATTTGCATTTCAGCACCTCGCCTGGCACTTCATACGTCAGGGATGAGGACTGGATGAGCAAGGTCAAAAAAGAGGCAGACAGTCTGCAACTCCACTTAAGCAAGAGGGCTTGTTTTACACAAAGCACATAAAGGAAATTTTCTGTCTCCTTTCAGTGTAAGTGCAGAGCTCGGTCCTGTTTCTTGCTCCGCAGTGTTTGTGGGGTTTTTCCCATTTCCTTTGTTGATGGTCGTGCTTGCATTCCATCCTACTCTCTACTATGGTAAAGCTTGTATTCTGAGGGGTTAAAATACTTAAAATTCTTCCCAAACTCTCACCTCTAGGTATATGTATCTGGGTTTGATTTATTTATCAGTACAGTAGTGATGGCTTCTAAACTGTACTTTACAGGATTTTAAAAAATAATTTTAATCACTAAAATGTTACAGAGAAGCAAATTTTGCTTGTCATTACTAATTGCTACTCATTTAGATTAAAAAAATCTAGTCTAACTGCCCAATTTATCAAAATCATATAAAAGACCTAACTTGAAGAATGCATTTCAACAATTTAAGAGATTCTAGGCCATTTCTATAGCTTTTCCTTGATTGTGTAAATTAGAGGCAGTAGTGAAATGAGATTTTAGCTGGTCAATCAACCTTGTTCTCAAATGCAGCAGCAGGAAGAAATCAGGTATCACTTCCTCAAAAGTTCTATATGTTCTTCACAGAAAGTGGTCTTAGTGTCTGTCTATCTGATTTTTCTGCTTTGCACAAGAGAACAAAGGAAATAGAGCAAAAAGTAACAGATGCCACAGAGACTGTGAGGAAGACTGTGCTAGGATGAAGACCTTGAACCTGCTCCTCTCCTGAGCTGACATATCTGGCATCTCTGCTCCAAGCTGGGATAACCAGCACACTTTGGGGACAAAAGATTTTTACAATTTATCATGAAACAGACAGCCATGAGGAGAAGAACATTCCACCAAAATCACTTTATAGCAGTGTGGAGTTCCATTATGTGATGAAGTAGCTGTGCAAGCTTGACTCCCATAGGATAAAGGAATGGAAATTCTGCCTTTAACACAAAATGCATTAAATAATGTTATCCCTAATGAGTGGGGGAAATGGAGCTTATATAGATGTTTAGTAAACACAGGAGTGTGTATATCAAACCCTCTTTTTCCATACACGTAAATCAATTCTAGCAAAGGGGCTAATCATTCTTTGCTGGCTTAATTTCCCCTGTGTTCAATATTGCAGATAATATGAATCAAATAGAAACTTCCTAGTTCATGTCTGGCACAGGGAGGCACTTTGTTTCATACATTTAAATCAGCTGTATATTCATCACACCCTTTTATAGGGAAATAGATATGGACTTGCAAAGTGGAAATATAGAATCCTAGAATATCTGAGAAGCTTTTGGATGTGCAGTGTAGGGATTAGAGCTCAAGTGAAACACTCCAGTTACTTACAAAAAAGGTAAGAGCTGCATAATAAATACATTTAGGGCCATTTGAAAAGAAGGAATGAAATTGGATTCCTATTTAATAGTAGACTCTCCCAAGAGCTCTGAACAGTACTCCATTACTCATTTGCAAAAGCAATGAAAACATTAATTGACCTCTTGATTAGTATTTAAATAATAAATACCACAGTGGATTAATGCACTGGCCTTTTACCTCAAAGACATAGTTTAAAACTGACTTGACAAAAAAATCAATTTAATTACACGATACTAAAATTGCAAGTGCCAATAGGTGAGAGTTTCCATGAACACAAGGCCACATATCACATAATCATGCCAAATTGGAATTTATTCAGTGCTTTCTTTTTTTTCTTTTTTCTTTTTTTTTCTTTTTTTTTTTTTTAATGAATGCATGTGTAGTGTGTGTTGAAAGAAAGCAGGCTGCCACCTGCCACAGAAATACCCCACAGAGCGGCTCCCATCCTTGTGAACTAAAATATTTGGTTTAAATGCTAGAAACCTGAAAACTGACACAGTTCCACTGTCAAAGTCAGCTAATCAAAACAGATACATTATGGAAAGAAATGTCAAATGTTTTCTGTAAAGCTTATATGTTGTGGAATCGCTGCACATATATCTGTGGAAAACAAGCTCAGATTTTTTATTTTTTGGAACATCTTTACATGCAAACTTGGTGCTAGCCAAGTCAATGGAGTCTGGAGGTTCTTGTTTATATTAAATTAGTTAATGCAAGGCTTTCCTTATGACTTTGACAGCTGGGAAATATCATAAACTGCTCTTAGTTGGCTTCTACCCTAAGGAGTGGAAATCTCATGAGGTCATTTATTCCTTTGAGTTTTCTTTTATCTTAGTCTGAAAACCCTGAAAACAGCTGGCCAAAACAGACCAGGAGAAGAGTCTGTGTCCCCATTTGGGTGGGTCCCAAAAGAAAAATCCTTATAGCAGATTCTGATATTTAACATTTCCCATGAGTACAACTAGATACATGCTATGTTCTAGGGAAATTAGATCTGAAATCCCCCCCATAGTGTGATGTGATACAGTTTTTAGCTTCGACCAGTAAACAAAAAGTAATTTCCTCACATTCATTAATTGTGTGGCGGATAAATGGCACTGGTTGTCCCTGTATGTGTGTGAGTTTGCTGTAGAACGTAGTAAATAACCCTAAATTTTGGAAATATAGCAGTTGGATTTTTTTTAGGCTTTGATTTATCCAAAACCAGATTATTTTTGAAAAGATGAGCTCTTCATTTATGCATATCTATTTTTGATGAGTACAGTTTAGGCTCTTATTATGTCAGACAGAAATTTTCTTGCAATACTATTTTAAACAAGATTGTGTTTTCAGATATTTTTCATAGAAACTGTCAGTCTGTGGAAGAAGCCTTTGTCTTCTTATTGAAAACATGGAAATTTTAGTAAAAAATGTATTTTGACTATGTTCAAGCTCTTTTTTCAATTGCTTCTCTACAATATGTAGTTTTTACTTGATGCAAAAATGAAAGCAAATAAGATCTAAGTGTGCAGGCATGTATGTAACTGTAGTAGGGAAAAAAAAAGGAGATAATTTCAGTTTGATCAATCTTTGCTAAGTGATTGCTTTGCTTCACCAGCTTCATGTGATGAACATTCAACTTCTGGCTCTTATGAAAAACCTGGTTGAAAAATATAAGATTTTCACATATGGTAACAATGGGCTTCAAGCAACCAGAAATTATTGTGGCAAAGACACCCCATGGTAATTCTGTCTGAAATAATTTTCTCTTCCTCCATTGCTCTTCATCCTTAGTTGTCTCAGAGATTAGGAACCCTATAGAGAAAGAATCATAACTTTTCATTTTGTAGAACACCTAAGACACCTTTTATAGCTGTCATTTTATAATGTCTTCTTTACACTTTGGAAGTCTTGTTAACAATTTTGGTTGGCTGTGGATTCCTGAGAAACTAAGTATTTTTTCTGTTGCCTTTCATAGGATAGAAAGGTATGTCATAAATCCATGGAAGAAGGTTGTTTTGTTGCATTTTTGTTTGATTATTTTATTTTATTTTATTTTATTTTATTTTATTTTATTGTAAGCAACAGAAGGTCTACTTTGGAAAGATGGACCTTGTTAAACTCTGTAACTCACCTACTTTATGCTGCATCACAAATCCTTCCTTGTGCTCTGTATGTCATAGCAAGTTTGTTCACTGACATATTCTTCCTTCAGTTTGACCCAGAAGACACAATCTAATCTAGCCATGAAAGCTCCACCTGCTTTGTAAGATGCACTTAATGCTACTCATGAAAATCACTTAGATACCATGTGTAAATTAGTGTTGAAATGCTGTATTTTAATGTTATTCAATTGACACTTCTTAGCATTAACCCTCTAGTCAAGAGGCAGATGCCCTCCAATTTGGGAGGCTGATGGCAATTCAACACTAACAAGTCCAAAAATCATAGGCACATTGTAACTGCAAGTCATGTAGGTGCATAGCTATGAGTGTCTGAATAATCTTAATTTACTTATAAGTGTGCTGAAGTTCTGAAGATGTGACTAGTCAGAAAAACTGAAAGCTGAAGGAGTGGTTCACCATAACACCAATTCCTGTGTACAATTTCAACCATGCAAATAAAATCGACCCATTCATACACTCTGGTATATTGCTCATTTGGAAAGAGTTTTCTGGGCTTGACTGAAAATGCACTATTAAATTATCTGTTGATGTCAGTCAAGGTTGTCTCAAACCCACAATCTTTCACAAAACTACAAAATTACACCATCAACACCTGCCTAGGTGCTATTGAGGTTAAGCTTCCTAGATCTCACACCAACAAAAGCTACCACTTAAATAATCTTAGTCACATCTCTGACAAACTTTGTAAGCCCTTTTATGTGCTTTAGAACCTGTAAGAGAGAGCATTAACAATGCAAGTGTTCATTTTTGAGAGAGCCAGTGAAGCAGAGCTCCTCACCTGTAGAAATGCAATCTCCTTTGGAAGTGGTAATCAGCGTGACACTTTTAAAGCAGCATAATGTGTTTTGGCAGCACATAAGTGAATAGCAATTGGAAACAATGCTGCTCTGTTTGATCTCTTGCCAAATGATTCAGTGTTGTGGCTTAAAAGTCATACAGGTGTTCTTTCTTTCTTCTTCTTGTTGTGGGAACAAGAGATTCATCATATTATAAGTGGTCTTGGATTTTCACAGCTTTATATGAAATGTTGTGTGTAGATAAGAGATTAAAACAGGACTGTACCATTATTAAAGGAAAATAAGATATTTGGGTCAATTGCCTTATAGGATACAAATTGATTTAGTGAAAAAAAAAAAGTGCTTCTAGAGTTTGGTTCAGAATTGAAAGGGAAGAATTACAAACAGACTTTGTGGCTCAGCTAATTCCTGTTAGCAATTTATATATTATCAAATCAGTGTATATGGGAAAATCTGGTAGGAATGACCAGTCTTTAAAGAGCTAAGAAGAAAAATGTTATGCTGAATTAATTTTGTCCTAAATAAAAGCAGAGTTCATACAAGGATAAAATACATAAAATTCCCAGTGCTCCAGCCCTCATAGCACTTCTGTGGCTAGAACAGCTTTCTCTATTAGCAACACCTAACATTCCAAATTTTCTTTGGAAGGTCTGCAGGTAAAATGATAGGGGCTTGTGTGTGCATGGTGAGTTTACTTGATTGGTAATTCAACGTCTACCTTTTTTGACAAATCTGAGAACATTCTTATGTAGTACAGTAAGAACATTAAAAAAAAAAAAACCTCAAAAGAAATAATTATTTTGCTGTTAATCCTTCTCTGGAAATAGAAATGCTTACTATTTATCCCACTGAAGTCAACAGGACTTCTCCATTTGTTTCAGTGAGTCTAGGATCTCACTCTTCGTTCCAAACAGCACTTGTGTATTCAAACTACAGAATGATCCACCCCTTATGCTTGATTAATATAATTTTATCTCAAACAATATAATTATACATCCACAAAATGCCTATCACTAAGGCTGATACATGACACACTCTCCCACTAGCAGCTTTAGAAGAGAGATGAGTGAAACAAATGTCTCCAGCCTGAAAAGAGTATTTCAGAATCTGAAACAGATAGAAAGACTGCTAAACTGTCATTTTGTGTCCATTCACTCTGTGATACAAATTATGTAGTTTGGGATTTTAGATGCAAATCCACATGATGAAAGAAGTCCTGTATTTTGGGTTTTTTTCGATATTTGTTATCAGAAGATATTGAGGAAATGAATGCAGGAGGGTGTCAGTCTGTTCTTTGTTTCCTACTGGAAGACTAATAACCAGCCGAATTTATGTAGCTTAATTGTTAAAGTAGATCAAGGAGAAATTTGGTCAGTGTGTGTTACCACTGCTCTTGATGGGGAATNCACTTGTGTATTCAAACTACAGAATGATCCACCCCTTAGGCTTGATTAATATAATTTTATCTCAAACAATATAATTATACATCCACAAAATGCCTATCACTAAGGCTGATACATGACACACTCTCCCACTAGCAGCTTTAGAAGAGAGATGAGTGAAACAAATGTCTCCAGCCTGAAAAGAGTATTTCAGAATCTGAAACAGATAGAAAGACTGCTAAACTGTCATTTTGTGTCCATTCACTCTGTGATACAAATTATGTAGTTTGGGATTTTAGATGCAAATCCACATCATGAAAGAAGTCCTGTATTTTGGGTTTTTTCAATATTTGTTACCAGAAGATATTGAAGAAATGAATGCAGAAAGGTGTCAGTCTGTTCCGGGTTTCCTACTGGAAGACTAATAATCAGCCGAGTTTATGTAGCTTAATTGTTTAAGTAAGATCAAGGAGAAGTTTGGTCAGTGTGTGTTACCATCCTCACTAAACAGCTCTTGATGGGGAAAGTGGCAGCACAAAGCAGAACAGTGAATGGTGGCTAAAACCAGATATTTGACTGAGAAAGAAGCAACACATTTTAACATAATGACCAAATAAGCACTGAACTCCTCGTCATTCCACATCTCAAATGCTTAAAATGTGAAGTGCAGTTCATTCTGTGATGCAGGTTATTAAGAGCAGGTTTCAGATGAAGAAGAAAAAAAATTAAAGGGCTGTTTTATTTCTGTGGGGGTTTATTTATGTGGGCCTCTTCTCCCAGGCAGCTACTGACAGGACGAGGCAACAACAGCCTCAAGCTTCTGAGGTTCAGTTGGACATCAGGAGAAATTTCTTCATGGAAAGGATTGTTAAGCATTGGAACAGGCTGCCCAGGGAGGTGCTGGAGTCACCATTCCTGGGAGTGTTCTAGAACTGACTGGACATGGCACTTAGGGCCATGGTGGTGATGGCTCAGAGGTTGGACTGGACAGTATTGGAGATCTTTTCCAACAGAAATGATCCTGTGATTCCATGTTACATAATTTAGAGGGTTTCAGAGTCTTTGGGATTAAATAGCAGCCAGTGTTCCTGTGCTCTTGTCAAGTTTTAGTGTCCTAGACCATGCTGGGATGTTCCATGGCTGGTGCTTTCCTGCCGGATGCCACACAGAAGTACTGTGGGAAAGACAGGGATATTCACTGAGCACCTGCTCCTAAACCTTTACATCAGCCTCACAGTCTGCTGTTGGTGACAGGTGAACCCACCTGAGCTGCTTGGCCTTGCTCATACATCTTCAGCTAACACCTTTGGTCTTCCCTGTCTTTTCCATGGTTCACCTTACTGGAAAGTGTGGAGGGCACGTCCCCCAGCAAGCTGCTGGCTCAGCTGCTCCTGCAAATGCTTCCAAATCAATGAGCAAAGGAGATCTGCAAGTCACTGCTTAGCTCATATCATTCATTTTCACTGAACAAGTCAGGGGGCAACTGGATAGCAACCTGACTTCCAGCTGGGAAGTGTTAGGCAGTGACTCATGGATAAATCTTCTTCAGCTGACACAGCTTCAGCTGAAAGAAGATTTGTGTGGTAAGCACCTACTGTAAGCTGGGTGAAAATTACTGTGTAAGTTAAAGTGACTGAGTGCTGTCTCTCCTAAAGCAAATTAGTGCAACTTTTACTCTTCCTCCAATATCTTGCAGCGACCTCTTGTAGACATTTTGTGCACCATGAAGTTTGTAAGCTACAGTACCACAAATAATATATCTACAGTGCTGTAAATAATAAGACATGTCTGCAAATGTATAGTAATATATACACCCATATTTATGAATAAATATGTTCAGGACTCAGCCAAGTGGAGAACATGCATGTCTCATGCTTCTGAAAACAGTAGTTCCCAAGGGACATGAAAAAAAAAATCTAACACCACAGTCAGGTAGCACAAAAACTGCACCTTTTTTCAGGTGTACTTTGGTCATTTTAATATCAACTTTCCCAACATACACGTTGGAAGGAAACTGGTGAATCATCTATCTGAATGTGAATGTAAATAGAAGCAAAAAAATGAATTTGCACTGGATATAATATACTGCATATATATATATATATAAGTGTGTGTATATATAAATATATAACATTGCCATTTGCATGCTAATTTTTCCAGTCTACCTCTGTCACCTTTTAGATGGGAAAATTATTTAATTCCTCTACTTGGCATTCTTTTCAAAGAAAAAGAGTGACCTTGCCTTTTTTGTATCCTGAAAAAGAGAATTTCATGTGATAGAAGAAATTGTCTTGAAGATATTTGTTTAGCTTAAACTTACAGCTAGATTAGCATTTCTGAATTTTAAGGAAATTCTAAGAAGTTTCTTATTCTGACTCATAAAACAAAATTTGCAACTAAAAATGCAAAACAGGTTTCAAAATGAGTATTTTTTAAAGAAAAGCTTTTAGGAAACACTAGTTTATACTCCCAGAAATCAAGATTTAGGATACCACTTGAGCATCAACTCTCCCAGATCTAAGTAGCACAAATAGTAGCGAAATTTTCTGCTAGCCACGTGTGTGTTTTTGCTTGAGTGAGTCAAGGAAAGACATCCAGGCAGAGATCTCAGCTTTTGAAACACACATCTGTCTACCAGTGAGTGAACCCAATTGATCTCACATAGCTTTGTTTAACAAAACTTCAGCCATCTGCCTTCCAGGATGCATTGTCCCCGGTGCGCCTCCATACAAACCGTGAATTTTCTCTTGCTGACTCAGTGGCTGCGCTCCTCTGAAGAGCTGACAATGAAGTGCATCCACCGCCTGTCAGGCAGCTGTAGCTGCTGGGTGCCACAGTGGGAGCGGGGACACTTCTGAACGTGTCATCATTAGTGCCCTGGTGGTGTTCATGTGTTTGCTGCTAGGACAGGCTGGAGTCGCTGCCTGCCACGGGAGCGAGCTGGAATCTTGTACCTGTGATATTACAAGGGCAGCCACTGTGTTCCCAAGTAATTTTGAGTGGGGTGCCAATATGTCCACAGACACCTTGCCATTAATTACCTGACTGACTGTACTTTGAGGCAAAGTGCCTGTCAGAGGAGGAATTTTACACCCTCACATTTTACACCTTCTTTTTCATTTCCCTCATTATTTATTATATTATTTACTAAAAAAAGAATGGTGCATATTGGAAGGAGGGGGAAAAATTATTTGGAGATCCTCAGAAAGGTGTGGTCCAAAGTGCAGGGAAGTGAGTCCCTCATCTTTACTGAAACTCGGAAATGTGAGGAGCAAAACAGTTTACTGATTATACTGAGAGGTGCTGTGGATTCTCTTGAGGGACAAAAAGCTTTGCACAGAGGTCAGGATAGATTGGAGCAAGGGGCAATGCTTAATGGGATGAAATTTGACAATCCCAAATGCTGGGCTCTTCACCCGTGGTGAAATAACGTCAGACGAAAAATATAAATTGGGAGAGGGGTGGCTGGAAAGCAGCTCTGCAGAAAGAGACCTGGCAGTGCTGGTCAAAAAAACACGTCTTGGAGTGCATCAAACACAGAATAACCAGCCAGTCAAGACAGGTGATTATCCCACTGTATTCACTATTGCTGTGGCCTCACCTGAGTGTTGTGTGCAGTTCTGAGCCCACAATTTAAGCAGGATATGAAAGTCCTGGAATGTGTCCAGAATATGGCAACAAAGCTGTGGAAGGGCTGGAAGGAATGTCCTGCGAGGAGCTGCTGAGGACTTTGGGTTTGTCAGGTTGGGATAAAAGGAGCCTGAGGGGTGACCTTGTTGCTCTCTACAGGTTTCTGAGGAGGGAGAGTGTGGAGGAAGGTGCTTATCTCTTCTCCCTGGGATCCCGAGATAAGATGAGTGGGAGTGATCTGAAGCTGTAGGAGGTTCAGACTGGACATTAGGAAGCATTTCTTTACCAAGAGGTTGGACCCTGGGGAGGTGGCCAATGCTCCCAGCCGGTCAGTGTCAAAGAGGCATTTGGGCACTGCCCTTAACAACATGGCTTAAATTTTTCTCAGCATTGACTTGGTCAGGCAGCTAGCCTAGAGGATTGCCAGAGGTCCTTTCCAAATGAAATAATGTGGTTTATGGCTACAGGAAGTCACACAACTGCAGATCTACTGGATTGCTGTATTACTTCCATTTGTGTGAAAATACACGTATTTCAAATAAAACAGACATTGGCATTAAGACGTCAGAATTTAAAAATCAAAAGCTTGATGTCATTTCAGTTCTGGTAGAACAATTAAGTTGGATGAAATGAAGAATAAATGAGCCTGACTACCTAAAAAATCACTTATTTTAGGATGGAATGTAAAAATACACAAACAACTTCAGATAATACATATAGAAGAAGCAGTTTCTTGAAAATATTAGACCATGTTTCCCAAGATGGACTAAGTGTCCATATTTTCTTCTGTAGCATTGAGTTAACTTAATTGTCTACTATGAAGTAACGTTAGTTTTTGCTCCTTGTTACTCATTAGTCCCAGAGACCAGCTCCTGGATGATATAGGCTATGTCCAATCAGAATAAAAGAGATTTTTACATTTGTACAGCATCAGAAATTATTTCTTGTCTGTGGGCAAAGGACCTAGCTTGAAAATGCCCATTAAACAATTGTTCCTTTTTCCCGTTACTTTACCTCAAAAATTATAGCTGCTCTGGGTGCAAGCCAGGCCAGATTCAGACTATTACCTAAAATAGTCAGAAGTAACAGCCAACAGAGTCATTATAGTGAGGTCTGTGCCACTGCTTTAAGAGTGGAGTTTGCTCTTGCGTGGATGTTAGAAAAACATGTGAACACACGGAGTCCAGGGAAATATTCTGCTCCTAAAGGGCAGCACACCAACAATAATGATTATAACTGAATGGTAACAAGGAATGAAAATTGTAAATTCCAGGACATGATTATACAGCATCCTCTAGTTTCCTGCACTATGTCTGTGTTGCGTTGGTTTCCCTTTATCAACTGTAGGATATGTAGCTATTAAGCAAAATTTCAAATTCTTATTGCTGTTTATATATTCTAAATGCTAAAGGGATTTAAGTGATTTCTTCTCCTCCAGAGAATGATTATCTTCTTTTCATAAGGAAGATAATCTAAAATACATAAATATAGAGGATTTCAGATGTTTATTTCCTGAAATCTCAAATTACAGTATATGCAATAAAAGTTAGGGAGGTCAGACAAAAGCAAAACATCAGTGTGGCCCAGTAGCTGTATTTCTTGAGTATTGATATTTATTTTTCAATTACAAGACACATATACACCAAAATTTCAACACAAAAAGCTAAACATGAGATCTTCACTGTAGATATTTTAGTTTCAGTTTCATAGAGAAGACAATTTTTAAATAACTGAAATCCTTAAATTCTAGCATAAATATGAAAACACCTTGAAAAGTATATATAGGAAGATTTTAGTTACTCAAGAATGCAAAAAGAGCAACATACCAAAACTGCCAGTTAAGGGGAAAATAGGATCATTCTGTTATCATTTTTTTTCTGGATAGAGAATGGTTTTTTTTCTGCTATCTACTGATCTCCCTCTAGTGGAATCCTATAACTCTGCATGAGATGAAACTTGAATTTTATCTCCACAGTTTTTCATGCAACAGAGCTGTAACACATGATGCATATGCTACAAACATCTGTTTTCAGTAATCAAGACAAATTCTGTCAGTTTCCTTTAGGGAAAAGCAGTGTATGTAGCAAACACAGGGACTGGAATTACAAAGCCTTGAAGCCGGCCCATTAGAGAACAGCTAGGAATGTAAATTGTTTTCTTGCTAAACCTGTTCCTTATGGGTTGCAAATTTTTTTTTTTTTAATGAATTGTATTAATATATGGGGTAGATTGTTTGTGGTTATGACAACAGTGCAGAAGGCAAAGGGAAAAACAGAGAAACAGGTGTTTACAGAGAGATCTTTATCCCTCATCCTTACTGGGCCAGCAGACTCTCAGGGGGACAGGAAGTAGAGGATGGCCTCACCTCCCCTAATCTCCACGCCAGCCTGCCCTCTGTGTTTGGTATGCAGAAGGAGTACATTGCACCCCATAAATCAATGTCATGCCAAATATGCTCTTTCCTTTACACCCCTGTTTTGTGCCTTCAGAGAAGTGCACTTCCCTGCAGTAGAACGTCCCCCAGCTCCTGCTGCAGGGTGCTGGGCTCAGGTGCCCCAGCCTTTCCTTGAGCACCAGGGAACGGTGTGGTGAGCTGCTCTGAGAGCATCCACTGGTGATTCACACATGGAAATAACAAAACTGCCTCTGCACATGTCACATGTGGCAGCCTGAGACAGAGAGCAGCAAATCTGCATTGAAGATACTGTAGATAAATACATAAAAGCTGTTAATAAACACACATGTGCATCCACTCACTCGTGCACGCCCTCAAATGCAGATTGCCAATCATTCTAAAGAAGACAAAGTGGTTGCAAGATAACAGAAGGTTATTCTTCTGATATCAACAGCATTAATCATATATCTCGCAGTGAAGTTACCATTAAAACGTAACTTTGATTAATGATAGTGTCAGTGAATTTAATCAAGTGCAAGTAACACAGCACTGTGAGTATTTCTCCCCTTGACCTCATCCAGCTGAGGAGGAATGTGAGTGAAATCTGGGCCCTTCCACTGGTGCAGACCTGGCATGAATGGAGGCTCCAGGGCCCATCTTTGCCCACATGACTTCTCAAAACTCAAGACAGAGGAAACAGAGGAGCAAGTCGTAAGTTTGAACCCACATCAAATATTGCAGTGAATAATTATTGTCAAGGAAATCATATCACTGGATCCCAAATAAAAGCAGTGTCTTCTTGTTCTAAACTTTGCACTTCCATACACCAAGAAACCATTCCAAAGAGTTGCCGGTTATTACAGACAAAGGTTAGGGTGTGCTTTAAGGTGCAAAACAAGTTACCAATCAATCTGGACATATACTTCCCCCTGGTACTCAGCATTGGTGAGGCTGCTCCTCAAATCCTGTGTTTGGTTTAGGGCTCCTCACTGCAAGAAAGACATTGAGGCACTGGAGCATCCAGGGAAGGGCAGTGGAGCTGGGGAAGGGTCTGGAGCACAAGTCTGGTGAGGAGCAGCTGAGGGAGCTGGGGGTGTTTACCTGGAGAAAAGGAGGCTCAGGGAAGGACCTGATTACTTTCTACAACTCCCTGACAGAAGGGTGTAGCCAGGTGGGGATTGGGCTCTTCTCCCAGGTAGCTAGGGACAGGAGAAGAGGAAATGGCCTCAAGTTGCACCTGGGGAGGTTTACATTGGTTATTAGGAAAACTTTCTTCACTGAAAGATGGCCAAGCACGGAACAAGGTGCCCAGGGAAGTGGTAGAATTTCCACCCGTGGAAGTGTTCAAAAAAACCTTCTGGATGTGGCACCTGAGGTCATGGTTTAGAGGTGAACATGGTGGTTCTGGGCCAACAGTTGGACTCAAGGACCTTAAAAGCCTTTTCCAACCTTAACGATTCTCTGATTCTGATAGACAGCCCTCTGGTGCAGTCCTGTGTTAGACCTGTGTGGTTGAACTATAGCTCAGCCTTTGGCAGGGGTTTGAACTCTCTTTCAGAGTTGCATTTTTTTATTAATGTAATGGAGCCTTACAGTTTTTGTAGGGTGTGTTACTGTGGGCTGCATGTAACCCCTCATGAGCTGACACTGGCAGTAGAACAAAACCAAATGGAATGGCTTTGCAAGTGAAAAAGAACAATGTCCAAGGAGGAAATCTCACAAGGGAGTAGAAGAAAAGGAAGAAAGATCAGAAATAAATGATGGGAAGAAAGAAAAAGTATGGAGGACAGGTCAACTGCAGCACTTGCTGCATGTAGAGGAAATGGAGATGAAAATCATGTACAGATCCATCTGAAAGAAGGGGGAGAGGTCTTTACTTAAAGACCTGGCAAACCTTTGCAGTTGCTCCAAATACACCTTTCCTTTCACTGTGCTCTATTTGATCTTGCTGCTTTATTGACTTGTGTGCTCCCAGTAGTTTGGGGTGATTTTGGCAATTGCAATAAGAAAGATCCTAGAGTTGTGGGCATGATGTTATGTCAGGGAGCAGGAAGGAACTGGAACGATTTTACCTGCCTGTGGCAAAGATAACCAAAACATCTCCTAGGGCATTTTGCCAGTGTATTTCAACTGCACCTTTAAACTGGGCAGCTTGCACTGTTCTCTGTGCCAAATAAAAATTCTCTTGGTTTCTTTTCAGACAGCTTTTGAATCACGGTGAAGCCCAAAGAAAAGTCTCTAATAAGCACTATTTTTTTCCACTCACCACTAACACAAAAATGCTGAACAGATTGAAGGCAGGGGGATGGGAAAGGAAGAGGGATGAGTGAGGAGGAGTTCCATTGTGCTGAGACCAATTATAGAGGTCTCAGCCCAAAAAAAGACTCTTTCTGAAAGTCCCAAACAAATGAAAACAAATGAATGAGGCTGTGATAAATCGTAGCAGCACAGCTTTAACAGCCACGCATCTCTTGTTCCCCTAAAAGCTGTAATAATAGGCAAATTGTAAGGGTTTATATCCCTCCAAGGACTGTAAATTCAATCACTATTTAACTAGTTTGCATCTTCACTGTGTTAGATTATTTTACTAGTAATGGATTAGAGAGGCTTTTTATTAAATATATATATATGTATATATATATATATACACCACTATTAAGAATTTTCTCATCTTTCTGATACCCTAAAATAGTATTGAGAAAACATGCTTACAGCTTGGTGCTGGAACAAAAACATAGCATCAGCTGGAAACAGGGCTTGTTCTCTTGAAAATTAATTCATCCACCTCCTTCAGTTTTGAAATCTTAACAGCCTCCTACCACATTCTGGTTGCTCCCTTGTATTCTGCTGTATAGTCATGCATCTTTCTACTTCCTGAGCATTACGTCTCTTTTGCCCCCTTGAACACATTTGTTCAATATGGGTTTTATGTGGCTTATCCCTCCTGAGTGTGTTTTCAGAAACCACTACATGGAAAACACTGTAGAACCTCCACTTTTTTCAAGCATGAGAAGGAAAATAAACAGCTGATAATCATTAGGAAGTGGGAACTGAAGGCACATATGACATAAGTGCGTAAGCTAGCTTTCATTAAAAAATGTTTAAATGGCTAACTGGAGTGGATAAATCTGTCCTGGAAACTATTTGGTGATACCTATCAGGGATGATCACAACATACAAGATACAATGTGGTGTTTTCTTGACTATATCTCAAGACAGTTTGGAAGACAGATTATGTCACCACTTGGTTTCTGGTTGCCATTATTCATGCTTCTATTGAATTCCATCTATTTCTGTTCTCATCATTGTTCAAAAATACTGGATTGTGCCACCACAGTTGGGAATCAGTAAGGAGGAGCATGCCAGTTCTAAAAAAGGAAAGTTTTTTGCTCTCACAAAAAGGCTTTGTTAATTAGTGCTACACAAGGAGGGAAATGACAAAACTCCATACTTTTCCATTTAAATGTTTGTAAAAGTGATTTTGTTTAAATTTCACTGAGTGTAGCAGGAAACGTTAAAGCTGAAAGAGACCAGACAGAACATACTAATGTTCTTTGGAGTGGGAGTGAAAGAGGGGCAGGGCCTGAGAATTTTATTTTCTTCATTTTTACTCTTTCCATAGAAACCTGCAAACTTTTGAGGCTTGTAAAAGAAGTATTGACTTGACAGCCCCAAAGACAGAACTCTTCTTTTCATGTAGAGAGCCAGCACAACATAAGCAGTGACAGTAACAAACCCCTTGTCACTGCTGAGCTGGAGACAAAAAGAACAATTCCTGAGCCAGCCCAACACCTACACAAGGTGCCTCTTCACACATGCATTTGGCTCACTATTTTCGAGCACACTCCCACCAGGATACATCTCACCTAACTATTGGTATTTAATTGAGGCAAAGTGAGGCAATTGAGGCAACCTATTTACTTATTCTCTGCAGGTGATAGCTAAAGAGAGATTCTTCTAGAGCAAAAGTGAAATTTCAAAGGGATTCTTCACTGACAATAAAAAAAAAAGCTACAAGATGATTACACTCCTAAATTGGATTCTTCAGTTACATGACCAAAATTAGGTGGATTAATCTAGATCTTAACATATCCATACAAGGACTTGGTGTTGAGTAGTAACTATACTTTTAATTGACATGCTAGCTCACAGTGCATTCATTTCCTCTTATAGACAAGATATAAATCACAAATAACAATGCTGTTTATTAGGATGAATTAATAAGATTCTGCTGCAGTTAATTTCTGGAAACTGTATTACTCCACTATCAAATAACTTTCTGTACATAAAAATAATGGGTACAAGGCCTTAGCTTTTCTCTATGGAAGCAGGGTTGTCTGAAAATTGAGTTTGAATTTGACTAGTCCTAAGAATGCTATTTATTTATTAGTGGAAATAATAATACTTATTTTGGCAACCAACACTGATCTAATAAAACACAGATGTGTGAATGTAGCTATATTTGTGTTCATGCAGGTATCTGCAATTTATAGTCACCTAGGGGCTCCCTGTATCCACAGAGAGTCACAGGCATTGGCTCCATGGAAAGCAGAGCCACAGAAACTTTTCTGTTTGCACTTCAGCTTCAGAGAGGGAAAGGTGGATGTAGCTTTCATATAATTAATTTCCCTTTCTCTGCCTCTTCTCTTTTTTGCTTGTTTGATGAGAATCCAGACTCAATCTCTTGTGGCCAACTAACTTCTCTTTTTAGGTCAGAAATTAAACGGCTAATATAAAGATTAATTTTTACTGTCGAAGCCTGGAAAATAGATTTTTCCTTAGCCTTTGCTATCCAGAGCAGTCTCTCCTCCACAAGGTAGTCAAACATGATGACATATATCAATCCACCCACTTTATGTCCTGGCAGCCAATGGACGTGACCTCATTCCAGCCACATTCATCCTCCTTTCACCAAATATTTATTTCTGTCCCACTACCCCAGGGCGTGTGAGTGTAAGTGACAGAAAACCTGCCTGTAGAAATGTCATGCCACTGATGATTTCTACACCAATCTCATCTTTTCGTGTTTGTTTTCTCCAGACAAATATAATATATAAGCTAACCCAGTGGCATTATGGTACTTCAAAGACTTAACTGCATTTATGATTTGTGACTCTTTATCCCATGTGGAAGCCAAACAGTAGGTGTTTCCTTCCTGTTCTTCAGGTTCATCCAACAGCTTTTGCATGGATTAGATAATCTACACTTCCCTGCAAAGTTGAATAATAAGTGTCATGTTTTTCATTAGTAGTTTATTGCATTAGATCATGTTTGCATGTTTCCTCTTGTCTTCAAAAACCAAACACATTCTGGTTTGCTTTGTTCTGTTTTGTTTTGTTTGAGGTTGTGACTAATGAAATGCTGGCATCACTAACATTGCTATCTTAGCTCTGTATTTTGGAGTCATCCTTGAAACAGTCAGTAACATTCCACAGGAACATGTTTGGTTCAAAATACCATTTAAAAAAAATAAATGAGAGCAACTGGCTTGTGCTTGACTTGAGGCAACAACTTCTAGGGAAAATCTAATCTGTCAGGCTAGCTGCATGAAAGACATCTTTGAATATTGACCCTGCAGAACTTGGTTTAGTTCCCTAGAAATTCTTGAGCAAAACAGCTTATCTGAGTTTCTACAACAGGACTGAGTCGCTGGTTTGGTATGACCTTCTGGTTCTCAGTTAATGTTTGCTGCCAATCAAAACTCCGTTGCCTGTAAAAACCCATGCATAGTTTATCTTTTCGCTAAATACCTAAATCTGCATCCCATGATTCTAATATAAACTTGAAGGAAATTTTTACAGCTTTCTATTAATAACATTTTTTCTTCTTAAACCACGTTATTTAATTGACCTCACTGACCATCTTGCGCCGTTATGTGCGAAGTGTGCGACGATTTACTAAAACAGGTTGTGAATTTGGCTCGTGACATACAGGTGTAAAGCCAGTGTCTCAGCATGAGCTCTCACCTTGCTGGTGAGTCTCAGGAGGCATCAGGATATGTTAAAGCAGGTTTGCTTCACAGCCGAGCTTTCCACATAAAAAAGTTAGCGGTGTGTAAATGATTCTAGATAGAGAAAGCCCCAAAGTACTAAAAGTAGAGTTAATTTAATGCTTCCAGATTAACTGCCACATGCATTTCTCTTGGAGTCAGTCTGATCAGCCTGGGTTTGATTTGGTGAGATGAGCAAGTATCTGTGATTTCTCATGAGACCACAAAGTGCGTTCATTCACAAAGACAGCAGCAAGCTAGTGAGCTTCAAAACGCACAGCTCCATTTTGGGTTTGCATATGCAAGAATCCCTTGCTTATGGTCCATTTATTATTTGCTATGAAGAGCTAATATACGTACAAAGAACAACTGTACTTCTTTGTCTTATGCTACTGCTGCAAAAAGCTACTTACTGCAGCTTTTGAATGTGTCCTTTGCCCTGGGTAGCTCATTAACACTTCAACCTTAGTTGCGCTGTATCTATTTAATTTTTAATGCAAAAATTCAGAGTGAAGTAGAAAGGAAAAGGAAAGTGAAGGAGGATAAAAGGGAAACGAAAGGATAGTCAGAGACCAATGTGCATATATGCACATGCAGGTTCCACATGGTGTCTGGATACCTGGAGGGAAGGAGAGAGCAGTCAAACACAAATGTTCATGCAGACTGTTGTGGGGGAATTGACAACTGCAGCCGATAGATTGATGCAGAGAGAACCCTTCACAGAGCCTAAAGTGAAAATGATTTATACTTTTTTATGTCCACATATCGATAATGTGGTATGCAACCAATAAAGAAAGCATTTTTGGTTGGACAGTGGAAAGCCCTTGGGTTGGTATGTTTATACAAAGGACTCCTTCAGTTGCCTCAGGTCATTCGTTCCTCTAAAAGGTGTCTCTGATCTTGTTCTATGGTTTTAGGGTCTTTGTGCTTGCACTGTGCATCCACTTTAATATGTAGTATCATTTTTACAGTACCTTTCTCAGTCATAGCACAGTTTCATTTGTAATAGATAATAAAAAGCCGAAGGCCCAAATTACATAAAATGAACCACTACTATTTTCTAAACATAAAAATAATAGAAAATGTCTGAAAGACAAAAAGATTATTTGTTTATTCTATTCTGACTTCAGGAATTTCAGTGACTTCAGGAGTTTATCCTTGAATGTTTGTCAGTGATTTTGATTTGCATTTGCTACTCATCCTTCAACAAAACAATAATTGTATTTTTTTTTCTTTTTTCTATCATCAGTACATATGCACTGTGAATCTACACCTTATAGTAAGAAGGGGGAAAAAGCTCTGAAAGCCCCACAGTTCATTAAAGATGCATCAGGCTTTATTATCATTCAAAAAAGAGGGGAAAAAAAAGAAAAATGGGTGAAGAGGCCATCCTCTGCAGCATGATAGAAGCTAGGCTCATATAAAACAAGCCAAAGAATTAGTTCCTTCACCAAGGAATGACATGAAACTCTAGCCATGGTAGCTGTAAAAACAGTTAAAGGTCTTCTTTGTGCTCATTAACACCACTGTGCTGGTATTCTGTGTTGGCAGCTTTGGGCTCTGCCGAGGCAGTCCTAAAGAAAGTTGTTACCAGCCTATATTCTACAGTTCACAGGCTCTCAAAAAGGAGACATTAAAACAGCCAGAATCCCCAGGGCAAGTGGGGAGATTAAGTAGCCCTCTCCCTCGACAGAAGCCCCCGAGGACAAAGCTTGGCATTGTGCATTCAGCACACTATCTCTTTCCAGGACTGAACTTTGCCATTGTCCCGCCGGATCCCGGCTCACAAAGTGTTCGGGGGACTTTGCGAAACGCTTCACTGGCACCACCATTGACAGGCAGCTGAGTGTGGGAACTGCTCCCAGGGACGGGATGCCCCCAAAATCACGGGCCTATTCTCTTGGTGCCTAAGCCGGTGGCAGTGTTTTAGTGCGTGTGTGTGCGTGTGTGTGTGTGGAGGGGGTTGTTACTCCGCAGTTTTCTTGGAGTCTCATCTTTCACAAGAATACAAAATCAGGCAGGCAAAGCAAACATGGATTATTTGTTTCCCAAAGGATCAGGGCTTTTTCAGAAGCTTTAGCTGCTCCACCGTCCTGCAGAATCTGCCATTGCAAAGACCACAAGGTGCCTTGGAATGCTTGTAGAATTTTGGGAGGATGCTAAAAACAAACTTTTGGGCTGGGGGGAAAAATCTTGCTGTTTAGTTATAGCAGTCATGAGAAGGACACTTTATCTACCCTGTTTATCTCTATTTTCCTTTGTGCTGACATTTTTTTTATTTTTTTTAATTAATATTAATAAGAGATCTCATCTGGCACTACAGCTCATTCCTTTGGATATGCTAGCTTTGAAGATTTGAAAAAGACCTGGTACAAGAAATCGAACTTCCTGGAAAGACCAAATTTGGAAAGAATACTACAGCTGAATCTCATATTTCATTTTCAGCTTCTTTTATATTAAAAACACACTTAACAGATT
>VXBN01009409.1:1496681-1518646 GCA_013397395.1 Sinosuthora webbiana | reverse complement strand
TTTTTTGGCAGACTCCACAAATGCTAGCATGGATGCCTGGAAAGAGGCTCATTCTGAGTAAAAGCATGTTTAGAAGCAAAGTTTTGGAGAGGGACACGAGCTTTCCCCATCCCAAAACTGCTTTCCTGCAGCAGCTGAGGGTACAGAAACATGAGCCAAACTAGTGAAGTGCAGAAGGTGCAGAAGGTGCACAGCATGGTTCCTGGGAGGTGAGGTGAACAGCAGGAATTCTGATGGAGGCAGAGGGAGTGGAGCTTGAGGTTCTCTGAGGGAGGTAAAAAACTGAAGTAGAAAGGACATGGTGGTAGAAGACCAGGGACTGTGTGGAAGGTTTGGCAGGAAACTGGAACCCAAGGTGGGAGATGTCTTTCAGTTCCTCACACTTGCCTGACACGTTCAAATCTTTGCACTGGTAGTGTTGGGTCTAAACTGAAGAGAAACTGTGGGTTTGCATGGCTTGTGTTTAGACTATGGTAGATGGAAAAGTGTGTTGACAGGGACGTAGATTTTTACTGTGAAAAACACTGTAATCGCTGTCTTGCTAAATGAGATTCATAATTATGACTGACAAAGGGAGGGGGGGAAAGGAAAGTGTGATAGGATTTTATATATTTGATGACTGTGAAGACAAATTTTGAGATGCCATGTTTTTCTTTGATAACGGATTCCTTGTGATGAAAGAAAAGCAGAAACTCCTTTTACCTGGACTTGAATACTTTTTTTTTTTCTTCATTCAACATAAGCAAAATCAAAGTACACTGCAGAAGACTGAAATTAGTATAAATATCAGTAAGTTGAGTAAGAAAACCAAGGGGTGATGCTGAAGGGTGAACTAGAGAAATAATGAAACTGAAGTAAAGTAACAGTGTAGTTATCTTTCAAAAACTTGTCTTTGCTCTGTCCTAGATTACTTTTTTCCCTTAACCATCCTTGTATAAGACTCTGGCAAGATTCGGAGATATCATAAATAAAGAAGAATATCAGAACAACATTTAGAGAAATTTGTATTGACCACAAGGACTACCAAAACTGAAGTATGAGACTGAGTATGTGAAGAACAAGGTCATAAACTAGAGGGCTTAGATTATCTGCCACAAATTTGAGAATCCACGATCGTGAAATGATAAAGGAAAAAAACCACCTGAGTGTACATATCAATCACAAAATGACAACTGGTAAACAGTGATGCAGAAACAAAGTTGAGGGAGAAGGTTTGTTCCCAAAAGCATACATCAGAGAAAGAGAAGGTAATGATCAAACATAAAGACTATGTTAGCACAATGCTAAGAAAGCGTAAAATGGCTAAAAATAGACTTATAAATTAGAAAAATACATCTGTGCATCAGAGGAGTAAAATTCTGGCACAAATTCTGGTAAAATTCTTCCTGCAGGGATAGCTGGTGCAAAATCAAATTCTTTGGCAGGAAAGTTAATGTGTGAAATGGGAATTAATGTTTAGTAAAACAACTTTTCTTTTGAAATGGTTATTTATCAAAATCAAAACATACCAGATGACTGAAAAAAAATTCTAAAGAGGGTAAAAAGAGAAAATCAAAATACAGTGATTTAATAGGAGCAGGACTGAGATATTTAAGTTTTCCTTTTTAAAATGCTTCTCATGGAACTGATTATGTACTTCAGGAGTAAAGAGCAAATTTAAAGAACGTCCTCTTCAGCCACCAAATACTTCAGGCTTTGTGTATTCTTTTTATTATTTTCCTGAACAGTAAAAAAAAAGAGAATTGCGAGTTCCTTTTGAAGCCATGAGGGAAACTTCCACACACCTCTACTAATCCTGCTCAGAGCAGCAGGTTTGTGGATGGCCATTCTGCCAGAAGCAGGGGGACTACTCTCTGGCCTCAGTCCAGCTTGCCACAGATTCCCAAATGAATAGATGCTGTGGAATTTGGGAAAAAAGTAGTGCACGGCTATTAAGAGGCAGCAATGCACTGGAGAACAGTAGTTGACTGCCTGCTCTGGGGGAGAGCTGGCTCAAAGCAGCCATTTTAAGGCAGGTGGTGTTACTGTGGACACAAGGAAAGCCCCCAAATGAATGCTTGCTGTGGTATATCCTGAACCAAAGGCTCCGTTATAAGGCTCCCCAAGGATCTAGCCATTATGTCCATGGTCTTAGCAAATTTTGAGTCTGTAACTCCTGTGTGAACTCATAAATACAGGGCAATAATAGAAATTCTGTAAATTATCAATAAGCTGTTCTTCAGGGGCTATTATTTATTAGTATAAAATTATGGTACAAAAATTAACCTGATCCTCTTCCGTAGATACATGTCTTCTTTCACATGTTCCTGTGAGGGTGTATTTATTTATAGGCCAATAAATAGAAGCTTAAACTGGTATTAATTAGAAAATATGTCACCTCTGATCTTGAAACTAATTGGTTTGTATGGACTTTGTGAAATTTGCATAATTTCCTCAGCATGATGTCTTTAGTCTTCTTTCATTTTAAAGGGAAAATCTCTTTATATCAATACCAAATGGAGAGTTTTTAAAAATAAGCCTTCCTGTTAGGTTAGGTATAGCATTTCATCCTGTAATAAATGGATATATTTCTGTCACATATGTTGAGACCTGGAATTCAGTCAGAGGCAGAAAATGTTATTCATAGGCATGGATCCTTGTTAAATAAGCGTTACCTTTGCCTTACCCCTTCCGCACTGGGGATGTACAGCCAAATGTAGATTCTAGTCAGTCCTGACTTCCTCATGGCAATTACCAGGGAAAACCTGACTGGAGAGCCTGTTTTATCCCACCCTAACTCCCTGGCTGGGTTTCCCCACACCAGATGAGAGGAAATCCCAGCTCCCTCCTTTACAGCTGCCTAAACCTTTCATACACAGCATCTAAGAAAATAACCAACCAAACTCTAAGAAAATAAGCCATTGGTTGCATTTGAACTATTTCTCAGTAGCCTGCAACTGGTGCCAAATTAGTTCTGTTGAGTAATCAATAATCTCAGACCTCCTGGTTTTGGCAAGCAGTAGGACTTAGAAGTCCTGCCTAACAGCAGCACTTTTCTATTAAAACAGCTTTAGAAGAACTAGGACCCCAAAACCTGAGGTTTAGGAAGAAAAAAAAATACATAGCCCCAAATTCCCTGCTGCTTTTTATCACTTGAAAGTGCATGGACGTGTTCTGGCACACACACAGGAGGGTGTGTATTTTCTTTCTAGGACTGGCCACAAAATGGTGGTACAAATATGTAACTCTGTTCCACATGGATGCAGAGGGAAGTTGTGCAATAGCACACCCATTTCCTCTCCGAGGAAATGGAGTGACAAAATGACGTTGCCTGTCAGCTCACTGAAACTTTGGGGTTAGCTCTGCTCTTAATACCAGCTACTATGAAGTCTATACATGGGAAATAAGAGGCTGAGAGCTGTTGAACACCTCTCCTGTGCCTTGTTAGCTCAAATGTGAAATATTGCTCTCGTTCACTGAATATAAGCCATATGACCTGCTGTCACACCACCCTAAAATGAACATCCAGCGGTTTACCTGAAGGAATCAAACATGTATTAACACATAGTTTTGTGAGTGGACTGTTAGGTTTGTATGCAAATTGCAATTCCACTTTATATGTGTAAATGCTGATGTAGAATTTGATTGGAGTTTACCTTCTTAAACTGTGATTTCTCAGGGCTAATGCCAGACCAGAAACCATCCTTTTTTACCATTTGACACAATGTATTAAGCCACCAGAAAAAATTCTTTTTACTTCTACAACCTACTCAGTTCACACTGAGATAGTGAAGAAGGCAGATTAAGATGCTGAAGAAAATAAATTAATTAAATGAGAAATATTACCACTGAAATTTTGGAATATGAATAGAAAGTGTAAAGGATCACTGTACCAAAAGGAGAAAAAATGCAAATTCCTTCTTTAGCTTCAATTCCTGTTAGGTAGAGGAAAAAAAATGCAAATTTGGACTATAAACAGTGCAAGGAAAGTGCTCACCCACACACCTTTGCCCCAAGGATAAGTATTAGATGAGGCTTGGTTAAAAAAAGGCCAATATGCCATGAATTTGGAATTAAATTACAATGACTTTACCTGAAATCAGCACACTTAAAGTGAAAATGTTATGCAGGAATACAACCAAGACGAAATTGGATGGAGACATAAAAGTACAGCTGTTGACTGATAGGTGAACAGTTTTTCTCAGAATGCAGGGCTCCATGGCAAGTCCTGACTTTAAGACAGCTTTTAGAAGTGTTCTGCAATTTGGTATAAAGATAATTCAGTTTGCTAAATCTCATGTAATTAGACCAGCATGGTGAAATTTAACAAAGCAGCAGCAAATGTCAGCATAACGAAGGTAAGAGTGAGCAAATTGAATACTTATTTTATTTATGCATTGCCTCATATTTCAGGCTGGTGAGAAGTTAAGCTTGGCACCAATCTCCTAGAAAGAGGACAATGTAATCCAAATTTCTTGATTTTTGTTTAGCCATGGCAAAACAGAAATCACATGACATAGTAATTAATAATCCTAAAGTAGTATTGTATGAGATAACACACAATAGCTGAAAAGTAGCTCTGTGACAGATTTGTCACTGTGCTGAAACACATGCATGATGCTGTGATAAACACTGGAAAAGGCACTTGTTAAAACAGCCCTTATCCCTAAGGAATTTACAGCCTGGGAGACAGAGAGAGATAAGATAAAATGCACCTGGTAACCAAGAAGTGATGCTATTTACATTTTTCTTTTCTGTTTGCTTTCTTTTCCCAATGTTTTCACCCTCTGTTTTATAATGAGGTGCTGGACTGGTTGATGTGACACTTGTGAGTCTCTATGAAGAATTTGATTGAAGAACACTGGTGGCTGGCACCGGGCTTGGGAAATCATATTTCACGAGGTAGGCAGCCAAGAGGAAAGTAGAAAGACAGTGATGATTGGAAACAATTCTTAAGGCTCAGCCCCTGTCAAATGCTGAACGTTTTGACTCCTGTCAAAGAAAATAAGGAGGGGAGTATTACTTAGAAAGGGATGGGAACTCCTGCATGCTCAGAAGATGAGGGTTTTTTTTCTATTCATATATTTAATGCATAAGCCAGTCCTCCTCTCAACAGTGCAGCCTTTTGATGAACAGTAACTGTCATAACATTGGAATAAGAACTCAAGTGGTGCTGCTGTTAAAGATTTTCTTTTGCCTTGACAGCATCCAGACTAGATATGAGGCCTTGTTTAAGTTCCCAAATGTCATTAGGTTTCTCAGGGTTAATGCTATGCTGCTAGACTTACTGAAGCCATTCTAATCCTTTCCACTTCTCATTAGAGCATGGCTGTCACTTTTTCTCCACTTCTGCATCTCCCTGTTCCCTGGTTTTCTTCAATATATTCTAACTGAACTCTTGTCAGTATTAGTTCTCCCATTTCACCTCCCTCGCTTTTCTCCTTATCTTCTTCTGGTAGCATAATATCATCACATGAAAGTAATTCATGGCCAAGTTTTCTGAATCCTTTTTCCCTCCCCTACTCCCTTCTCTCAGTGAGCACTTTGTATGGCCCCACCTTGCGACGTCAACCAAGTCGCACTGCATCTTTTCCATTGTGTTCTTTTTATTAGTCTCAACTTGATTATCTTTCCATTCTGAAAGTAATTTAGTTGGTGATACTTAAAACAGCAGGGTTACAGCTCTGTGGAAGTACCTTACATGAACCTCTGTGGTTTCAGTAAAAAAAAAAAAAAAAATTCACCTGAATAAATTTGAATCCTGGTGTCTTCCCCCAGTTTAAAACTGTGTTTCCCAATGAGAAATGAAAATCATATCTTTGGTTCTTTTGCTTCTCCTGCTAACAGCCTACTCCCACAACAAGTTTGAATATATAGCACAGGTCACAATCTTGCAATAAATACTTAACAACTGTAGTATGAGAATATACAGTGATTGTCAAATGGATGAGGCTGTGGTACCCACCTCAGAAATATTTACTGTATAGTTCAAGTGTACTCTGCACAGTCTAATAACAACATTCTTTTAGGGCTGGTTACTGCAGCACAGTAGGTGGCAATGATTATAAATCATTCAATTCAGTGAATGTTATCCAGATGCACTATAGCTGTTAGAGTATAATATTTATGATAGTTTTGAAAAGGTGTAATATCTATTACCAGACTAAAAACTCTTAAACATGCCCTCAAACATGATTAGCAGTAATTTATTTGAACAGAACATGAACAGATAAGCGCCTCAATTGACACAGTTATACTCTAAGCAAAAAAGAATTTGATTAATATAAAGCACCTGTACTGTTTAAATCATTCTAAAGATGGCATCTGCTTTCTTATGAGATTAGATCTATGTAATATCAGTATTTTATCTCTAGCCGGTGTGTCTAATAATCTCAAAACTAATAAAAAGAAGTGTACAAAGGAATGAATGTGAAAGAAGAAACACGTATGTTTTCACAACATTCAACACTTTCACTGCTTATCTAAAGACCTTTGTAGGAATCTGTCTGTGGCTTGAAAGCAAGACGTAAGGATTAAACACTTGTCTGGGTGTAAAAACTCAAGAGAGATTTGAAAACAGATTAAAGCAAGAATCAACTCCTTTACCATCATCATTGTCATCACACTTCATATGTACTGTACAGAACAAGGCAGAACACAGGAAACTCCAGTGGTTTTCACAGCCAGAAGAGACAGATTTCTCTCTTTCTCTCTTTCTCTCTTTCTCTCTTTCTCTCTTTCTCTCTTTCTCTCTTTCTCTCTTTCTTTCTCCCTCCCTTCCTCCCTCCCTCCCTAGGTTTGGAGAGTAAGACTTGATTTTGATGCTGATATTTTATATGGATTCACTTGTCATCTTCATTAATTTCAAAGGAAAATGCATTTCCCAGGATGGGCACAAGAAAAAAACAACATTGGCCCAATAAAAGATCTCCTGCAATTCCAGGGTCATGGCAACAAGAAAAGTCAGCCTAGAAATTTTTACTGGAAGAATGAGTAGTACAATCATGTGCCCTGTTTGTTTTATCAGGCTGTTGATGCCACTTTTGCTCATTGATAATACAATTTCTGTAAACTAAAACGAGGTGCAAGTTTATATAAAAACATGCAAAGGACTTTCCAGTTGATAGACTGTTATGATAATCAGCATCAGGGAGCCAGCCACTGTAAAGCAAGTTTAATAAAGCATTTTATTCAAAGACAAATTGAGCAGGAGTTGAGACCTCTGATACAGACATTAGGACAAGATCTTAATTGCACAGAGAGCTCATGATTTCCTTCTGAAATAACAGAATGGGTAGAAGATAAAAGAAGCAAAGAGAGAAGTGCACACATTTTGTACATGTAAGACTCAATACAAGTCCTTTGCTGCGGCTTGAGCAATTTCCTCTTGTACTGCAAAACTTCTGGCTAGGAAAAGAAATTGTTTGTCCTTTGCATAATAGTAGGGGAATTGTTACGTTTTTACAGGAAACTGCAGAGTAATTAGTCCATCCCTCTCTTATGTCCACTTCAGTTTCTAATTAATTGTGTGCAAACAACAGTTTTAGGATTTTCTGTGAAAACAGTCAGGGCAGCTGAGCTGCTCGTTTCAGATTATCCAATCAGATGATCCATGGTTCAGCCAAACCACTCAAGTTCAGAGCTCTTAGTTAAAAGTTTTGCTGCCTCTTCACAGAGATTGCAGCAAAGACTGCTAACTCAAAGGCCTGTGTTAAATAAATCTAGAACGAGATAATGAAGACAGCTTTTGTGAAAACCTTTTCCAGGCAGATCAAAGTCCCGCAGTCAACTATTAAGGGTAAAAATTGGACGTATCTTGCCTAACTTAGGAGTATGAAAAGTCTAAACCAGTCTGGCAGTAAGTGGGCAGAAAGAGGTACTTGCAGAAGACGATTCACCAGCTCTAAAACAAATATTGAGATCATCCATTAGGGAGCCTCTGGAGTGGCCAATTTCTTGTGTTGGCTGCAGATGGAACCAGCACAGAACTTGCTTATAGAACTTCTTTATATCTGAAACACTGTTCTAATCCAGGTACATGGGAAAAGGGAAGGGAAAGGGAAAGGAAAGACCACCCCCTCCACAAAAACCCAACAAACAAACCAAAGAAACCTCTACAAATTTCCACTGTGGGTTTAGAAAAAACCTTTTGAAAAATATATGAGTAAAACAAATTATCCTGGAATTTTGTGATGGAGGTGATGACTGATATTTATGTTCATGGAAAGGAAATCTGGGTTAACCAGAACAGGCCCTGGGGTCCACAGAGCTGTACTGTGTGTGATGATGCAAATGCATCAACAAACTCTGAGTGGGACCCAGAGCTGTACTTCTACCCATCAGATAAGGTTTTAAGTTGGAAGATTACACACAATACTGTCAGTGCAGGTTTTTGTGCTTAATTTCTTTTCTTCCACTAGACTCTTTACCCTTGTTTGATCTCCATATGGGCCATTCACTTCAGAGCTGGACTTGATGATCCTGGTGGGTCTCTTCCAACTCAGAACATTGTGATCTAATACAGCATTTACACCTGCCTGCTTGCAATGTAAGGACTAGCAAAAAGAAGCACCACAAGTGGAGGGAATCAGCTCAATGAGAACAGATTTTATTTTCTATAGATTCTGGTAATTCTTGGTAATGATGATTGTATTTGAAGAATCATGGCAAGTACTCTATTATCTTTTCTATTTTAGGAAGCAAAAATTGATTCTAATTTGGAGAATATAGCCATTTAAAGGGAGATTGCCCTTTTATAGTAGAAGCTTCATTGTAAATCTAACACCACTGAAATCTTTGGTAATTCTAAAATTAGGAGATACGGTATTGTTTCAGTTCTGACAAACATATTCCTTTATGTTATGTTATAAATTCTTTATGAATTTATTTTATTCTTTTTCCCTTGCCACCAAGTCCCACATAAAACATGGCAATTTTACTGCAAATCAACAATTTGAAATAAATAGTATCTCTCATTCTTCCATTCATTTTCTCTCATTCGTCTTCTCTTATGGAATGAGATGAAAATGTTGTGTGACTTATGCCTCTTGCCTTAATTCAACCTACAAATTCATAGCCTACTAAAAACACTCCCTTGTGTGGTGGTGTGGCTGGAAGTTGGAGAATGTATTCATTTTTACAAATAATGTTCATTATCAACACTACTCAGCAGTGCAAAACTAGGATAATGCCATAGAAATATAAACATTTGTTAATTTATTATCTTCCAAGAAAATAATTCTTCGTATCTCAGTCTCAAAATGCTGGAGGAGAAAGATCATACAATCTGACCATCATCAAACGTTATCTGATGTTACTTTATACTTCAAATAGTTCAGCTTGACAGCCTGTTTGGTTTACCCTTTACTAAGACGGAGGTTTTACCCTGAAATGACCCCTTTGGCTTTGCAGTGAATTGTTTTAGTAAACAGATGGATCATTTGACTCAAAGAAAAGAACCCTAAAATATTCATTTAGGTCTGCAAATCATTTCTGTGAATGAGAACAGTAAATTATAAGTGCCTGAGGCTTCAGACCTTTCAGGAGTTGGAACTCTCCATGAAATTGGGTTGTTAGCGTCTTGCCTTTATTTTATGAGATTTATTCTTTGTACTACATAAAGCTCCATACTAGAAAAGGGTTAATTATTGAAATATTTGAGGAGTTGTATTTGTTCCACTTTATTGGTAGCTTTGCTGAGCAATGTGTGATTGTATTTAGTACAACTCTGTGTTGCATATTTAATTAAAAGATTTGTTTTTCAATCTAACTCGTAATCAACTGAAGACATTACTTCAGTGAAAGATATGAAAATTCCCCTAACTTTCATAATTAGGAACATCAATATAATTAGCTTGTGCTGTAGTCTGTAAATCACAAACTGAAAGGGTGACAAAGGAGTAATTCATTCCCATTTTGTGGGTATGGGCTATCATGTTTTGGATCTATGTTCATTTTTGTCAATAGAATAGAAAAGAATCACTTGCAAGCTGTGGCATGGTTATACTTACAGAGATAAACAAAACATTTTAAATCTATTGTAATATACAAAGTTCTTAAAATACTGATGTTCACCTCATAAATAATATATTGTCTAGTAAAATTTGATTTGTGACATCTGTGATTAAAAAAAAACAAAGGACCACTTGATTAATTGTGATAAAAGACATTTAAATTTCACCCATTTAACCCCTCTGCTGGCCTCCATAAGACACACTGATATTTGCATGAGGCTTCCAGAAAAGCACCTTATCTTAATTTGAAGTGATCAAGAAATGAAAATGCCGCTTCTTCCCTTGATTCTTCAGTGTTATTAGAGGTTGTGTGTACTAATAATTTGTTTGTAAATATCACTTCCAGAAGCTGCTGCCTGATTTGAAAAGTAGAGATCTATTTCATGTCTTACTAAATTTGTTAAGAGATAGGCATAAATGTGCCCCAAAAATCTATTTATCTGTTGTAATTTATTTTTTCCCCCATGGGTACAAATACATTGGTTCTGGTTTTGCAGGATATGACAGCAATAAGCCTTTGACATTACCCCACAACTCATGAGGTAGAACTGTTGTGTTCTTATTTGGACATGGCAGTGTTTCAGGTGGCAAGGATGAGCAGACAGAACATAAGGATTTTGGATCTTAGGGATTTTCTGGATCCAGTTTATGGCCACAGAATCTCATTCAGACTTACAGGGTTGTCACCTGCTTAGCAATAGAGCACTGAGGGGTCAAGGCCTTTCTGTCCTCCCCTCTGCCTGTTGCTGTTAGTGTGTGTTTGTGAGAAACAGGGAATATTGCTGTGCCATGGGAATACCTGCCAGCCCTGGAACACCAAAGTTCACTCCAAGACAGATTTCTTTCACTGTTATTCAGAACTAGACCTGTGCTCTGTGTAGTGTCACAACAGGCATGGGAGCATTTGAGGAGGATGTTTATTTATATTGTTAAAATCCTGCACCAATCTGTGTTTATGAAGCAAGATCCTAGAAATAAGTCCTCTCCTCTCTGTAACAGGGGTTTTTCCCAGTGGGCCTCAGTCTCTGCTATTTAAGTGAAAATTCAGTGTCAAATAAATAATTTATCCTGAATCTAGTGGGTAGTAAAAGAAAAGGCTTAAGCATGTCTTGTTTTAACCACTGCACACAATACAAACTTCTAAAGTAGGAAATGATTACATATAATTGGGACTAGGGTTTACCTGTAACACAGTATTTTACAGAGAAGAGCAGTGATAAGAGAAATTTTCTAGACTACATTTGGCAATGTCTTCCAGAGTAGCAATAAGGCAAATTTTTAACATGCTATCTAGGCATCACATTTTCATTGATAGGAAATCTGATTACTGATGTAACTGTTTCCTGGAGTTAGTAAGTTAACTCATACATATTCATTCAGTAAGTCATACAAACATAAACCCAAACAGATGAAATAAAAGTCACTACAATCTTTATAATCATAATAAAGCAGATTTCAAAGAGAACTACATTATGCTATTTAAAACTCGTCTCTACTCCTGTCTTCACTGTGGCTTAAATAACACAGTTAATCAGAGATATGGCACATTATAAAAAACGTTGGGGAAGAAAACAGATGGACTCCAGCTTTTCCTGCATATCTGGAAAGTGGCAGGAATGCCTCCCACACCTGCTCTCAGGCAGTGGGTTGTCACCTCCAGCTACTGCCAGCTTAGGACACGGCACATCCAAGAACCCAAAATCCTCTAAGCATTAGGCTGAATCTACACAATAGTCTTGAGTCCAAATGTTTGCCTTTAACGTGTTTATTACCACATGGCACATATTCATTGTTTCTGTCCCATGCCATTGCTGTCCCACAAAAGCAGAGCATCATTTCAGAGCTTTTGCCATGTGCAATGATGTGACACAGCAATAAGATTTTTGCCTGCTCTAAAACATAAACATTTTGGGCCATCCAAGCGCCTGTCTCTGTTGCACTAAAATTCTCTGGGTTCTGGTTGTGATGCATACAGCATGCTCAAACATGGGGGAGACAGGCTGATTTTGAACAAAAGCAGCAGCTCTCCAGAGAAATGCTTGTCCAAACTGTAATCAAGAAAATCCTTCATGTCTCCTGTTAATTGGTGATTCTCCCTGCATATCTGATGGGCAGATTTATGGCTTCAAGCAAAAAATCTCTTTCAAGGGATTCTTAATAAAGGGTTAAGGGTGGGATTTTCAAAAATACCAAGGGGAGTAGCAGTTGAACATCCCCCTCTGCAAAGCACTTTTTAAAATCTCATTAATGTTTCCATGATGCCAAATTTGAGCCATGTTTATAATTTTTACTCTGTGTTCAGAGAGAAAAGGAAGACAAAAACAAGAATACCCTAACCTTATTTTTAGCATTATGCTATCTAATTAAGGCAATTTTAACCAAGCAAACTTCAAAGGATATGGAACTTTAAAAAGCATCACTTGTTTAATCTTGCTGCATATAAGATGTTGGTGTGTTTGGTATTTATTCACAGAAGGTACTAATTAACTCCTTGGGAATGGGTAGCTTCTCACTAAGACTTCTGTCAGGCAATAATAAGTCAAGCAGGGAAAAACTTAAGTTGATTTTTCAGTATTTCCTTTTTTCCACATATTCATGCCATAAAAAAGTATTGAAGCAGGATCCTCTGGTATAGCTGAACTTAAATGTCTGAGTTGTCATTCCCTTTTTTTTTTTAACACATTTATAATATCAACCAAAGCTACAATGTAATTCCTAGTATATATATTTATTTCCTTACTTAAACAGTGGCTTCAGCCTATGGATATTGCCATGTGTTGGATTGGTACAATATAAGCCAAGAGCTTTGAAATTCTGAAATCTAACATTACCACTCTGGTGAGATTTTCAGTCTTGATTTCCTTGATTTTCTAGTATCAAGTTCTAGAAGTTAAATGAATGTCAGTTGACACTTTTTAGTAGTTTATTCCTTTAGCTATGGAATTTTTCCCTGAATTTTGAGAATTTAACAAATATTCTTTCTTGAGAAACGTTGAAAGTCTTGGCAACTTGGTAAAAAGTTTTTGACCAATTTGGTATTTTTTAAGATCAACTTGGCTGATTTTATTTAAAAAAATATCTTATACGAGTCTATAATCAGCCTAGGATACTGGTAGAAGTTTATGATGGTTTGAGCCCAAGGTCTTCATACCATTTTTGTACCTTTTCAAATGAACTACAAAGGAAATTTAGAGTGCTTTTGCCAGCTCAGTACCAGCAGAGGGCATTACAGCATAGTTCACTTTAAACTGTTATATTTTGGAATCAATCCAGATAAGAACAAAGTACGTTGGAGGTTAGATAAGTACTTTACTGAAAGACATGCATTTATCATCACATTGAATTGATTGAGAGGATTTCCCCATTATAATAAGAAAAGCCAGGGTTTTTAAACCCCGTTTGCTTCAATAAATCAAAATGCAAATCTTGCAGCACAAGTAAGATTGCATACCAAAATGTGTCTCAAAAAGTAAGTGTGTATATTTTCTTAAAAGCTGGGAAGCAAATATAAAGTTTTACAATGAAATATAAAGTTGTTCATAATGAGAACCAACTGAATATGCTCAGATGAAATCTCTCCAACTTCTACTCAAGCGAATAGTTTACCCTACCACTTAAAAAGAGTTCCCTCTTGGTTAGTAGAAACTTTCCATGGCAATATGCAAAATTTCAATATTAAAAATCTTCTAAGTGCCAAGGAAATCTCCCCTGGCCTAAGGTTATTACCTCCATGTGAGACTATCTATTTTGAACACACAAAAGCAGACGGTTTCTCAGCTCCATCATTATGAAGCAACACCTAAAAATGCCAGTTGAAATACAACCTGAAATAATTTAATAAATAAGTGATGCCAAATAATTTGGAATCATTTTCTTCATCTTTGTGTGTAGGTGTAAATGTCAAATTATGGTTTTGACACATAATGTTTGTGTCTCGCTGCTGCTCTCTTACTCACCTAAGAACTACGGCTAAAGGGATTATGTGTGGAAGGTGTAGATCCCAGATAATATCCTCTCCTATTGTGGTCTGTAGGAACTTTGCCTGAGACTTCAGTCTTAATATTTATTTAGTCTGATATTGCTATCTGAACTGCCACGCTGGTCCTCAGCAGTAAGATCTAAAAAGCAATTTTTCTGTTCTCGTTGTGTTCTTTGAAGTGGGTTTTGTTGGTCCATGAAGCTCTGCACTCCAGCTAAACACTAGGTTGTTTGTCCAGCAGTGCAGCTGAGGGTAAAAGCAGATAAATTGTGTTTACTTGAGTAACAACTAGGACAGTACAAAACTTATCCATTTATATAAAAGCAAAGGGCGAGTTCTCGACTTTTTATTTGAAAGCAGATTGCTGCATTTTTAAGGCCTCCTCCAGTGCTCAGTGTGTAATTTACTCTCACATTTTCTCAGTGATAGAAGAGGAAAGTGGAAGTGGATCACCTGTGTGATCCTTGCCTAAGGTCGTGCCTTGTCCTTGGGAAAATGCCATTCCTGTGTAACAGGGGTGATCCCCCGACCCGCCAGAGGCAGCCAGCATTTCTCAGCCTCCTAGTTTTGGGACGGCCTGGTGTGCCAGGACAGCCTTTCGAGGGGAGCAGCTGCCGGCTTCCAACGCAAGGCCAGAATCCCGGGAGGAAGAGGAGGAACAGGCTGACAGCATGTCTGCCCCGCCAGGAGCGGGTCCCGGAGCGCTGCCCCGGCACAGGGAGCCCAGTCATTACAGTAATGAGCCTGAGCTAATAAGGCCTGTTGAGACACAACCTGTGTTAGCTCAGGCTTGGCACCAGCCGGGAATATTTACTCAGCCTCTGCGTTTGGAGCGGGCTCGTGTCAGGCCGTCTCGGAGAGTGGGAGGAATGGTTGTGTTACTGGATGCTCCCAACTGCGGAGACATACCCTGACAGATTTGTCCTCTGGGAGGTTTTAAAGAGAACACATGCAAGACCAGTTTTCTTTTTAATGAAATATTTAGCTGGGGCCCGAGGCCTTCCCTCTAGTTTGTTTTCCTTTTTTCCCCCTCTCTCCGTTCTGAAGGCAGTCTGACCTTCTTTGCAACAGGAGATGTATGAGGTATGGGAGCCTGGTACTGCTGCTGGAAGGAACTGTTTTAAAACAAAATAGCCTGCTGTACGAATGGGTATACAAGGCTCATTGACAGTATTCTCCCCCTCAGCAGTAATCCTTTCTTGCCCTGCAGGTTTAGTACTTTGTCAGTGCCTCCTTCTGAACTCCACAGTGTACATCACCTGGGCACTTCACAGCAGAATCCATTCGAATCTAAGCCAACATTGTCGACCAGACAAAATACATGAAAAAGAAAATCCCCAAATAATTCTGTCCCAAATGAGAGATGCTTCTAAGCATTTCTTAGGAGAAATGCTTCTAAGGGCCAGAAAACATTTAATATCTAGCAGAATAAGTTGCTTCTGATCAACAGAACTCTGTTCTCTGTTTTGAGGGTGAGTGATTTAACTAATCTTTTTTTTTTTCTTTTTTTTCTTCATTTCCTACCTCAAAAACTAGAGGTAGTTTGTAGTCAAACAACTGAAATACCTTTATGCATTTTCTTTTCCTAATCAAATTAAGTAATATACCTTTTCACAGTTCTCTTGAAGTGTGGCTTTGAGAGCTTTTAATTTGGATAAGGATTGTTGGGGGTCTTCATACTTTTTCACCAGGGTTTTTTTGCAAGGAATTTTAGATTGATCACGTGTATTTTGTATATGCAGAAAGGGCTAAGGATGTGACAGCCATCACAGACAGAGGAAGCCAGATCCACTTGTTCATTAAAACACACGTATTATGCAGGGCACCAACAGCAAGGCTTGCAAAGCATACTGCTAATGTAAGATTTTTGCTGCTGCTTCCAGTAGCATACTGTGTCTGCTGATGGGTAGGATGTACTTGTGACACAAAAAAATAAGCATACCATCATGGGGCAAAGACTTTCTCCTCTTCCCATGCTGGTCACACAGCACACGCTCAAGAATTTCAGGGGGTGTAATTCAAATGCATGCTCCAGGCATGAAAATAGGATGTCTTTATCATCTGCAGTTCCATCCTTGCTTTCTTCCCTTCCTCCACTCAAGGGCAGAATGCAATATTAAAACTATAGTAAGCATTTTTTTAATTAAAAGAGGTTAAATATATGGGATCAGATAGGCTTTCATCATGCAATTATAAACTGTATGCTGGTTATTTTAAATTTCAACGTGCAATTGCAATGGTACTGGGTGAGCTGGCTGGGTATCTGCTTTGCATTTGACTGAGTTAATTCACTGCAGGTATTCAGTCCTTAAGTGGCGTCTGCTTTAAATATGTGCAGTAATTCAATCAAAGAAATAAGATGGATAGTTTATGTAATCCTTTTCATCTCCAGATTGCTAAGGTTAACCTTAACTATTCATGAATTATAAATGCATACAGCAATCTCAAATTAATACATGCAACCCCCTCTTTTTTTGATGGCCTGCTGAAAACCATGGAATAGTTCCTTCTTTTAAAATACAACCGATGAAACTTACAGGCACGGTATATCATTTCTTCCACTTATTATTTGTAATCTTAAACAAAAGTTTTTTTGCAACTCATTTAAAATGATTGTCTCTGGTAATATTAAACCTTTCCTCTGGTCCAGGAACATAGGTAATTTTCTCTTCAAAATTTTGGATGCATCACTCTTACAGCCCTTTTCAGTGCCAACAGATTCTGTGGCATGAATGGGAACCCAGAGGCAGATATTACAGAACAATAACACAGTGTTGAAGCTCTCACAATTCCTGGAGTAATTAAATAAAGGAAAAAAGAAGCCTTTCCCTTTCATTTTGTTAGTTCATTCAATGCCATTTGGGTGATTTGGCTTGTGAGCTGTCTGCCAGGCAGCCAGAACAATCCACTAGGTGACACCCTCATACTCCTCGTATTGAGGCAAGGAGATAGCGAGTACTGAATGGCTCATTTGTTCAACATTTAAAGCAAATACTGAGATTTCAGGGACAGGTCTCTCTTTGTTTGGCAATATCAGAGATAACACTGGTTTTGTCATAAATACTGTGTTGTTTGTATATAAATTACATATTAAGCAGATTAGCATTTTGTCACTAACAAGAACAAAACCACAAAGCAGGAGTTGTATGCAGTATTTCCTATAATTATAATAATTTTTTAAAGCGTTTGAGCTAGTCTGCTGAGTAGACTGAATAGCAAATATGCCTTTAGCATTTTCGACTGGGGCAACAGAAGGAGTGTAGCTTCAGTGATTTTTTTTTTTTTTTTTCCAGTGGGGATGTGCTATAGCATCTTTGAACAGAAATGAAAAGACCCATTCACCCCTAATATAAAGGAATATTAAAGGATAAAATTCAATGGAATTTTGCATGTTTATGCCAGTGGTGATTTTTTCTTTGAGTTCTTTATGTTGATAATGATGCTTTATAAATCCTTTGAAGAAAGCATCTTTTATCATGGTGTTTTTACACACCTAGCATAATGAGGTTTGAGCTTCTTTAGGGTCTCTATCTGTGAATTCACCATAGCAAATAAAATATTATATTTTATTGCTATTATTCCTTGCTCTGCAATGACTTGAGTACTATTTTACATGTTGTATGTAGTGAAAGACACTGGAAGTCTGAATTCACTAGTAGTGTAATTAAATTAAGAGTAACATCAAAGAAAACAAGAATTACATCACAAAATTAATGTAAATAAAAGCAAAATCATGGTAAGGCCTGAGCAATCAAACACAACAGAACAATGTCTTTGAACAGCATGTTTAAACAGTAACCAGACAGGTCAAGAAAGAGACAGAAATTTACTTATATGGGCATGGAAATCATAACATTTCTTGTTTGCTCATAATGATTATCCCAATTAATTATATGACAACTGTAGGTTTTCAACCTTCTGCTATTCATGCACTTTTTATATGCAGCTGTCCTTTACAGTGCTCCTTCTTCTACCATTTCAATGTTTGTTTAGATCTAATGTAGAAAAACCCATTTTTTTTTTTTCCTAATGGAAATACCACTGAAATAATGTATACTGCTCTGCAATCAGGTATGTTTATTGACTTCAGCTAGGATTCCTACCAGGGTTAAGGCCCATAATATAATTTGTTATAAATATACAAAGAGAGATGTATATATAATTCCTCGTATTTTTCCACTTAATTTCATCTTACACTTAGAAAAAATATTTAGAATAGTTTTTTTAAGGCAGTTTACTAAATAATGCAACCCATCACTTCCCACGGTGTCCCAAACAGCCTGGAAGAAAGAGTTTTTTGAAACTTAGAAGTATCTATATAATCCCTATGATGTCAGTGGGAGCTTAGTTGCAGCCTATGGCATAAAGGCACGGATTCAGTAATCCTGGCTGCCAGCCCCGGAACGATAAACTCCGTGAGCCTCCGCAGACACGAGCGTGTGTGACCGTGTAATGCACACACTGAGGTATTCCTGGCAGCCAGCCCCGCAGATAACCGCGAGGATACACGCTACTTTGGAGATCAGGAAGGGCCAGAGACATTTGAAGTTCAAAAGGGTTTGTGGAGAGAGAGCGTGTTCGCCCCCGCAACACATCCAAGGCGTCGTGTGCGTGTCTCTGCCCTTGGAGAGAAGTGCCTGGGATCTTCAGTGCTTACAGAAGTTCTTCTGAACAATCTCTCAAAGCACATCGTCCCTTGCATCCGAGGCAGAATTGATTTTAGTCACTTCGAGGGAAGAGTGCCATCTGCTGAATCACAGCTATCAGTTCTGGAGAAGCTTTTCTTTTTTTGTTGGAGGTTTCCTGGCCAAGTCCTGCGCCTCAAACTCAGGCAGCATGTGTAATTTTGTGCTTTGGAGTAGTTCTGTTCTCCCAGAAATTACATGTTTGTGTAAGTCTTAAAAATGGTGTTACGTATTACAGAATAAACACAGCAAGTACATCTGCTTCATAATACTCGTAGATGTACTGTTCCCCACATCTGAAGAGGTTAAAACAGTACTTCTTTTCCTAGAAACATTTTCTGACAAACACACATATACGTGTGTGTGTCTCACACGAATGTCTGTACATCTCAGTATCAAGGACAATAAGGGTGCTTTAATAGCACACATTTTGTAAGAACATCTGCAGAATTAAAGATGATGTCAATTACTTACAAGACATTCTGATGAAATTCTGTAGGCTTACAATTTGAAGAGATTCACTCAGCTGTGCAGCTGTTATATATTATTACAATCTAAATGAATTTTGAGAAAGATAATTAGAGCAGTATACATTCACTCCTAGGAATTTTTCTGAAGTAAGAAAGCACTGACAGCTAAACATTATGTTATGAAGTGTCTGAGACAGTACAAATTGAACAAGCCTTTGAAGCTCTACTGTACTTTCACTATAGGTACCTAAAGTAGAATGACTCTGTTCTTCTCAGAGGATAAAAAAATTCTTTATAGTGACTGAAACAGTCTTAGAGGCTCATTAAAGATCGGGTAACTGTGGTGCAAAAGCTTTCAAATGTTTTACGTAGGCTCGGTGCATGATCACATGGTAAGGTCATTCAAGCTTCAGAGCTTTAATCCACTGCTGTATGGAGAATTTCTGTGCATGTGAATTTCAAATTAGCAGCCAGTGTACACAAGACTTTGACAATGGCATAAAATTTTAGTGGCCCTTTTGTTTTTTTAAATTACCCAAGCAGAAGTGTGAGTGAATCCAGAAAGTTTCTATTGCACAAATGAACAGGAAGCGGATTCATCTTGAGTTGAGAAAACTCTCTGGGAATTAGGAAAATGCTTGCTTTACCTTCTGTACACACTGTATATATTTGTTTTCAGTTACAAAGTAAATGGATTAATTTATATTGCTAGATAATACATCTGCCATAGAAATGCATTAAAAATTATGTTTTCTAATTAAAGATTAGGGAAATATTATATATCCCATATAAACAGAGGGATACACAAGACTGACACTTTACATGTAGATAAATATATGTACATATAAAATATAGGTGTGAATGTACATTCACAAAATAAGAGAAACCATTTATTCCCTTTAGAGTGGCCTACTGGTAGATGTGTGGGTTTGATTTTTAAAGAGATGGAATCACTTAAAATATGTACAAAATTTGGTACAATGTGAGTCTGCCAAGTACTGATACTACAGAAGGAATAAAAAGGTCTTCAAAATGTTATTGGTGGTGATGGTGGTGTGTTTTATTCCAGAAGACTGTTTAGTCTAGGCTTAAAAAAAAGAAATCTGACTACACAGTAACTGGAACTGGTTACCTAAATATAGTATGAAATTCCAATCACGAGAAATGGATAGAAGAGGGATTACAAAATACCTACTAGTTAGGGTCTTACTTATATTTGACCCTCTCTGAGAACAGAGGTGAAATAAATGTACTCTTGAGGCCCATTTTCAGCCCTGCATGCTTATTTAATCAATTATAAAAGAACAAGCCCAAGTCTAATTTATTGAAATCTCAGACTTCTCACTAGGATTCAAGGATTATCTCAGGCCTCTTCACTGTTTTTGCGGTGTGGTTTTAACTCCGGAGGTGCTAATGCATTTTTCTTTCATGAAGTGCAGAATGACGCACGAGGTCACAACAGGAAGAGAAATGGTTGGCTAGGTACAGCTTCAAGAAACCTGCTCATATTCAAAAGTATTCACTGTTACTGATTCCACAGTTATGATTGCTTTCTAAATGTGTTTCAAGTAGGACACTAAATCATTTTCCTCTGTGAAAATTAATGTCTGATTGGTGTTAAAACACTAGATTGTTTTTCTAACTTTTGGATGTTCATCAGTTCTCATCAATCTTAGAAGAAAATCTTGCCAGTTTGGTTGCTGCTGATACACATACACTGTATACATATAACCAGGAGCTTCCTTTCCCAATGTAAACCAGTTTTGCTTTACAGCATGGAAAATTTGTCTTTATGGATCTCATACACATAAAAGTGGACTGAAACAGATTCAGTGCAATGCATAGGACATTTCTGTTGTTGGACTTTTGCTCAATGTGCCCTGAGCAATGCAACACGGGGCAAACCCACTGACATTCCTTGTAGTTTGACAAGGTTTGTGGTGGCTGTGAGCACCTGAACCTGTTTGGCTGATAACACTGTGGGGTCCGTATAAATCCTGTGACAGGAAGTACATCAAGAGTCTTTCTATATAGTTGCATTATCCCACTGCAGACTTGCTTGCAATGGGATTCATATATTCAATAGTCTGTTTGGAAATGAAATTTCTGCCTCTGCCTCTTTCAATCCTCATCACTTAATGAATCAAATCTAGGAAGAGCTGGAGCTTTGCTGTGAGGTGGTAGTGCTGCTTCTTCCAAGTCCGCCTTCCCTTCTCCCCTGCAGTGTTCTTCCCCTTGTTCCCCCACCACCTCTCGTGGTGTGACACGGCCCTGCGGAGTTGCTCCTGTAGTATTTGTCCTGTAGTATTTGTCGGAGTGACGACTTGAGGATGCTTTTCCTAGAGATTTGGTCCACGCCTGGAGCACGGCCAGACCACAGGAGCCGGGAATGCCGGCGGAGACCCGCGCGGGGGTTTTGTGCGTTTGCTTCTTTTCGGCGCGGGTGTGCGGGCGGGGGGAATTTGAACTTCCCTGCGTCCGAGGCTCTACCCCCATCCCCTCCCCCTGCTCCCGGCTGTGCCGCGCCCGGGGCACGGTGGCTCCGGGAGCCGCCCCGCGCGTTACCTTCGGCGGGGGAAGGGGCGGGAGGCGGCGCCGGCTCCGCTCGGGGCGGGGCGGGATGCGCCGGGCCGGGCAGCGCCGCTCGGGGCGTGCGGGGGCCGTGTAGGTGCGGCTCCTTTAAGGTGTCCCGGGGCGGCGGCAGACCTGCCGCGGCGGCGGCGGCAGCGCGGGCAGGAGGCGGAGGCGGCCGGGAGGGGGAAGGGGAAACCCGCGGCGGAGGCGAGCGGCTCGACGTGACACCAGAAAGTTGAGGCGCGGCGGGCTCGGCCCCGCCTGA
>VXBN01009409.1:1359939-1496497 GCA_013397395.1 Sinosuthora webbiana | reverse complement strand
GCCCCGCCTGACCGCGGCCGGGCTCCGCCGCGGCCCCCGACGCGCCCGCCTCCTTCCCCCGCCATGGGAGCGGGCGCTGCCGCCGCTCCGCCGCCGCGCTCTGCCCGCCGCTCGCCGGGCGCGCAGTGACTCGGCGGGGACGCTTCGCGGAGCTCCGTGCCCGTCCCGGCTGCGCTCCGTCACCGCCTCGTCCCGGGCGCCCAGAGCGGAGTCTGGGGCCGGGGCAGCAGCAACTTGTGCTCGGGAAGCGGCGGACCTCGGCTGCGGGAACTCGAGGATCTTTTGTTTTCTCCTATCGCTTTGGATAGTCCTGGGAAGTGTCAAGGAAAGCCCGGGCCAGGAGAGGGGAGGCCGGCCGGAGCCCCGCGGACCTGACAGCGCCGTGCCCGGAGGGGGCTCGCCCCGGGAGTCCGGCGGGATTAGAGAACCTCGCTTGCGTTAAGCTTCTGTGGAATTACAACTGGGGGCTCTTCGTTTCTCCCCCCGCTCTTCTGGCATGAGACTGCTTGCAGGCGCCACCCGAGGACAATGATCGCGGAGTTTGCTCACTTTTACCTCTTTGGATTCATATGTGTCACCTCAGGTAACCACCTCGCGCGGGCGGGTCGGATCCGCGGCCGCGGCGGTGGCAGCGCTCCCGCAGCCGCTCTCCTCCTTCCCCCCCACTCCCTCCCCCAGTTCGGCCCCTCCAAGCCTCCCGGCCCCCTCCTTTGCTCGGAAACGAAGCTCGGCTTCCACCCTGCGGGCGCCCGGACCGCGTTTGCCCCGGGCGCTGCCGCCGACCATGGGGGCTGCCCGGGACCGGGGGGGATGCGCGGCGCCGGGTCCTGTCCTGGTTCCAGCGCTCCCACCTCTGGGCAGCTCCCGAGGGTCGAATGATGGAAGCAGGGCTGGTGCTGAGCTCCGGCGGCGAGGGGGCGGCGGGCTGGGAGCCCCGTGGTCCCGCGGGAGGCGGCTGTGCCCGCGGCTGCCCGCGGGTACCGCGCACCCTCCGCCCGGCGCATCCCCGGCCCCGGGCTGGGTTAACCCCGCGCTGGCGGGGAAGGGAGGGCTTGGGGATGGATTTTGCTTCACCTTGGCCATTAAAGTTTACCCACGTGTGTGAAGCCAAGCGCCGGCGCGCTAGGTGGGAGCGGGGGAGATGGCCGAGGAGATAGGGGGGATTAATGGCCATTAGGCATAGTTTGCGCGGGGTTTATGCGTGTTGGGGCATCTTATCGCGCCTGTAGGTTACAGATAGGGCGGCACTGAGGGCATTGTGGAGGGCTGGTTTGGCTCTCCCGGGGCGCGTATGTGGCCGCGGTGGGCGTGGGGGCTCGGGAGGTTTTGGGGTTTGCCTCTGCACAGGGACCCTGCTTCTCTCAGCAGGACGGGTTTATCTCCCTGCGGTATTGCTTCTCCTTCTAGGAAACGCCTTTTGTTCACGCTAAGCGAACGCAGTAAATGCCATGGTAAAGGCTGGTTTGGGCGCTGACTTTTCTACCTTAGCTGATTCTTGTAAGTTTGCAGAAGTTTACTTTGAGTCGTTAAAGTTATGGGAGCATGAGACATCTGGTCAGTGGATGAATGAATGAAGTTTTTGAAAGACTTAAGTACACTGCCTGAAGCTTTAAGTCTTAATTATGTCACTAAATGAACTAACTTATGTCTGTTTCTAGATTATATCATAAATTTAACTACTGAAGTTTTGCTCTTAGGTGTTAGTTTGCTCCTTGTGGCGTTGGATGTGGCAAACTTTGCATCCCTGAGTAGCTCTTGCCCTGTTCACTTTTGACCCTGTCAGTCATGCCATCTTTAATTTGATTTTTCTCTGCATTGCCTCCTTCATGTCATGGAAGAAACAAATGGAATGGGCAAGAGCCTTTGCACCCATTTGCTGGTTTTCTGAATGTTTCATGGCAGTCATCCTCACCTTAGAAAAGTTGACTGCATAGTGTACTCTGTAACTTGATCATGTATTGGGATGTTTTAAACTCTAAGTTAAAAAACAATTTTATTTATTTTTTAATCCTCTCCTCTGTTTATCATATAAGTGCTCAATAAAGTTGCATGCAAGGGGGTTTTTTTCAATTCTTTTCCTTCTCCCCCAGGATTGGGGTGCACTCTCTGATACTGTGGATTCCAGCTGAGTTGGAGAGAGGGAAAAAAAAAAACAAAACAAAAAAACACCCATGAATTTTTATGAAGGCTTTTAATTTTGTCATGTAAGCAAACTCAGTAACAAAGATTAGAGACAAGCACCAGATAATGACACTGTTTCAACTCCTTCACCATGAGGAATTTCTTTTTCCCCTCAACTAGAGTGTGGTCAAATAGCTAGTCTTGTGTCTGGAACAATGGAGATGCCAAAAACCCTTGGCAGGATGAAGTTTGAGGGCAGATGGCTGCAGTGCAGAAGGAAGGACAGGAGTCATCTACAGCAGTTTCCACACTGAAATCCTTTGAGTTCTACTGACAGCTGATCTTGCAAGTTGATTGATCCTTTCCTCCCTCTTCCACTGATGGGTCTCACTTCCCTCACTTACACCCACTACTGAATCAATGGTTTGTGTGGCCACACTCTAAATGGGATGTTAGAAACTTCTGCTGAGAGGTGGGAAATAACTGGGGGATGGGAAAGAGAAAAAAAAATGAATAATAGAAAAGTAAATGGGTTAGTGTTTGTTAAAACGGTAATTGGTAAACCAGTTAGAATTTAAAACCCCTAATTTTTACCTTGGTGTTGTCTCTGTGGAATCCTGTGAAGTACCTTCTTTCATGTAAGCCTGTGGTTAATAAATGTTGAATAAATTTAAATTTGAATAGTGTTGAAAATTGGAATATAGCAGCTTTCCTCCCTTATTCTCCCAGTGTAATTTCAATGCTGTTTAGCATACAGAATAAGAATTGCTTTAAGGGATACTTCTCTGGTATCCTTGTTTTCATGAGTATTTACCTGTTTTTTGCTTGTTTTCCTTCATTCTGAGGCCGACTTTGCTTCAGAATCCATGGATTTTTCATCTCTCCACTCCCCAGCAGAAGTAGCATCAAATGAGTATGTTTGGAAAAGAAGGGCTTTTTCTTATCTGAAGGGCAACATGCAGAACATTTTTGCTGGGAACGAGTGTCAAGGTTCTGGTTTTGCACATGGGTGTTCACTGCTCCAGCCATTCTCAAGGCTGAATATGTCACTGTGTGATTATTCTCTTTTCCCTCCACGGAAATCTTTATATTTTGACGAGTTATTTCATTGCACTGCTGATTCCCATCTGCTCAACACCCACCTTTTCCCCCTTTCCTGTCCGTGTTATCCCTTACTAATTACTGCAGGTTGGCTCCAGAGGTTTTTCCATGCTGTGTGGAGCAGGCAGCGCTGACACAGCCAGGCAGGCGTGTTTTTCAGTGATAGTTCTAGCCAGTGGAGGGCAAAATTGTCTCTTGTATCCCTTCATGGGAGAGTTCTCTTCTGATGCTTCATAGTTTAAGGGTGTCCGTGGAGTGTCCCCAAAGTCCTTCCCAGCTGGCTAACCTACCTCTTGGAGTAAATAAATCAGCCACTTCCCAGATGCATTTTGTTTGTTTGTCTCAGAAGTTTGTGGTCAAAAGCTCCCTCATGAAGTGCTAGAGCATTTCTGGGGATGGTTCTACTCCTTTGATGTATTCTCTGTCTAATAGCAATAAATTGGATAGTAAATAGTGATTTAAGGAAAAATCACACAATAATTCAAAGGATTATGGAAGTATTAAGTGCCTAATCTGTAAAAGCAAATAAGTCACCCAAGAAAAATTAAAAAATGGGCATTTTTCACCTATCTCTAATGCATTGTGTGCTGTTCTAAGTAATTTTACTGGAAGAATATTTAGAAAGATTGAGCCAGCTGCTTAGAGCTGAAGAAGCTGGCCCCACTTGTATTGTGTTTGAAGACTTCAAGCCAGCAAAGAAATAACTATGTGCTATAAAATTGATAATTCCTTACTTGTGAGAAAATGTTCTCTGAGTATCCAGGTGTTTGATTCAAAGCCACTTATCCTTATGAGTAGTAATAGTATCTGTGGAGAGCAACCCTTTTTTTTTTTTTTTAGTGTGTGTAAGTGTGAATTTTGTTATCTTTCAGCAAGAAAGAGAGACTTCTTTTTTTTTTCTTTTCCTATTGCCTGGCAATTAACTTAGTTTAAACCAGAAGAACACTGAAGCTGATTTTTGCTCACTGCAGTCACTGTTGGTTGTTAGATTTTTATTTTTTTTCTTGTTGAAGTTACAGGCCAACTTCATTAGCAGGGATCATCTGTAATGTTCAGGGTACTGAATTTTGGGGGAATCGTGTACTGTCCATATGATTTGGTTGGAAAACATGAATTTATGTGAAGAATACTCCTGAGTCTACATGATAAAGATTTTGGTTGCATTTATAAAGATAGATGAGCCTTTACAAATATTACCAGAAACTAGTGACGCTTATGTAGCAGTGTTACCATGTTAATATTAGACATCAAATACCTTTGCCAAACAATGCTTTACCATAAAATGCTTTGGAAGTTGTGGTTAAAGAGATTCCATAAGAAATCAAAACCAATTTGGTTTTTATTAGAAGATGGAAAGAGAAAATATTTAGAAATTCAGGACAGAAAAAGCTACGGTTGTACTTAAAAAATATCTGGGAACCTGTTCCCTCGCTTCCAGATAACATTGGTTTTGGTTGGCGCTTAATTTTCCTAAATAACTGGAAGAGTTTTGTTTCGCAATCCTAAACAACTGCAATATTATGTCTCATTATGGGATAGCTTTCTCTAATTAATATAATAATAATAATTTGCTGGGTCTGGCCAGCCCGGTGACTTGCTGCAATTCCCAGTGTAGTATTCCTGTTGTTGCTCAATGCGCTGTGTGGATAACGGTTGCTTGGCTTGCTGTCCTGGTAGCCGGCCTGGATCCTTCTTCAGAAGTTTTCCCTCCATAGTGAACATCCCCATAGTCAATGTTGAAGTTACTGTTGTGAGTCTGTCATGGGTTTTGTGCATTTGAACAGCTCAGAATGAGTCATTTTGTTGTCGATAAAGTATGTTCATGTTTTGAGGTTATTTTGTGACCGGGAGGTTCGTAAAAACCTTGTTCTTTCCAAGCAAACAAAACGGCACTTAGCAGTTTCATATGCTGAGGTCCTGACACATTTCATTTGTGTGCTCTGTTATATAATCGCATTTGGTGGTGATAACCTTCCTTAGCTTTTCACCTCAGTGCTCGTTCATAAAACTGTAAGGTAAATAGTGAGGTAACTGAAGTAGCAACCGAGGCGTATTTTAAGTCCAATAAATTGTGTAAACAGGGGATATAAGAGTGTTTTTCAGTTAGTGATGAGATGCTTGACCAAAAGGTGAGAGAAAAGCAACAAAGAAATATTCTTGTCTTGAAAGCTAGAGATGCTTTTAAGGACAGATGATTTGATAGTTTATATCTTTTTTGGGAGAACGATGTGCATCTCTTTATACACATACACGTATATTTCAATCATGCACTGATGTCTCTTGGCTTACTGTGTCAGCCTTAGCATCAGCAGTAAATTGTGGGTAGAAGGACATTTTATGTGAAGAAAGAAAATGTTTTATGAGCACAAATATTTTGTAGTGTTGACACAGATGCAGCCAGCTATGTTGAACTCTCACAGCTGAGACTTGGTACTAAGGGAAATCTCAACAGGGAAAACGTGAAACACCTGGGAAGCTAATAATGACTAAAGTTTTCAGTCAGGTGTGCAGAATTGTGTTATTCTCTTGTTGGTCTTGAGTTTTGATTTTCAAAGACCTAAATCTTTTGGTATCCTGATTATTAATGTAAGCCAGTACTGTGAGTTACCTTACCCTGAAGGTGATAGTAAACATTAGTGAAATAAGAAGGGGGTGAATTTACTTCTGGATGTCAGAATTTCTTTGTTGCTTCACTGTTCATTAGGGAAAAATGGTGCATTTATCCAGATTGATCCACAAAAATGATAAAAAATGGTTCTGGAAAATCATGAGGGTAGGCCTTTCAGACCAGGAATGTATGTGACATAATTGGTGTTTAAACTACAGCACACAGGGAGAGAGGTGTTTGTTTATGTGGGATTGTCCATTTCAGGTGTAAGTTGTAGGGGAAACGTCCTATACTTAAAAAAATGAATAGAGACTTAGGGAAAATATTGTCTATTTCTTTTCACTTGATTCAAAAACAAAGTGAGGAAACTATTTTTTGTGAGAAAGTGAAGGAGTGTATGAGCAACCAGTGAAGTTAAATACTGTCAAATACTGAGAAGTGTTCTCAGACTTGTAGGTGTTTTTCCATGCCTCTCTTGTTCTGAAGCTTAGGAAAATTTCTGACTAAGGCTCATGTGTGTATGTGTGTCTGTGTATGACTGATTAAAACGAAATTGATAAATTGACAGTAATGAGATTTGTGAGTGGCATCAGGCCAGTCTTTTTAATTAGAGCCTGCTTGCCATCTGAGCAACTGCAGCCAAGGTGCAGAGTGCTCTGCTCACAGCCCTGAGCAGCCAAGTCATTTCACCTTTGCTGAGGACAGAATGGTTTATGGAATGCTGTAACCTTAAGGTGGCCCTACCAAAAGGAGGCAAACTAAGCTGTGAAGGGGAGTAGGAAACCTTTTGCCTTGTATTTTAGTGGGAAGTGACGTTAATTGTGTTTTCTGGAAGCAGAAATGTGGAGAAAATTAGAAAGGAGAATCTACTGTTAATAGGCCAAAAATGCACTTGTGGATTTAAATAAAAGACCCATTTGTTTTATGAGTTTATAAAGCAATTTTGTGTCTTTGTGAAAACTGCATTTCAGGTCCTCAGGTTTACTCACAGTTTCTTTCAGCACCACTACCCAAAGACCTACACAGAAGTTGAGCACTTTTCCATCTAGGCTTTAATGAAAAGATGTGCAGTTGGAGGAGTGGAGGTGCTCATGGTGCAACTTGGCCATGGGCTTCACCTTCAGATGTCAATGTTCAGTGCATGGATTTTGGTTAAAGCAGTACCTTAATGTCACCTCCTACCTCGTTTTTAACACATTTTGGTTTTATTTTAAGGTATTTTTATAAATATATATATAATATACCTTTTTTATATATTTTTATATATATGAACTCTATATGGCTAGTGCATAAAACCATTTTTTTTATAAAGGCATCTTAGATATTTATCATCTCATTCAGAAGGCTGTCACATATAGAATGCTTGTATTAGCATCTGTACTTTCACATAATAGTAAATGTGTTGTTGAAGATTTCTTCCTTAGCACTCAAAGAAATTCCATAAAGCATTAGTGGATTTTGTATCTATACAACAGGAGAGAACCTCTATGGGCTTGCTCACTGGTGGTAGAGATAAATTCCACAAGGTACTCCTATTTAAGTCTTGTTTTCTGCCACCAGACTTTACACCTCTAGAGAGGCATAGAGCTCTTTGTCCTATGTTAAATGTTTATATTTATTTGCATTTAAGTAAATAACTGTAAATTAAATAATTAGAGCATTTAATTTTAGTACAACCTCCTATAAAATCACCTTAGACCGAAATGGGTAGTTGAATACATTATCATTATTGAAGTGGTATGAATATTCTTAATCAGAAAACTAGCATGTTTTCTGGACTGCTTGAAATACATATACTTTCTTTGAAGAAATTAATAGTTAGATATGCAAAAATATTCAAGCTGCCCTTTTCTGTTGGGAAGTATTTACTCAATATGGTATTGCATTACCTTAAGTCTAATGCTAATATTGTGAATGATTAAAATAATATGAACACCCCTGACTGTAGATTAAAGATCTGTAAATCTGACAAGCCTGTGCTGAGCTCTGGATTTAAAATCTTAAACTTGATATTTTACTTTCTTCATCTTGCACAGTGGATTAGCAGTGGAATAAGCCCAGCTTTGGAGCAGCCTGTGTCTTCAGACATGCAGTGCAGTGTAGGACAAGGATCAGGATGTAACCTGTGCAGGCTGGAGTCATCCACGACATCCATCTGAGAGAACTGTAGAGTCTGTGTGCTCTTCATGTTGTTCAATTTCGTAGCCTTTATCTTCTGCTCCCTTGACTGTCTTGTACATAAATCAGAATTGTGATTTCTTTAGTACTGTTAAACTGTTTCATGCTAGCATTGCATTAAAACTTGCTTGGCTGGCATTTTTGTGCCTTCTGAAATTTGCATGTCCTCAGGCAGTGTATTTATTTTAGATTGTTGGTTAGTTATATTGCCTCTTATCTAATTGCTTAAATGCCTTTATGTTGAAGATTAGACACATAGAGAAGTTCGTGGGCATAAATTCAAGTGTAGAAGATTTAGTTTTACTATTTGCTTCTACAGTAGCATAATAGACATTAACAGTTTCTATCTTAGAAATTAGGTTTTAATACATGGCCAAGGATTTAGTGTAGGCCTGAAGATGTGCATTGGCTCCACTTCATTCTGGAAGCAGGTGAAGGGAGAAAGAAATGGTGTTTGGTGGACATGCTTGAGAGGGTGGCTGGGTTTTTTAGTAGACACTAGAACTCAGAATTTTGGAATCCAGGGCCTTGTGAGTTGTTGAAGTTGGGAACCTACAATCTAAATTTTGAGCCACTTAAAATCAGTAGTGCCTGTTGAAAATCTTGATTTGAGTGTTTAAATTAAATTGCCTAAAGTGTTTGACTTTATCTTCAGTTGCTAATGTTTGTGGATCATTGTGGGCTCTTAGCTGGTCTGAGAATTGAGATTGTAGTGAACATCGACTTAAGAGCCAATTAACTGAAAAAAGCTGTATAACTTTAGATTTGCATGGGCCTCACTAGCTGTGTGAAGGGTGAGAAGCCAGTCAGAAATGTATTTGAGTGTGTATTCTTTTAGAAGCTTCTCAGCTTGCCACTTTTGTAGGGCTCTTTGCTAACACTGGTCAAAAGCAGACTTTTCAACCCGAGCATGTTAGCCCAAGATGAGGATAGCACCCAAACCCACAGGTGGGTCTGCATTTGTGTGTTGAAAGCATAATACAAGGTCCTAAAACACGGTTTTTGGATCGAGTGCTCAGCAGTGTCACCAAGCTTTTTTTCTTTTATCAAAACGTCTTGGCGCCTGGTATGAAGCTTGGTGCCTGGTGTAGCTTTGTGCTGGGAGAGCTCTTGGATGCCAGGCAGGTTCACTTCTGGGATCTGCAAATTCTGGATGCGTCTCCCCTCACCTCCCACTCGCAAAACGACTCTTGTCAGTCCAACTTTCTGGTTTTGGAATGTATCTAAGGCCCTAGGTACTGCAGCTGACAGATACTTCGTAATCAAGGTGTTTAATTGTAGGAGGTGATAAAGGGGAAGACAAAAGAATTAAAGTAGTGTGAGGAAACAAGATAAGTAGGGATAGTAACAAACGGTTTTGCTTTTTGCTCCCCGAAGCAGGAGTTGGCAAGGGTAGAGTTTGGGGCTGTGGCAGCGGAATGCAGGAGAGAGGATGTTCATAATGAACAGGTTGGACACAAAGGTCTGATGTAACTGTGGAACGAAACTTGTGCTGCGCTAGTCATAAAAGTGATTGGCAGGAGGCCCCGTGCGTGGAGTAAAATCCTGTCCTCACCATGTGGAAAATTATGGTTTCAACTGCGAGAGGAGGTGAAGCTTGGAAGGAATTAGCATATCTCTAGCACCGAGTGGCATCTGGAACTGGATGGCTGGGTTAAATCATTCAGTAGTGATTAATGAGGCTCGTTGCTCAGGTTATACAGCCTTTAAAAATTAAAAGGAGACATTTAAAAGTAGATGCAGAGCAGAAAGGAGGAACCATTTTTTTATTTACCTCTCTAATACAGAGGGCGGAATGAAGCCTTCCTTACCTTTTGATACAAGGAGAGATCTGTTAAGAGGTGCTGTTAAGCTTAGAAACTAAGAGATGGACTTCTGAGTAATTGTTTTGAGGAGCATTTTGTGACTTTTCAATGCAGGCCTTGAAGTGGGAAGGAGTGTGAAGGATGGGGTTTTGCTGCTGGTGTATGCTTTGCTTGATAGAAGACTTCAGAAAACAGTGATTTCTGTTTTCTCTCCCACTCATGAATGTTAATCTGTGTTACCTGTAGGGAAGGCAAATATTGAAGCGCACAAAGTGAAACAAGCTCAGAGACGTAGCGAGCTCTTTAACTTTCCTTGGGCTTGATTCTGGCAGCTGCTGAGCTGAATGGTGATGTATCTTGGTGTCATATCAGGAATAAATGTTCAAAATGTTCAAAGGCTGTTACTCTGTAGGAGGATTACGGTACTGATATGAGCACACTTCTGTTTACTTTCAAGTTTTTAGTGGAGTAGATACAGAAACCAGTGAAGTGTGTGCTTGTTAGATTTTTTTCCTTCAGAATTGTAAAAAGAAACAAATAGTGGCATTATTAATGGAGCTATTAATGATTGACCTTTCCACAGGAAGTTCATATAGGTAGAAAATAAAAGGGAGCTAGAATAAGGTATTAATGCTCTGGAGCTACAGTAGGATTCCACTTTAATTTCTACTTGCTAGGAGATGAAGTTCCTTAAAACCCACTGCTGAAAAAATCTCTGCTTACAACAGTTTTGGCTTCTGGATTTTTTTTTTGTTTTTTTTTTTTTTTTTTTTTTTTTTTACTTCTTTAGTGACTATCTTGCTTTTGTTTGGGGAGGGGATGGTGGTGTATTCAACAGAAAATAAGAAGGATTTATTTTTTTAAAAGCAAAAGGCTTCCATCTTTCTCATTCATACTGTAATGTGGTTCCCATGACTATAATGTGGAAGGAGAATTTTTAATCCTCATCCACCCTCCAGTGCTTCATATTAGATGGGGATTTCTTTTACTTTCCCCTGCATTTGCTGGGACAGCCAAGATAGGGCAGGTGACCTTAATGTTGTGACCAGAACGGAGTGAAGGTTGTTTTCACAGGCAACTTTTGTGGTTGTTTTGTTTGTTTGGTGTTTTGTTTGTTTTTGTTTGTTTGGGTTTTTGTTTGTTTTGTGGGGCTTTTCTTAGGGGTGTTTGTTTTTTTTCTAACTCTCTGATTATAAGGTTTATTGATAGACTGTGAATGTTTGTTTGATTTTTGAATAACAACTGAAATTTTTTGTGGGGAAATGACTGTTTAAACGTCTATGAAGTCGATTATTATTCCAAAAAGATTGGCCTAACGTCTGCATTGAGATTACTGTGTCTTCAGAATTGATAGTTATGTCTTTGAAAGAAATGTACATTTTATTTTACATCAGTTTCCAGAAACACACTTAGAGTTTGTTTTTCTGTTACCTTGTTACAGTAGGGAAAGCAGCAGCCTTTCAGCTAGAAATTCAGTGACCTACAGTCTAGTAATAATTAGAATTAAGCAGAGTTAGTAATTTCACTCGGTCATTTCGTCACAACTCCTGTAGGCATGCAGCTGATCATTTTGAATCTCATAAAATGAAATTTTATTTTTACTCACCTTACTGAGGTCAAGTGAAAAGCCACATCAAGTTAATGAGTCCCTTTCTTTGCAAGGAGCTGAACGTGGCGTTTGTTTTTGTTCTGGCAGTCATGAAATCACAGGGTGTTGGCGACAAGTCCATTATTGGCTCTGTGCAGTGTTGCTGAGGGCTTTTACTCCACCCAGTGCATTATGTGTGCAGACTTTATCGTACTCGTTAAAACTTGCCTCAAATTGAGGATTCCTTTTTTTTTTTTTTTTTTTTCTTCCTTTTTAAAGCAGTAATAAAAAGAGAATAAAAATAGCTCCCTCTTCTATATTAGTGTAAATGAAAGAGTAGCAGCAGCTCATTCCTTTTGTGACCTGAGGAAATAAAACAAAATCTGGATGAGATCTTGGGCCCTTAAAGTCAAAGGAGATTTAACTGTTGATGTCAGTTTTTATCGTACTTTGCAGAAGCTCAGGTTGTGTGTCATTCTACTTGATGTTACATAGAAAACCTAATAGTGGGAAAAAAGAGATGAATGCTAATTGTTCTTCTCAACTTAAAAAAATACAAAGCATTTAAAGGCTTATAAAATTCTGTGAATTAGATTCCCTTTTTTCATTGATTATAAGATTGAATTTCTTGTATGTTGTTGGTGTCTTACGTGGTAGCCAATCTTTCCCCTGCTCCCTGAACAACCAAACTGGTTTCGTTATAGCGTCTCAGTTTTGTCTGGTTTGTTTGATTTTTTGGGGGGTTTTTTTGGTATGTTTCTGTCTGACAGATTTTTCAAAACATTTCTGGTTTGGAATTTTCCTGTGCTGTACAATATACTTGTTGTTGTTGTATTTAGGGAAGTATAATAGATAAAATCCAAGAGTTTCTTTTCCATAGTTGTGATTTTTTAGATAGCAAAAATACTCAACTGTCAGTTTGGAAAATGAATACAATCTGTTTCCTTCTAGGCAGTATTTGAAGGGAGCCATAGTATCTTCTAAATTTAAAATGTCGGTAAGCTCACCGGGTTTTAGAACGTGTTATTTTCATATCTCTACTATTTTTTTTTTTAAATTCCCCACGAAGTTTTAAATTACACAAAAAATAAAACCAGACCTTTCCCTGTGACTTGTCCTTTTTCCAAGGAGTACCAGGTGTCTGATCAATAGCATGTGCTGGGAAGCAAGAATTTCATCTGAGGAGACTTGAAATGCACTTATTTACAACTTCCATGAGCTAGAAGTTGTATGTTTCTTTTTGTTTTGCTTTTCAACTGGTCACTGCTAGGTAGGGTTTTGTTATTTCACTGCTGATTTAAGACACAGATATGTACATAGTTTTCTTCAGGCTTTTAAGGGCTCAAGTTTAAGTGGTAGATCATTATTCTACTCATCAAAAGTGAAGGGTGATTAACTCTGTCTGGGTGCACGCAGTGTAATTTTAGAGGCTACAAATGTTGTTACAAATCAGGTTAAGGTTTAAAGGTGAAAGTTTGGCTGAATGAGTTTTACAGCTTTAAGTTAATGTATGCAAACAAAGAAACTCTTGTTTTCTGCCCATTTGTGTCTAATGAGCAAGTAGCTTGTGGTACAGGAGAGAAAATGGGAATATTGTGCAGTTTGCCATAAAGTTAAAACTACATACTTTTTACTTCAATTTAGAAGTTCCATTAAATAGATTGAATCTAATAACTTTTTTTTTTAGGCTCTTCATCATCTAAATGTAAAGTGAAAGGATAATGGCTTTAAACTAAGTGATAATGATAAACTAAATGATAATGGCTTTAAACTATTATAGCTTAACTTTTAGCATTAATGTATTTTTGTAGATTTCCTCGTAATGTCATTAAATAATTCGAAGAACCTGTTGAAGTAACACATAAAACACTCGTACTGTGTTTAAGCTTTACTTCTAGATAGTTCTAAAGTAGCACTGATAACTTGGATTTTCACTCAATTCTCTGACTTAGCTGTATTCCTGAAACTGTAAGTTCAACAGCATGTGGGAAAAGAATGACCAGTTTTTAAAGGACAGGGAAGTTATATACAAAGGCTGGAAATTTATTTTTTCTTAAGGTATCAGCCTGATTTATGATGTTAAAAAAGTTAGTAATGAGACAGGTAGGGTCTGTCTGTGTCCTCTGTCCTGTATTGCCCTCCCTCACCCATAAAGATTTCCTAAACAGCCTAGCAGTTGGGAAGCTCTTTTGAACTTCTGTGATCAATTCTATTTACATTGGCTAAAAAGTTAAATAATGTTGATTTTTATAGGACTGCCTAGTAGCATAAGAAGCTGCATCTGTAGTGATCTAATCTGATAGCCATTCTGAGTGCAAAAGCCAGGGCGTATAAATGGAAAGAAACAAAAGGGAAGTGATTAGCGGGAATAAAAATAAACATCTTTTAGTCCCGGTAAATGATACCTTTAAAGCACAGCAGCCTTGTCGAACATAATTAAAGTTGTAAGAACTGGGGTAGGGTGAGTGGGCTCTATTCTCTGAGGTCATGGTGGAAATACAGAGGTCAGGGTTTTGCACTTAGTCTTATGTAAACAATGTCATGCCTTGGTAAGTATAAGAATTGATTTAACTAGGTTAAGATAATTAAAAAAAAAAAAAAAAANGGTAAAAAAAAAAAAAAAAAAAAAAAAAAAAAACAAACAAAGCAACAAAACTCCAGATAAACAAACAAAAAGCCTAGGAGAGAGCAAGTCCATGACAAAGGCATATTCATTTGATATCAAAATTTGAGTGCAGCCTCCATATCTTCATCTAATCAGTTGATGGGAAAAGGTGAACAGTGTGAAGGGTAGGCTTCTGTCGGGGATGCCTGTTGCTGCTGAGTGATTCTGTGGTGTTTGGCTTTGTGCAGTAATATTTCTCCAGCTTTCCCTGAGCCTTTTCCTTAAAATCTGCAGGTAGGCAGTTGTTTGGTTTTGCCCCTGGTTCAAATTGAGACCTCTTCATAGAATTCTGTGTTTCTAGTTATGTCCATTGAAAACTCCTTTCTTCTGCTGGGGAGTTCAAGTGCTTATGGTGCACTTGATGAATTATGATTCATGGAACTCTGGAATAGTTTTAGTTGGAAGTGACCTCCTGAAGTTCACTGGTCCAACTTCCCCTGCAGTGAGCAGGGACATCTTCAATTTACCAGGTTGCTCAGAGCTCTAACCTGACCTCGAATGTTGCTGTGTATCTCCCCAGCTATAATAAATCTTTATTTAGTTTCGGTGGTTGTGGGGTTTGATTGTTTTCTTCGTTAGTGGTTTGGATTAAGTATTCAGAGTTACATTTATGCATGGTAGAGAAGAAATTCAAGGGTGCAGGGGTATCCTGGCAGTTCTCCCTTCTGAATGACGGGAATTTTGTTTCTTTCCCCCTGCCTCATCATCTCTGACTCCTTGTGTTGAGTCTCCTTTCATTAGAGTACATCAGCAGTCAGAGCAAACCAGCAGCTCCAGACAGAGCATGGTTAAAGACAGACAGACAGTCTGGTTAAAGAAGGAGGGCTCGCAAAACCCATAAGGCTTACTTTGGAAATGAAGTTCTGGAACTTAGCCTGGCAAGCACAGGCACCACTCCCTCCCCGAAGTTTCCAGGGCAGTTGTGCAGCCATTCCCCAGCTGTGAGCTGGCTGGGGCTGCCCACTTCGAAATGTCTGGTTCTGTGTATGAGCTGTCACTAAAGAGGGCTGCAGGCTCTTGCAGAGGAGGAAGATGGGTGCTCAATGTAATGATTAAGTATGAGGAAGAAACACCCTGGCTCCGACTGGCTCTAGGCAGCTGTTCCTTGGTGTGAAATGCCGCTTTAATGTAGGTCAGCTTTAGCTGTTGTAAATGAGTGAGGTTCTGGTGAACTCAATGAGCCGCTCTTAATTTACTTCTCTTGAGAATCTGCCCGAGTAGATGAGCAACCGGGAAACTCAAAGGGAAGTGCCTATCCAGCAAGAGAACTTCAAAACCAGTGAGGTGTTGTGTATTTGTTTTCTTCTCCCTCCCTTCTGAGGAGGAAGTTAACATTCCTACATCCCCAGTGGTGTTTAGTGAAAGTAGAATTTCATTCACCGGGAGAAGGCTTGTAAACTGTTGCTGTTTTGGAAATAAAGGGATAATAGGTGCTTCAGCTTCTCACTCCAGATCCTCTCTTTGCTAATAAAATGAGTGGGTATCACTTCACGGCACAGAACTGTCAGTCAGCATTCAGCATGACTGACATAATTAGCAGCTTCTAGCTGGAGGAGGCTGAAGATTGCTTTTGGTGGAGACTGCTAACACTTGTCTGGCCATGCTCACAGAACAGAGGCATCGTGGATCTCAGGCGTTTTAATATGTCTAATGAAAATTTAATAAACAGGGGTTTTAATATGTCTAGTGAAAATTTAATAAACACTGGGTTTTACCCCAAAAGGGTTGTGTTGTAGTTGGTGTTTGCCTGATGCTCTGAACCAGTAAAAGAACAGGATATAGACTGGTTAACACCTTTGATGAGGCTCATGAGATGTATGCTCTGTGCATTCAAAACTACTTCATCAAAGGCAGGCTTGGGTCAGCCTGGTCCTTGTGGATGCAAATGGAGGTCACGGGAAATTGCAAGATTGGTAACACTTACAATTTTCTATTGTTCCAAAAATAATAACCTTGCGGATCAAATGAAAACTGTGGCCGACTTGGCAAGCTGGATGACAAATCTGGTGACTGCAGAAGCCGTGTCAGAGCAATTAAGCCATTAAAGTTTCCTAATCTAATGCCATCAAGTAGTGCTGTTTTTAAATCTTTGTGAGGGGTCAGATGCTTTCAGTGACTAGACTGTGCACTCCTTAAAAATGTACAAATAAAAAGAGAAAAACCTTAATTCCATGGTGTACTACATACACACCCATTAGAAGAGTGTGCATTAAATGAGGAAAGAAAATACCAGCTGATTCAGTTTTGTTGTTGTCCTGAACAATTCAGTTCTAGCCACGGACTCTAAGACTAAACTCTTCCAGCTGATGAGATTATTTGGTTACCTGATTTTAATGTTGTTCTAAATGTCTGCAGGCCTGGAAAATTTATTTTAATTTTTTTGCTTTATTATGTTCAGTTTGAATTGCAGCTCTTTGCTGCCCAGTACTTGGGTTCCTCCTGTAAGCAGATACATTGAAGTTTCTTATATGAGGTGCTTTGCACACCAATTGCTCTGTATTTACAGTAGGTGCAACTATGCAAAATGTTTACCCTTCCATGTGTATTTCCTATTTTTTGTGATCAAAATAGCTCCAGGAATACAGCTGCATTTTACTTTTTAAACATTCATAAAAACGTGATCAGGACCTTTGTTACTTTCCCGTCGTCCACAAGCACTTCAAACTAGATGTTTAGCCTGAATTTTTTTTTTTTTTTTTGGGGGGGGGTGGTAATTCAAAGTGGTATCAAGTATCATCACATTGTACGTTGTGGGAGTTTCGTTTGGATTTTTTTTTTTCTGTGAATGACTGTCCCAGGTTACACCCTGTGTAAGACTAGTTGTCATTTTTATCTGGGACTCCTAAGAGAGTCTTTGAATCATCAGACATTTAGTCTTCTGGCTGTATGAATTCAGGGTTGTAAAGAAAGACAGCCAAATGCAGAGAGAGACTCCTCAATATTTCTTTTTTCCCAGCTCTGTAATGTGCTTTGTATATACATAAGGAAGCAGGACTCTGTGTGGTTTTGTGTTTAGGGTAACCTAAGCGTGGCCTTTAATTCTCAAGGGCTGCAATCAGGGCTAAGTCAGGTCTCTGTCACATTTGTCTGTAATGAGGGCACATCCTCCAGCACAGGTACCTGTTTTGTTTGGTGTCTTCTTCACAGCATGGGAGTTCTCTTGCCTTCTGTACGTCAGCTGGGCAGCAGCAGCAGCGGTGGTCCAGGGGTCTGCCCTGAGCTGGGTGCCTGCGGATTAGGAAGTCATTTTCTGCCTCCAGATCAGTGGGGATCTGAAAGCACTTGGATGTCAGCAGATTGTGAAGCAGGGTTTAACACAGCAAGGGTGATAGGATGGTGATGGAGGGTTAGAGGCAGAGAGGACATCAGCAACGTGTGATCTCCACTAATTAATCAGAAACAAGCCTTGTATGCAGGACTTCCTCAGCAGTTACTTCCTTCCTGATCTGAGGTTCCTTAGCATGGATAGTGCTGTGGGAGATAACAATAGAATTCCTTGGTTTGGCTTGCAGGTTATGTGGTTGCTCTGTCATTTAGTGCTTTACTTATTTTTTATTTTTTTTTAAGCAATCTATTCCAGACGTCTTGCTTGCCCTGCCCTACTTATTTTAATTACAGCTTGAGTTAACTTTTCTTTGAACATGTTAAGGTATGTCTCTGAAATACATATGTATTTTGTTTTGAAAGTCAGATATTATATAATGGATCTGGTATGTTTTGGAACGTGCATAGTTCCCTGGCAACTGTTAAGCAAAATTATGCCTTTATGTATGTTGTAGTGTAAGAAATTATTATTTTAGTCTTAAGTTACATACCAAGTTAATTTTTTTTTTTAATATGAAGTAATACCCTTGGGGAGAAAGTGGGATCAAAAGCCATTTCTATTTAAGAAGTTGGGTTAAATATTGTCAGTGTTAATACTGCAATTTTGCTAATATTTGTAGCCAGTGAAATGACTTGTCAGTCTCGAGGGCTAATACCCAGTTTCAGGGTAGGTGTCAAGCCAAAATCTTTTCCTCCTAAACTGTGTCATTACACTCCAAGAAAGAGAATAGGAGACCTGTTTGTTTCTGTGGTGAATGAAACTAAAGGAAGGAATTAAACAGTGATAATTAAACAATGCTCTGAGCAACCTGGTCTAGTGGAAGATGTCCCTGCCAATGGCAGGGCATTGGAATGGGATAATCTTGAAGGTCCCTTCCAACCCAGGCCATTCTATGAATGTTTCCACAGTTTGGTTGTGAAAAGTGTCAAAAGGTGTGTGCTAGTGTGCCCACACACCTGAAAGATTTCCTGTAAAGTTTCTTAGTTTTCATAGATACAGTTTGGTTTTAGAGAGTATGTCTGGCTTGTGAGCATGTAGATTTAAAACCCGTGAAACTTAAAAACATTCTGCTCATAAACGAAAAGAAATTTGGGGAATCAGATGATGACTGAAGTGAAGTTTATTTCTGAATTGGAACCTGATACAGGGCATCAGAATTTTCAGATAGATTCTTTTGGCAGCTGTGCATTTAAGCAGCTGTTTATGTGATGTATTCACCTCTTCTTGCTAGTGTGTTGTTATGTGTGGGATATCAACAGAGCTGTAATTTAAGGAGTGTGTGTTTTAATTAGCTGGAATCTAGAAAGATTTGTCATTCAGGAGTTTGCTTTGCTTTTGATTTTCATTGACTGAATAAAAATGCTTTTATGGGCTCTTTTTGGTTTGACCTGGTGTAAATAGCCACCCGCTTAACCTAAGGTTCAGGTTGGTTTTGTGTTGTTTTTTTGTGGTTGTGTTGTGGTTTGGTGATTGTTGTGTTTGGGGGGTTTCCTTTGCGGCTATTGTGTGTGTTTGTTTGTTTTAATGGGCTTAAGAAATCGCCAATTAGAATGCCATGAAAGCCAGGGAAGAAGATCACAGCACTCAGCCATCAGAAGCAATAGCAATCTGGGAAGTATTCAGCACTTGAGCTAATTAATTCCTCTGTATTAGGCCTCTCTGATACCTTGGCCACCTTTAATTATGTGCATTCACCTAAAGGTAGGTGCTTCTCTAGCTGTATTTGATTTTAAAGGAAATATTTCTGGCATGAAGGAGGTTGAGAATATGGAGTCTGAAGAACAAGATTTATTAAAATTGCTGCGTACTGACTTTTGAAACAATTTTACCTTTTTGGGTGTAGCCCTGGAAAGAGACTCCATTCAACAACGTGAATGGAAAATTAGTATAGCTGATATTATCTTGCCATCATAAGGAAGTGGTTTCAGTCTCACAGCTGAAGGAATGTTGTGTTGGGGATAAATATTTTATATATCCTTTAACAATGAAGCACTTGTTCCGTTTGTTTTTCTGTGCATGTGTGTGCTTTTAAATATTTAAAAAGAAAAACAACAACAAAAAATCCCACCCCAAAACAAAAAAACCCACGGAATTCTTTATCTATCCTCACTGCATTTATCTTCTATTAGGGATAATTGAGAAGTATTGGATATTCACTTCATCTTCCTTGCTGATGTGTATTACAGGAAATATGACATTGGATTGTTAAATGTTACAAGTGATGAGGTTTGGATACTTTCAGATACAGCTGGAAATATGGATTGGATTTATTTGTCCATTATAGCACTGCTGATATGATGATAGGTTTACAATAGTTAGAACTGCTACCAATAAGAAAAGTTCTAGCTTTTATGTGGATAGATTAGTGATATTTGTTACTACTTTATTATTTTGGAACTGTGTAGGAAGCGTCACATCTGCTTGGAATGTGTTGTTATTAAATGTGGAACTTTTAGTGTAATATTTGAGATTGAAGTCTACAAAATTACATATTATCACAACATAATTGAAAAAGAGCATTTTTCAGTTTTAAGACCATCAAGAAGACAAGAATTCTCTTGTTATATTATAGTAATGTATTAATTGTAATGTAAGGTTATATTTAGTAATGTATTTCCTCTAACTGTATTAAGATATCCTTACCAGAGTGATAAAATCTGAACTATTTTGATTATATTTCTTCATTTTACTTTTTCACTTGGAACAGTCTTAAGGAGTAAACCTTGGAAGCAAAAATTATATTAGTCTATAAAGATAAACTCTTTCTCTCCCTCTTTTCCTTTTATGAAATGAAAACAATTTGTCATGGGAATAGACTTCAAAGTTCAGTTGGTAATTCTGATAAATAAAATAATGCAAAAATCATTAAGTACTAGTTAGAACAATCAAATCAGAGGCTCCATATGGCAATTTGTTTTGATGCACTCATGTTTCAGTGTGTGTCAGAATTGAGAGAGAGCTGCTTTGGGGAATTGCTAACATGACTAATCTAGTGTGAGTTTTGAGGTCCAACATATTTCAGGGTAGGTAGCTGAAGCTTTATAATATTTTTGAACAGGTACATAAATAGGCAGTTATTGGTCTATTGCCTGTTTCGTGTCCTACATAAGTTTGGCTTTCTCTCTATTATGTAGTTTTTTTTGATTGGTGAGTGCAGATGCTCATGACTGTCTTGGTCAGCTTTCTCCACTTTTCTTTTCTCCAAATGCTTTTATAGAAAGAAAAGAAATATTGCTAGTTTATTTTGGTATATCCTATACATACAAATACATTCTTCATAATACACTTAAATAGCAGTGTTTACTATATTATAAGGAATGTTTCTTAAAGATAAGAGGCAATTATGTTTCTTACTTCTTTGGTGCACTAGTTTTCTAGCTGTGGAGCTAGATTATTTATTGGGTCCTTTAATCCCAAATGCAAATCCATTGTCCTGAGGTAAAAGTTTCTTTATTTTCCTTCCAAAATCTTTGTCTTGCTTCAGATTCTTTCTCCGAGGTAGGTGTGAGGTTGTGTTTGTTCTTGCAGATCACAAAGTGCCATATTCTATGTTCATGACACCCAGTTATTTAGTGTGAAATAGATTCATCCTTGCATAGTGTACAAATAAAAGTCTGCTGTGATTATTATTATTATTTTTTTTACCCTAGCACATTCATCCTTCTCATGAATAGCCAATAGTTTTGACAATTTTCAGCAACTCCTTTTAGACAAGCCTTTAATCCTCTATTGCTGCCTGTCTCCCTCATTACAAACACAGGTTTAGGCATGCTGGAGAAGGGGGGAATGTTTTCTCCAAGAAAATATTCAGCCTTAAAGAAAAAATGAGAAGTGTTATTAAAATAATGAAGCTTATGTTTATTTAGAAAAAAAAAAAGGTGTAGCTTGAGTATGTATATTTAAACAGCTTGTAACAGTTTGGGAATTTTCAGACAGGAGAATGTTGTTTATAAAGTGAATTTTCTGTTCCATTAGAATAGAAAGTGCCATTTTTAAATTATATGATGACAAGTGCTTCATTGTCCCTCCCATCCACATTGCTAAGCATTTTTTGTTTGATTCCTTCTGCATCTGTTTGACACGCTAATTGGAGCATTGCTATGGTAATGCTGCAGTTTCCTTAGGAAATGCCACTCTTCCCCTGCATCCACATCCTCTTCTCTTATTGCTCTACCTGGCTTGATTCTGCTGTGTGAACATAAGGCCACACTGCTCCTATTTCTTCCCTTTCCCTAAACGAAGTGCATGTCCAAGAGCATAAAACGGAGTGAATTAAAATATAGCATAACACTGGTTACAGAGCAGTGGTGCTCTTGCCTTTTTTATAAACAGCAGGAAAGGCAGCAAGCTGCCTTTTGTGTGTGTGTGTGTCTGTCAGATTGTGGTTCAGTAGAAACCAAATTATTTTTCAGGTAAACATAGTTGGCTTCAAAACATACACAAAACATACACACAAAATTGGAGTTAAGTTTTATGAGATGATTGATGAAAGCAGCCGTGTAGTATTTTACAAATAGTTTGTAGCAATAGTCCTAAAGTATAGAAGGCATTTCTTTTTACCTTCCTTGAATTAAGATCCTTTGCAAATGCAAACAAATCCTTGTGCATGGCTATATATACCCATTATAATTACTTTTAATGGAAGACACTGTAAAGATAACGATGGTTCCCCATTATCAGAGTGATCCTCTAAGAGTAGCCTCGTGTGGGGCTTGCAGTTCAGGATCCAACTTCAAGGAAAGGCCAAAGATGGACTTTAATGACAGTGAGTGGCAGAAAGGACTTTTGGAGACGTGTGTCCCTGGTATTTTACACATTGTTTTTTTCTCTGTATGTATTTATGGCTTGGTCAGACTTAGATCTTACAAACAGACCAAGTTCTTGCTGCCTTCCTTAGCCTGGGTGTGGCTCTGTACTCACCTCCAGGAGTTGTGGCCTGTCTTCAGGTGAGTCCTGTGGATTCTTCCAGAGGAGCTTCCCCTTCTAGCACAGAAACAAAGACAGGGCAGATGTTCTTGAAGATGCCATGCTAGTGCAGGCAGAGTTATAACCAGTGAATCTTCTGTAATTAGAGCAGCAACTGCATGACTCAGATTTCGTGCTAGGCAGGTGGAATGCTTTGTTGTGGGTAATTAAATTATAATTCTTCGGCTCTTAGTTCTTTTAATCATTTTCCAAGGAGTTTTCTGACCATATGCATCACCTGTGATAAGACCAACCTTGTCTTTGTTTGGCTTAGGCATTCCTTTCTACATGCCTGGCAACCAAGACTGTTGGAACTGGATGTCTGTCCTCTCTGAGGGTGGGTGAACTGTGTTAAACATCTGCCTCTGTTTAAAAAAACCCAAAACAGCAGGATTCAACTACTGCTTCTCTCAGTTAAATTTCTCATTGGAGGGATAAAGTAGGACAGTGGGATGGACGCTGACTTCATGAATGTTCTAAATGTTTCTGAGAATTAAAAATGCATTTTTGAGTTCCTTGCCACCAAAAGGACTGTTTAACATTATTGCCACAGCTTATTTTAATCAATGAACCAACAGAGAGGAAGAGAGTAATCCTAAGAATATGTATTTTAAAAATATATTTAATTTCTGATAGAGTAAAATATGCTTGTTGAGCTGAAACAGATGGATGCCAGTTAATAGCTAATGCATAATATAAAGTTGACTTTGTTCCTATTACATTAAGCTACTTTGTCATTTTTACCTACCATGTTCTATGAAAATAATTTGTTTTTTCAATAGTAATATTGTAATTCTAAATATTTTTTGATTTTTCCCCTTGCTAGACTTCCTCTCAGTAGAAGCTAACCAAGTTTGATAGGGTTTTTGAAGGATTTTATATTCAAGCGTTTTTACTTAAGAAAAGTACTGTTTATATCTGTTGGCATTGCACACCTCTGAAATGTCGGTTCAGAGAATTAAACCAGGTAGATTTAAAGTTAAAGCATTTAAGAATTAAGAATTGATTCCCTAAAACGTAAGGAAGTATATTTTTTTGATTTTTCAATGGCACCTGGCCTGTGTCAGCAGTGGTGTGGCAGCAGGACCAGGGCAGGGATTGTCCAGGACAGGGATTGTCCCCTGTGCTGGGCACTGCTGAGGAGGAACAAATGATGGCTTCAGTTTTGGGCTCCTCACTCCAGGAAGGACACTGAGGTGCTGGAGAGTGTCCAGAGAAGGGCAGTGGACCTGGGGAAGGGTCTGGAGCACAGTCTGAGGAGGGGGGCGCTGGGGGTGGTTTTTCTCCCTGCAGAAAAGGGGGCTCAGGGGGGACCTTATGGCTCTCTACAATTCCCTGAAAGGAGGGTGCAGCCAGGTGGGGCTGGGTCTCTTCTCCCAGGTCACAAATAATAGAAGAAGATGAAATGACCTCAAACTGGGCCAGGGAAGGTTTAGATTGGCTATTAGGAAAAATATCTTCACAGGAAGGGTGGATCAGGCTGTCTGGGGAGGCGGTGGAGTCACCATCCCTGGAGGTACTTAAAAGATATTTAGATGTGGCAATTAGGGACATAGTTTAGTGGGGGACTTGGCAGTGCTGGTTGGACTCAATGTTCTTAAAGGTCTTTTTCAACTCAAATGATTCTGTGATCGTGTTAGTAGGAGCTAAACATCCCACAGTACCAGAGGGAGACGCATTGGCCACCATGATTCCCAGTTTTAAGTGTCACATCGCTGAGGAAAGAGCCCTGTGTGTTGTCAGTTCCTGCGCAAAGGCAGAGGTGCAGAAGGACTTAGGAAAGCCCTCAGGTCTGGGCTTTTCACCTGGGAAGCTGAGCTGTGGGGTTTGCTTTGAGTCCACATCTGCCACAGCCCGTGAAACTGCAGCAGACACTGCAGACTGGAATGGACGGCAGTGGGTTTTATGTGATATGTAGGAAACAGCGTCTCGTACTGGGAAGTTGAATCAACTTCTTAATGTACTTCTCTTTTGTTTGTATGGAGTCGTTAAGTGGCTTTTTGTGAGCCCCATCACCACACTGCTGCTGCCAAAGTGACTAATAGACAGCTCTATTGACACCATCTGTCTGAGGAATCCACGGCTGCTCTTTCCAGCTCTAATAGAAAAGCATTCTTTATAGGAGGAACTATTTCTGGTCCTCTTTTCCCTTCTGTTCCCCTTCCCCTCCCAAGGATCCTCAATGGTGATTCACACTGGAATTTCCCTCAACTTGCCTTTCCTTTTGTACATCCAGCGAATTTCTCTGTTGATTCTCCAGTATTGTATGATATGTTGGCAAGTTATATCACGGTATAGAAGCTGTAGGGCAATCTGGACAGAAATAAGACACGAATAGCTAATTTTGCAGGTCATTATTTTAAATTGTTTTGTTCTTTTGGAAAGTATTTGATGTATGTAGATAAAGTTTTTACAACTGGACTGATGGTGCATTACCCAGATTTAATAGTGAAATTCTTCAGTGGCAGAAAGACTTTTTTCTACCAGTGGGAGTTGGAATATACATTTCTTCAAAAATTATTCTGGTTGAATATGAGGATGTTGGAGAGGGAAAGAGCACACACATAGGTTGAGATGATGTGTTCCAGTAGTAACCAACGCTGCTCAATCCTGCCATTTGTGCCTGGCAGAAACAGCTTGATGCTCTGAGCAAATTATGTTGTTAATGGTGATGATTTAGAGGGACATTTGTATACATTTTTATTAAAATGTATGCCTGTGTGAAAAGGATGTGTAAAACTTGGTGGTGCTTTCGTTTGTTGCTCCCTGAGGTGTTTACCAGTATCTATGAAATGAGAGTAATACAAGGTCAGTCTCCAGAGCAATAAGGGTCACTTCTGTTTGCTGAAACTTGTGAGCAAAAATTGTGCTTTGTAAAGGAGGACCTAGTCAGGACAGGAGAATAAAGATACAATAGTTGTATCTTGAATTTATCCAAGGAATTTTATTTAAAAAAGGGCAGGGGGTGGGGATAAGGCAGGAAAAAAGCAAGTTAAATAAAGGTCCAGCTTGTGCCAACTATGAGCAGTGAGGTGATGATGCCACTGTGAGTGCTAGTGGTTATGGGAAGGGGAGACAGCTTCTCTCAGGTAATGACTTGGGATTTAATTGTTCATTATGAGCAAGTTTCTTGTGTATGGCTGTCGTGTGATTCTTTTATAATGTTTAACTTGGGTTAATATTAGACAATCTGAGTCTTTTAAGTTAGGAAGTCTGTAATACTGATGTTGTAGGTGCTTTTTCGATTGTAATGAGCCACCTGACCCATGTAATTTAATGGTAATGAGAAATCTAAGTTCACCTGCTGACAAGTTCTGTGAGACTGTTCCTTTTTGTTAACAAAAATGCAAGGATAACAAGAATTTATTAGTACTGTGCACAGCTCTATTCTACAAGTGTGTTCTCACCCTGTGGATGTCATTTATAGTAAATTACTTGAAAATAGCTGGTGTTTGTTTCCGTCGAGTTTCTTCAAGGATCACAGAGAAGCAACCAAACTATAAATTCTTTCCAGGGTTCCTGGTTCATGATCTATGTCATAATATCTCTAGATTCTTGTTCTCCTGTCCCAGAGAATGGTTTGACCTGCTGTTTCTGTAGGAGTTTGTGGCATCTCTTCATCCTGCTAGACTTGGAAAGCAACTGTACTCAGCTAAATTTATGCATTTATTAGCACTAAAATTAGCTATTGGCCATGATGATGGGAGCAGTATGAAGATATAATAGATGTCTTCGTAGCTCCATCTTACATCTTTTCCCCTTGTTTGTTTAAGAAGACATTTTATTTTGGATATTTTTATGAAAAAAAAATTAGTTGGTCAGATCTTTCTCTGCAGTTGGTTCTGCAGATATGAGAAGGTCCTATAACAATTATTTGGGGAGTACCTTTGAGGAAGACAAGAAAAATAGTGGGTTTTTAAAGTATAAAGATTTGGTAAAGTGAATAAAAATCTTTTTTGCAGATACCTTGGAAATCTCTCATCAGAATGCTGCAATTTGTTGACCTTAAAAATAAAATGGAACAAATATAAAGCACATGTTAGGGTTTTTTTAAAGGATTTCCTGTTGTGAATGTTCTTTTTTAGCTGTGTGAAGAAATCTTTTCTCCTGAGAACAGTACCTAGTTATAATGCAATCTATCATATTTTGATTGAAAGAGCAACTTAAAAACATTTACTTGGAGGAAATGGGCCAGCCAGCTTTACTGTTACTAGGCTATGTTTTATTTTAGTAATGTTCACCTTTTATGATTTATAGAAATCTCTTAAGTTGTATGGATTACTATTCAATAGTAGTTTCTGGTGAACATGTATGGACTGTTTGCAGAATTTCTTAAGGCAGTTTGGTTTTTTTAAATGTTCAGTGAAGGAGGGATACTAATTACTTCAAATTTTGAACGACTGTTACATTCACTTGCTGAAATTTGTTTTTTCCTTCTCCCGCTTACACGAAGTAATTCTTAGGAGTAGATTCCTTTTTCCAGGACTGAAAATTCAGTTCCTCTGGCTTATTGTCCCTAGTAGGGTACTGTCTCGTCTCAGGTTGGAAACAATGCATTATTTGCCACTGCAATTTTGTCTACCCCTGCAGGTTTTTTTTTCCACCAGTAGCTATTAATAGCATTATTAGCAGAGTTCTGTGTCAGAGGAGAGCCGGCGTACTGTGGGGTGAGTGACAGGTATTTATAAGGAGTGGAATCTTCTTAATGGGTGTGTGTGGGGGGGAAGGAGGTTGTACATTAGCAAAGGAGAGCAGGTAAATTGTTGCAAAGAGACGGGACTACAATGAGCAACTTTAATAAGCAGGCAAAGCTTCAGGCATTTGCATTCCCAGCAGTGTTTTGTGGAGATGGGCCTCTTTAAGCATTACTTGTCTTTTTACTTCCCGTCCCCTGCTAATTCGTTCTTGTCATTGTGAGAGCTTTTAACTTAAAAGTAATGATTTTTAGTGATTCACTGTGGGCTTTATGACAGCATTAACAGGAAAATGGTCCTTTTTTTCCTACTAAAGTATACCAAGAAAGGCTTTTTTCAAGGTCAGGGATGATCTTTACTATGGCTTGGTGCTACATGTTTATATGAGTGTTCTTTTTGCTTTTAAGCATTGAAGACATTTATTTTAACTAGAATGGAGGACGTTTTTGGGATCTGTTGCTTTGCTTTAGAATAGTGATTAAGTTTGTGTTTTGCTATTAAGTTGGGTTTATGGGTGCCTATTAAACCTACTGACTGTCGCCAACAAAAATTTTAAACAGCACAGGTCCCAGTGCCAAACCCTGAGGAACATCACTGTCACTACTTTAAACCTGGACATTAAAACATCGACTGCAGCTCTGAGTGTGACCGTCCAGACAATTCCTCATCCACCAAGTGGTCCATCGGTCAGATCCATGGCTCTCCAGCCCAGAGGGAAGGATGTCATGTGGCACAGTGTCAGATGCTTTGCTCAAGGCAGGAAGATGACATCTCTTGCCCTTTCTTTGCCCATCACTGCTGTAACCCCTCTGTAGAAAGTCACCAAATTTGTCAGGAATTATTTGCCTTTAGTGAAGCCACGCTGGTTGCCACCAATCACCTTCTGATTCTCCCTGTTCCTTAGCATAGTTTCCAGAAGGATGTGCTCCACAGTCTTGCCAGACACTTCCATCTGACTGGCTTGAATTTCCCCGAGTCTCTCCTATTTCCCTTTTTAAAAATGAGGATTATGTTTCCCCTTTTCCAGTCAGTGGGAACTTCAGTAGACTTCCATATTCTCAAATATGATGGATAGTGGCTCAGCCACTTCATCCACCAGTTCCCTCAGGACCTGTGGATGGATCTTTTCAGGTCCCATGGACATGTACACCTTTGAGTTTTTTTGACACTCTCAAAACTGGTCTTCTCCACCAATGGGTGGGACTTCACTCTTCTGATCCATGCTTTCACCTTCTTTGACTTGGGCAGTGTGGCTGGAAAACTTGCTGGTGAAGGTGGGAACAACGTCGTTGACTTCCTGAGCTTTCTCCATTTCCTGGGTAGCCAGTCCTGAGGGGACTCAACATTTTCCCTAGGATTTCTTTTATTGCTGACATACGTAAAAAGATGTTTTGTTACTCTTGATCTCCTGGGCCAGATATGCTTCTGCCAGTGCTTTAACTTTCCTAATGACTTCCCTGCCTGTTCAGAACACTGTGTTCCTCCAATGCTGCTTCCCCTGCTTCCATCCTCACTGAGCTACCTGTTTGTATTTGTCTAGGAGCTCATTGTTCATCAATGAAGACCTCCTGGCAGTCTTCCCTGATTTCCTCTTTGTAGAGGTGCATTGTTCTTGAGCCTGGAGGCAGTCCTTGAGTGTCTTCCAATTCTTTCTCTTCACGTCCCACCTCTATCCTCTTGCACTCTACCAAGGAGATTATTGGAGAGACCTGCTGTTGTCCTGAAGTCCAGAGTAGTGAGTGCACTTCCCACTGTCCTTGCTGCCCCAAGGAGCTCAAACTCCACAATTTCATGGTCACTGCAGCCCAGGCTGCCCTTGAGCTTCACATTCCCCACATGCCTACTGCATTTCTAGTGGCCTTGAGGACATTCAGCCTTGAGGACATTCATTCCGTCCACTAACACATTCTGTAACTGTCTCAGACCTACCAGATTGGGTTTTGTTAGCAAGTCACAACTGCTTTCTTCTGCAATTGGTATTTTAATTGCCTTGTGTAAAATTGATCAATGCCCTTGGAGCAGAAACTTTTCCATTTGCTGGACTTCTATAATTGTTGATACGAACAGCCCCCTCATCACCTTTCTCAGATCCTTTTTGGGAATAAGTATTCCTGTCTGGTTTTGAAAGAAAGGGCTTTAACACCCCAAAGACACCTGAAGTCTGTGGCCTGCTCATTCCAGATGGAAGGAAGTGACTAATTTACCATTACTAAAGTGGCAAGGCATGAAGAAATGAAAAATTTGATTTTTGGCTTGGTTACGCAGTTTCACACCAAGCAGGCTAATTCGGCATAATTTTCTGCTTAGAATGTTAAAAAAATATTTTATAATGAGTCATTTGGTCCTTCCTCTGCACTCTGTAGGCGTTCTTTGTACCTAATAGAAAATCTCAATTTTTATTTATTCATCTATAGATACTTTTTAACAAAAAATTGTCAAGGCCATGCGCCTGGTGTTTGCATAAAGTGGTTTTCTTAGGGATATTATCATGAGAGGATATTATCAGGAGTGGCTTTTCACCACATCGCTCTTGAGCTGAAAGAAGAACCTGGGGTTGAGTGGCACACACTCTTTTGTGAGAGTTTTGAGCTATTCTTGAAGTCCAATGATAAAATAGGGGATTTGGGCCGATGTATTTTAGACTCCTTCTAATTTTTGTGCTCGGGTTTCTTCTTCATTTATGTTTTTTTAGAACATTATTTTTGAAGTTGATGAATTAACTCAGCTGCTCCCTTGATGAAAACGTTTCTCAGTGATGATGGTGTGCTCTGTTGGCAGATTGATGCAGTTGATGGAAATAAAGATTTCCAAGTCCTTCCCTGGTGTTTCCTGCCTGATAGTCTTGATAGTGAGTGGTTTACCACAGTCCTTGTGAAGAATCAAATACTGTCTAATCTGTCCTGTGTATCTTGATTACTTACAATTCACTTCTGTTTGTAAAGTCCCGTAGCTATTCCAGTGCGGTGTTCCTAATGCAGATATACCAGCTCATAAATACTTGCAGCAACCACAAAATTACAGAACAAATTAAGAGTAGGATTCCTGTGTAACATGTAGGGGACTGACAATTTGCAGTACAGTCTCTCACGAAAAGATCATTCATTTTTAATTGACTTTTTTTTAGTGCTGCTTAGCTTTTGGTTTTAATCAAAACACTAGTGGAAAATTTCCCATTTATTTAAAGTAAGAATTTTAGAAAAGGGCAGATTAATTGTCATTAAAAATTCACTTAAACTAATAGATGTGCCATAATGCCTGCTAATTAGTCATATAATGATATATTAAAGAAATAAAAAGATTGATATTAGGGCATTACCTGTAGAGGAGGAACAACTGATGCCCGTTAATCAATTTAAACCCCTAACCATGTGTTTAATTCTCAGCCTTTGCAGAGGGTATTGGTGAGCAGCTGTGAGCCTCAAGGCCTAGTGGTTCTGTCTAATTAGTCCCACTGAAGGCTTTCAGCCTTTCAGGAAGCCTTAATTTAGGGTTTTGTTTCAAATAGCTCTTTACACAAAGTGGAAAAGTCTGTATACTGGTTGCCTTTTAGCGTTTGGAAACTATGTTGTAATTATAATCGTGATACAAAAAAATAAAAAAAAAAAGTAGTTTAGCCTTGAAAACCCTATTGCAAAAAACCAAAAAAAAAGGTGCTTAAAAACCTTGAATCGTGCTTTGCAAGGATAAAACCAAACAAATCCTCTGTTTCCTTGTACCCACCTGCCCATCCATGTTGGACAGTGCTGCAGCAGAGATGGGTGTAGCTGCTTGAGCTTGTAGTGATCTTTTTGGTGATATTTGTGTTACATGTTGGCAGTAAAGGTCCCAGCCAACTTCCAGCTCTCAGGAGGCACTGACCAAACCCTGCATGGAGTGACCATGGGAGAGGGACAGCAGCAGGGCATGGAGGTGGTAATTAAAAGTAGTCCACTTTGCATCTTCATCTCCAGTTTATTTCTAATTTAGTGAACTGGTAGCTTCCCTACATAATACAAGTATTACCTTAATCCTAAGCAGAGATACTTGTACATAAGATAAAATCTATTCCTTTATATAAGTAGCTTTTTTTTTTTTTTTTCAATCTGCATTTCTATATCCTTGTTAAATGCAGTTTGTTGGAAGGGAAACTCCCGCATATAATCATACCTTAGAGTCTTGCAGACTGGAGAATAATGGCTTTCCTCAGCTGATGGAGCATACTGAGTTGAATTCTTTTAATTTAGCTGCCTATTTTTATATAGGTGGCTGCTGCTGTTCTTTCCCTTGGCTCTCTTTGTGGGGATATCTTAACTGGTGAAACGAGCCTGATGCAGAGAAGTAATCTCTTCTACCAGAACTATTGATAAAGTTGAAAAAAAAAAAAAAGATAGTACTTCTGGGCACTCAGGTTGCTCTAAGGTTTATTTATTTCTGGCAATAATCTATTTTTCTTTGCTGGTTGAACCCTCGCCCCTGTCACGGTCAGTGCTGCTTGAAGTAATAATAAAAATAATAACTCTTTGCCCTTGTTTTCCTACAGCTATTCTCCTTTAAAATTTTGAAGGCTTTGTCAGCATTTGCATTTATATGTGTAAACCACACAAACCTCTGCCTGCTTTCTTGTGTTGATGTTGCATTATGCATTAAAATCTTCTGAAATCATACAGCTCCATTCTTCCCATTTTAACTCACAGTTTTTTTATCTTCCTTGCACAGCTCTGCAGGGCTCTTGAGGTCTGTGTCTTTTCTCCTGTTTGAATATTCCTCTCTGCTTTTGGCTCGGCCTCATGGTTGTGTAGCACTATTTTTCTCTTACCTCTCCCTTCTCCTTCCTTTTTCCCTTTATGACCCCTGAATATTGATCTGTGTTTCTCAGTACTGATCCTTTCACCAGATCCCCTTATAACACAGTTATTCAAAAGCTAGTCGTTAAGCTAGCTATTAAAAAATAATTACAAAATAATTAAAATAATGGAAAATAGGCCCCTGCCTTTTTTGTTTTAATGAAATGAATTTTTCACTTTTTCTCCTACTTTTAGTAATGTTCTTCATTTCTTTAAATCTTAACATCAACAACGATAAGCTACTGTTATTTTTCAACTTTTTTTACATTCCATTATGAGCTTCAGTAGACATTTGACAGCATTTTTGTTTATCTGTAGAGTTCTCACTCTTAGCATGCTATGTAAGGCATAAACATTGTCTTCATTAATGTTCTGGATATGTCAGAATTTGCTTTCAAGGTTGAAAATTGACTGAGGTGGGCTGCATTCCTCTAGGGATTTCTTAGTAATCCTTTAAAAGGGCATTTCAAATATTTTGTTTTCTTTAAAGTATAAATGACTTCAGACAACTATCCCTGAAATTGAGGTTCAGTACTTTGTCTTGAAAAAATCAATAACCTGCTGAAATCTGGTGTTATTTAAAGATCTTTCTTGAGTCTGCCTACCATATAAAACATCTCAAAAGCTTTGTTTTACATGTTTAAATACACTTCAGGCTGCTGTACACCCAGGCTGTTAGCCACAAGTTTTCTGAAGAATTCATTATGAATATTCAGGAAAATAATCTGATATTTCTTTTTTACCATTTCTTTCATCAGAAACAACTTGATAAATATGCTTTTTTTTTTCCCCCCCCTGTCAATTTTATATAGAGGCCCTGTTCTTAGCCACTGTATGAAGTCTTCCCTGTGGTGTATTCAGGTGGTTGTACCATTTTCACACAAGCAGAACTAAAATCCAGCTGGAAAAGTATAGGGGTGGCAGAGATGTTGGTTGACATTTTGGATAATTTTTCGCTAGGTTTTCAGCAGTCATGCTGTGGGGTGGGAATTCAGGCCTCAGGATGATAGTGCATCTTCATGAGAAGAGAACTCAGTGGATGAGTCTCCTGGGCCCATACTTTTGTACATTTGAGGAAGTTCTGGAATGTGGCTTTCTGCAGGTGATGCCATTCACCTGTGTCTTGGTTTAGATAGACAGGTGTCTGCCAGGGAAGGTTGGAGTTTCTTTTGAAATGTAAGCTCCCTCCTCTTTTTCCAAATTATTATAAATTTGCAATTAAAAGGCTGTCAGGCAAAGATTTTGGGAATAGGTATAGCAGTTCTTTGCTAGGGATATATATTAAAAAAAAATACAGATGTTGTAGAAGAATGAGCAAGCAAACAAACAAGAATCCTAGAAAACCCTGACAGAGTCAGAAATACAACCTGACACCCTGTTGGTCAGGGTGTTGGAAGCAGTCCAGAGTAAGCCCTCTTGGAGTGGCAGATGTGGTTCNATGGTTTGGCTCCTCCTCCCTGTGAAGAGCACCTTAATGGTCCATTAGCAGAAGATATCCCCATGGGATTAGTGAAACAATGAAGAGCAATAAGTAGCACTCCACCGTCTGATAAGTGACACTGACCCATTCGGGCAAAGATAAACAATTCTCCTCCACCCAGATGGAATAGAATAACATATTCTTTACAAAACCCACAAGAACCTACAGCTGGATTCAACTGAGCATTGCAAAATTACGCTTTGTGCAAAGGTGTGAGTAGGAGCAATGGTAAAAGAATTGGCCATGTGGAAGATCTCAGATTTCTCAGTTTGGTTTTGGGACCAAGGGAGACCTTTGAGGGAACAAAAGCCAAACCCAGTGGGCTCCCCTTGTATTCGGCATTGGTGAGGTCGCACCTTGAGAGCTGTGTTCAGTTTTGGGCACCTCAAAACAAGAAGGATCAGTCATAAGCTGGACTTGATGATCTCAGAGGTCTTTTCCAACCCAAAAGATTCTGTGGTTTGTTTTCTGGCCTCTCAAAGGACAAGAAATTCAAACGCAGTCAAAGGGAAAACTTTACAGTGTTTCTCAGCAAAGGATTATTTTGATGGCATTGATGGATAGAAGTTTACTTTAGGTGAAATTTTGCTGTTTTGACAAATCTTTGTATTGTGGAAAAGTAGGAATAAAAAAAATATCTTCAGTCATTCTGCATCATCAGTCATGTTGATTGCTATTCAGAGTAACTTGGGAGGAGATATTTATTGCTTTCCCCTGAAAGCATGGTATCTTTCATGCTTTTTGTCTCCATTTACTTAGCTTTACATTTGAATAAAAGTATGTATTGAAAAAAGGGTAGGGGTAGACAGGTTTTCAGTAAGGGGGTATTTAATTTTTTTAAACCATGATAAAATGTTTTAATTTATACTGATCTGCACTTTTATGTAACTGTATTTGATGATCTTAAAATGTGTGGGGTTTTTTTGTTTTTTTTTTTTTAATTTGGATTTAAACTTCCATGCTTTCTTATGCAACAAAAACATGCCAGTGTTGCTACGTCAGGAACAACTTGTAATTCAAAATATCTGGACTTCTTGTAATTGTCCAAACTTAATGCCATACAAGAAGTCCAATGTATTAAATGGAGTAAAAGACAGCTGTTTTAATTCAAATTTTGAACCCATTAAAATAAAAATAGGGAAACTAAACTGCTCAATAATAATTTTTTGTTTCCTTGTTAATAATTTCTAAATTAATTAACCACTAAATATTTAAATTCAAACTTATTTCTGAGCTGGCATACATCTCCTGTAAACACCTAATATTTGGATTCATAAGGGCAGTTTTGATGTTTGATTTATTCCCCTTTGCATCTGAAACAGATTTACAGTCATCTTAAAGAGTACGATTTCAGACAGGTGTTTTGAATCATCATATTTCTCTTTAAATCCAGTTTGGGAACAAGAAAAAAATGGCAATATCGACTGCATGAGATGTACCAAAATGGGCCCAGGCACAGCCTAGGAGTGCTGTTGACTGTGGTGTTACAATACGTGTGTTGTCTCAGAGCTGAGGAATGTTCTCTGGCACAGCTGAGAAAATCCCTGGTCCCACTGAGAGGTGTTGTTTCCCTGGCATCCCAATAGCCCTGCAGAAATGAGGATCCTTTTTCCCTTCTCTCAGCATCTCAGACATCTGAACATGTAGTTGATCAATATCAGACTCAATCCCCCACTGAAATCTGGAAGTGGAAATAAGTGTAGAAGCATGGTAGCAGGTAACTGTGAAAAGTCTGGAAGAATGTGGGGGCAACCCATCTGAAATATTATAAAGAGAAAACATTATGTTTGTTTTTTATGATTTTAAAAATAACCCCAAAACGACAAATATCTTTACATCTGTTTTGGTGAATGAGTATGATCATCCAAAGGGATATTTTGTGTTTTGTTTGTCCATATAGATTAAGCTTTGGAATAAAATAGCCTAAAGTGCTGTAATCACTACGAATAGGTGAAATCTTTGACACTGATTACAGACAAACCTACAGGTGAGGTAAAAAAATTCTGCATCAGTGTGTCTGACATGATTTATCAACACATATGTGAAGAAAATACATAAGATATGTAACATATATAATGTGTTTATATAATTGTGAGTCCTAGGCATTGTCACTCAACTGGAAGTTCCTTTGGTCCTGTCAGTGCAGCTGTGAGTCCTCCTTTGGTTTTGGAGCACTCCTGTTGTTTTTCCTCAAGTTCTGTTTTCCTGTCCCAAATGGCAAACCGGTTGTTCACAGCCAGCAAGATACTCTGCTAGTCTGGGATGAAACTTGATCAAGGACAGGTTTTTTTTGTAGAGGAGAGCCTGGCTGTGCCTGTTCTTTGTTTCCTTGTCCTCCCTCCCTCCCTGCTCAATAGGAAACCAAGCCCTGGAACTGGCAATTCTGACGTGACTCGCAGCAGCCTCAGTCCCCACACTTTTCCATTTACTCTGTCTTTTCTTCTCCAGCTGCTGACAGCAGATCAGAGCTGTCAGGCCTGCCTTTGTAGGGAATGCCATCTGCCAGGGAAGGAAGAGGACAGGGCAGAAGGGATTGCTCTGAGCCGTCTCTGATCTTCCCACTGTGTCCCCACTCCCTGTGTTTAACCAGTGGTCATTTTCAGTACCTTGCCAGCTCTGTTGTCCTCAGAATTACCCAATTTTCATCAAATCCTATTACCTTAATATAGCTCAAGTATCTGTTTCCCTAGTGGTCTTCCAGTTGCTCTTCACTTACCATTTGCATCCTTGCCGTAGTCCTTTGCCCCTTCTTTTCCCTCCTGCTCTTGACAGCCATTCCAGGGCCTGTACAGCTCCCACGGTGTCACGCTCTTTGTGTGGCTGCCTGACCCCCCTGCCTCACTCATCCTGCCCTTTGGTGTGGTCACTGCCAGCTTGTCACATCCAAATCTCCAAAGAGGGGCTTCAGCCTTCACATACAGCTCAGCCGTTCTCAGCCCTGTCCTAGGGTATTCTCCGTGTCATCCCAGTGTGGAAAATATCTCCCAGCATTACTCCGCTGTTTTCAAAGAAAAAAAAAATAATGTGAATTATATTATGTAATGAAATAGACTTTAGACTTTATTACCGTTGTGCCTGTTTTTGTTTTCGAATATAGTGGAGTTGCTCACTGAGTCATAGTTGATTTTGCATTATTAATGAAAGTATTTCTGTAATTTCATTAATGTTTCCCTTAAGGGAAAATACTATTCCTAGCTTACCAGTTTGGTTGTGGGATGATGTTGTTTTTTAGTGAGGGAGTTTTAGTTTCAAAAGTCAGTGCTCTAGATACTGACATCTCAGACTATTCCAGTATCCACCAGAGTCAGATGAGATAAATATCTTACCAGGAAGCACAACTGAGGGAAAGAAAAAATAAAACTGACCAGTTTCTTACCCTGGGAACATTAACTATTGCCTGGGGTTTTATGTAAATGTCAGCCTCTTACATGGCGCAATATAAATATTATTATTTTAAATTTATATTCTAGCTAATTTAATGAATAACCAGGTCAGGACTTATTTATGCTAACTGCTGCACAAACCAGTAGCATGTGTTCATGTAACAAAGATTGAGTGTAAAGCTGAGTCTCTTGAAAATAACTGGTTTGTTCAAGAGCAATTTGGAGGAGTTGAATTTAATTTTGGATTAAGAAACTAAAGCATGACTCCTACTGCTGCCACTTCAGGCTTCTTTGTTAAAAGTGAATTTTTCAGCTAGGAAGTCTCTCTTAGCATCCCCTGGGAAATATGTCTTTAGGAACTAAAATGGGGACTCGGTGTTAATATCTGATCAATGCAGCATTTGCCAACTTTTTTTTCATCATTCCCACCAGGCAGAGTATTTAAATAACTATAAGATAATGTACAGCTTTCCAGAAGATTTTGGTTTTGCTTATAACTCATGGCTTTTTCTGACCTAATCACTTATGTCCAGAATTACTGCTGAATAAGGCACAGAAACAAACCATTTACACCAATGATATATAAACTTTTTAAAAAATATTTTCCTCCTTTATTTATTTATCTTGTTGCTACAGTACTTCACCTAACTCCTGTTCAGTTGACCAGGTCATGAATATTGTGTAAATTGAATGTCTGTAGCTTCCAATGTTTGGGTTACATCTCTCGGTGTAAGAGCCAGGCACGAGATCAGTCTGGATTTGAGGCATTTTTAGTACAGCTCCCATTTAATCTCTTATTTCAAAGAGACAGACAGACGTGGCTTAAAACTCCAGGCGCTCTGTCATTACCCCAGGTTTTTTTTTCCATAAGTGTACAGTAAATTACTGGTTTCTGACATCTCCTGATAGTGTGGTAGCTGTGACAGAAATGTAATTGTAATTCATGGTGTCTCAACCTTGAAGTGTTTTTTGTTGCTGTCTTTTGAGTGGGGAAAAAAATGGTTTGAGGATGTCTACAGATTTGTTTTAAAAGCCATGGCCCACATTGTGTAATCAGATTTTGTTTTTAAAGCAAATTATTTTGCTTTATCCCAAAATATCCCTTAGCAGGAGAAATAATTAAAAGAAAAATATGTTAATAACCTCATCTATCAATGAGATTTCAGTAGTGATTAGAGGAGGGAAACAAAAGGGTTCCTTGACATGATGATGTAAACTGAAATAAGAGCAACTTCTTTTTCAGGGAACATCACTGTGGTTTTGGGGTGGGGATGATCGGGCAGTGTTCAGGGCTTTTCTTTTCGTTTACATCTTGCTCACCTGTTTTCCACTGTGTTCTCAGAGAAAGAAATGGAGCATTTCTCTTCATTGGGAAGACACTGGATAATTGCAGGTTCTCCTGATCCAAAGTGAGAGCCTTGCTTGTCACATTTTATGGTATCCATTGAAAAGAACTGGACCTATTCCCAGATCAGTGTTTGGAACCATTTCCCTTGTCTTGAAACGCATTTCAATAAACCTGTAGTCCCGGGTGGGCATTAATCAGCTGATGTGACAGTGCTGTTATGTTCCAGCTATGCCTTTTCCTCCTTATTCTCTCTCACTTCCAGGGGGCCGTTGTTGTTCATAATGATGGCATCCTTTGAAAGGAGTTATGACTGTACAGAGTAGTGGCAGGGTTTGGGTAAAAAGCATAACTTTGTTTTTCTAGAATATGTGTTTAATGCTCAGGTGTTAGAATTGAACAGCTGTTGTAAATAAAGCTCTGTGTCAAGGCTTCCTCAGTCCAAAGTGATACCTGTGCTGTTCTCCAGTTTCAGAAATACCAGTTAAATGCAGTTCTCACTCTTCTGCTTTAGAGCAAAGCAGAATTAGACAGTGAAATTCCTGTTCTGATATAACTATTTTGGGAAAATCCAAAATAGGCGCAGCATTACTATCTTTAATAATAACAACTTCATGTCTTTGGTTATGAAAGGATGACCGCCAACCCTGAAAAGGAAATGTCACAATAGTTGCTTTTTAATATGCAGTTCCTGTAGGCTACAAACATCAGGAAATCAGGTGTTTTATTGAAGCTGCACAAGGGTAGTACACAAAGAGTAGGAATATTAAAAGAAGGAAGAAGTTGAGAGAAAGAAAATGAATGGGACAAAATCTCAGTGGATCTTCCTAGTTCTGTTGTTTTTCCTTGAAAATTATTTGTTGTCTGTGCAACAAAGAAAACTCAGTAGGTTAGGTTAGCTGGAGGTATAGGGGCAGAAAAGCCACTTTCAGAAAAATACTTTGATTTATTCTTTAGTTATTTTTGCCCTGTAGCATGATGTGATATTGTTTCACAGTGTGTGCTTGAAATAGCACTCAAAGTCTGCTTGCCTCTGGAGTGTGTATGGTTTGGGTCTTCATCTTCAAAAAGGATAAACTAGAATTTCAGGCAAGGAAAAAGGTGTGCAAATCTTATGAGGGGTAAACCAGACGAAATTAGGTTTGTGACTTCTAAGAGAGACTTCTCTTCGGTAAGAGCTGCAACAACACAGAATCCAAGAGGCTGGTAAAAAAGGAAAAGGTTGCAATTTGCATGTCAAAGGCGTAAGATTCCAAGAAGTTTGTGGAGAGATCTGAATTATAGGTCACTTTCAGCACAGGAAGAACGAGGTATTTACTATTTGGGGGTATGTTTAAGCCCCTGAGGATTAGGGAAAGATTTCTAACCATTGGAGTGAGAGACTTATGGAACGTCTTTTCAGTCAACTTACATAAAACCACAAAGATACGCCCCTCCACTTTCTGAAAAGTTTCTGAAAGAGGTTAGGTTAGTACTGGAAACACTGGGGAATTGGGGAAGCTCTTATGTTCTGATTAAGTAAAGTTGTTTGCAAGGATCACCTAACACTGCTTTTCAACTTGTGGTTTTGTTTGTTAGCATTTCACTAATAACTTTGGTAGCAATTAGGCCAGTTACTCAGATCTTACATAGTGTTTCAATAATGAGGAAAAAAGAGCAAGGTTCTTGTGCTCTGAAAATCAATGTTAAATGCAGTATTTGTGGAATGGAAAAGAAACAGGGCCAAGAGTATACTGGCCCTTAGGAATTTGGCTAAGGATACAGCCTGTCACGCAGTATTTTATAATACTTATGATAAATTGCTATTTAGATATATAGATCTTGGGAAATGAGGTTTTCCATATCCATCTGAGCTCAGGTTTTGATCAACTGATACAGTTTGTTCCAATAGCACTGAACTTTTTTGTTTTACCCCAAAGGAGAATGTGTTTGTACACAAGGGGGGTAGACTGTGTTTGAACCCCTGGTATCAGCAGCTTTCATATTTAAATACACTCCCTGCTGTTTATTAATAAGTTTTGTTTTAATATGCTAGCAACAGGATGTTTTAAGGTGGGAATAAAGGCAAATCCTAGCTTCTGTGAGTTTGTTATTTCTTTAATGCAAGTTTTGTATGAACCTTCACATCTGTTTATGTCATTGTTTGAATTCTTGTAAAAAATCGTTGTGGCAAAATCCAAGAAACTGGAAACATGATTTCATATAATTGTCCTTTTAAGCAGCAGCATGAAATGATTAGTGTGGTGTACTTTAATTGGTGGCATCCAATTGACTTTTTATGAAAGACTTGAATCGTAACAAAAGCGGAGAACACAAGTTGGTTAGTTCCTATAACCCAGTGCTGTCATCTTTGGGGAAAAGAAAAAGCAGCTCTCTTGTATATTTAATGGCAGATCCAGTATGTGTTAGGTGCTCAGCTTTTGGAGGTTTAGGTTTGTTTGTTTTTTTTTTTTTTATTTTTAAATCAGGTATCTTGTGGGAAGGATTTTTGACAGGAAAATTACAGGATTGGTGCCCACTCCAAGATTTATGTTGATAATTGAAGCTGCTTCTTTTCAATAAAACGTAAATGCAGCTTAAATAACTAGCTAAAAGAAAAGGAAGATAAAAAAAAGGAAAAGTGTAGATATGTAGAAAGATTATAACTTGGTTGTCAAGGCTATTATACCCCTCAGGCAGTTGTCACTAAATCTGTGGTTAATGCTCACTCTGTGCCAGTCAGCTAATCATGCAACTTTTGTCCCTTTATGATTTAAGCAGTGTTGTGAAATTTGCTAGAGAAATGTTACTTTATAAAATGCTAAGATTTAAAAATATGTATATAATTTTGTAGACATTTCTGTCATTTATCTTCTCTAATATTATCCAACAAACATAAAAAATATATATGAGCATTCCTGGATGATCCTGAAGGATTTTTTTCCCCCCACTTAGGGTTTCGAGTCTGTTTTCAAGAAAGTTTAGAGGTCAGTCTTTATGCTTTCATTCTGTACAATGCTTAAAGTACATGTACAGCCAGTTAAATGTCAGTGTGTGGAAAGCTTGCATACAATATATCTGAAAATGGTATTTCATTTATTTGTGGTCTGGGCCAGGCTGACAGAACAATAGAGGCTTGTACTGTGTTGTGTGCTGCCTAGCTAGCATTGCCTGTGAAAATACAAACATGGTACATATTAGCATATGTCAAAATTTTGGTTTTTAAAAGACTTCTTAACTGCCTTTTAAACGTCTTACATTGAAATTGGCTTTTTTATTTTTCCAGTGTGTCTTAGAGCAATTGATTTTAGCTCTGTAATCCTTTGTTTCAGTGCCTTTCCTTGGGAATTACATAGGAAGTGAGTAAAGATATAAACAAAATAAGGTTTTTAATCCCTCTCTAGGCATTTTTATCTTGGAAAGAGGGATTTGGAACTGGCCAGCCCACTTGTGAGGGCAGAAGTATTGAATGAGGGGCTATGCACAAAAAGCTGTGTAAAAGTTTGGGATGAGCAGACACAAATGCAGCTTTGCAGTGACTGAGGTGTGTTCTCAGGAAACACAAGAAGTCTGTTGGAGGCTTTTTTAGCTGCTGCAAAAGATCAGTGCTGATTGGCACAATTTTCTTTACTTGTGCTCTTAGCTCTCCTTTCACTGGGTTTGGCCTGTGCCAGACCTCTTGGAAGTGCTGCTTAAAATTTGGCTTTGGTGTGATGTGCAGGCTTGGGCTGTGTAGCCAGAAGAGGGGTTTGGAAGCTCCTTGGCTTCTGTTCTGTCTGCCCAAGCCTTATCTGAAGAGCAGGTTTATTGCTGTTTGAAATGTTTTGCATTTAATGATCAGTAATGTTCATGTAAAACTACCCTGTTTTACTAGATGGAGAATGCAGATGAATTTCAGTGTAGTCTGGCCATACTGACAGGGATTTTTGAGCATGTGGTAGTGCTGGCTGGTTAGTTGAACACTTAATTATATTGAGGTGAAGAAAATGTGAAATAAAATGAAAATTGCACATTTTAGAATACTTTTATTTTACAGACATAAATATATTTTATATATAATAAGGGGCATACATATTTAGCATATATTTAAAACAGTAGTGCCTGGACCTCTCCTCTTCTTGTCTCCTTTCCCTGTTTCCATATCAGTTTATGGTCTATTAACCTGCAGTGAATAGATGTTGTGTTTCTTCCTGGTGCTTCGCAGCTGTTCAAACCCCATGTTATTAATGTTAATAAAGAATCTTGGCATCTGAGATTTTAATAATCAGGAATTACTGACCCAAGAGACTAATTTTTATCCATGGCAAAGTTGTGCTTCAAGAAAGAGAGGAATAAAGAAAACAGTAATTTGAATTTTGAGTCAACGTTTTAAAACCCTGAAAGTTTTGATAGCTGTTTATTCCCAGTCTGGAATTCTTGGGTACTCAGTAGGTTCTCACAGTCATCTGTGGTATATATCTATGCAGACTATTACTGGGGTTGTATGTTTGTTTGTTGGGGTTTTGGATGGGTATTTTTGTTTTTTTCCCCCTTTGTATTGTGTTTTCTTTCTGTTTGGTTGGGTGATTTTTTGGGGGGTTTTTTTTGGGTTTTGTTTGGTGGGTTTTTTTTTCCTTATGCAAATAATCATCTGAAATTTTGAAACAGTGAAATTAAATGCTTTTCTAGAAGAGCATCTTGTTTAAAAGTACCTTGTCTAGAAGAGTATCTTACTTGCTTATAGCTTTTCTTTTATTCTGGATACTCTTGCCTCACAGTTTTTCCTGGATTGGAGACATCCAGAATTTTATAAAGTAAAAATTTTCCCTGATGCACGAGGCATAAGAAGCACTCCATGCATTTATACTTCTATGGCACTAGTTAACAAGGAACTCAAGAGACGATAGTACAAGTGAAATACAGCAGCTCTGTGGGCACTGGAGATGTTGGAGTAACTCTGTAGATGTTGCATGAATGAATGGCCTTTCCAGAAGGTTGCCTGAGGTTGGCTATGGCTTTGGGATATGGATCAGAAGTACCAGTTCTGCTGGTCGAGGTTGTCTGATCTCTGTGGAGTATCTGTAGGACTAGTTTTTGTAGGTCTAGATATGCGTGTGCACTTATGTATAAGTTTATCTTCATGAATAGATCCAAGAGTGATGTGATTTAGGAATATGGCCATTCACTAACACTAGGTCCCCTGTTGGAAAAATGCTTTTGAATAAAGTGAATACTCACTTGGGAGAATCTCGCACACAGTGAAGTGCACTAAGGTTTTCTTTTGTGTACTCTAGGATGTTAATAGCTGCTCTTATTAAATACTGTGCTACGAGGTGATGGCAAAGTGGTTGTTTTGCAAAACACCGTGACCGTACCTGGCCGTGGTTTCCTAACAAAACTCTGCGTTTTCGCCTCGCAGGTTCCCGTCTTCGACAGGAAGATTTCCCGCCTCGGATCGTGGAGCACCCCTCGGATCTGATTGTTTCCAAAGGAGAGCCAGCCACTCTGAACTGCAAGGCAGAGGGCAGGCCCACTCCCACCATCGAGTGGTACAAGGATGGCGAGCGGGTGGAGACGGACAAGGACGACCCGCGCTCCCACCGGATGCTGCTGCCCAGCGGATCTTTATTTTTCCTGCGCATCGTGCATGGGCGCAAGAGCCGGCCGGACGAAGGAGTCTACGTGTGCGTGGCAAGGAATTACCTGGGGGAGGCCGTGAGCCACAATGCGTCCCTGGAGGTGGCAAGTGAGTACATTTCCCTCCTCCTTCCCCCCCCAACCTTTGGTAACAGCCGCTTGCTTTGATGTTATTTGGAGATAAAAATAAGTGTGAGCTGCCTCTGGGGCAGTGACTTAAAAGCGATGAAGGAATTACACAGTTAATTATTATTTATACAGAGATAGGGAAATAAAGGAGAGTCAGAGGATGTATCGTGTCACTGGAGAACTTCAGATGATTTTGTGCGTTCTTGCCACTTTTGTGCTTCCGTGAAATTATGATTGCTTTATGTTTGTAAGGTTTTGTATACTTTGTTTCAGTTTACACCTGTTTTTTCCTCTCCAGATAACCATGCAATTTACAGTGTGTAATAGGAGGCAGGATAGCCAGGATTTGATCTAACAGGGTAATTGTTGTTGCACAAATAAACACTAGAAAGAATGGCAGATTTAGAAGCGCATTTTTTTTTTCCCTCTAAAAGAACTGGCCCACAAAATTATCTCTCTGGTTTTAAGTATTTGGCCAACGGAAGGAGCAGTCAAGTATGTTCACATCACTTTGTAATGCTTATCTCTTCCTGTGTATCTTTTAAACTCTACTTGTAGAGGAAGAGAGCGTATATTAAAGTGGTTTAAGCATTTGTATGGGGGGCCAAGCATAGGTCAAAAAAAATCCATTTTGGGGGCACTGAAGTATGAGAGGAAGCCTTGCAACTCAAAAGTTAGGTATCTATTTTGAAGTGGCTTTTATAGGCTTCCTTTGTAAGGTGTAGCAATTCACCTGGTGTCCTGTTGAAGAGCAGCACAGAACTGGGTGAGTCACTCTGAAAACACTGATCTCTGTTGACTGAATGATTCATGTTGTTAAACGAGCTCTGAAGAGGCTCCTATCTCTTAGATAAGTTAAGTGCCACCGTTGGTGTATCATTTTAGAAGAAGGGTTAGATTTTCATAAGTCTCACAGAAGGCCAAGGAAATAGACTATAAATTTGTGCGTTTGCTTGAGCCCTCTGTCTAGTCTCTCATATTCAAGACAATCCCAAGGACTTTCATAACTACACCAGAAAGATCTCAAGCTTCACATATAACAGCATAGATATCCATGATTAAGATCACACTGTTTCCTTGTTAACCACTTCTAGTGATAAAGGTAATCAGTGTCTGGGTGGCTGGAAGTATGATTATCCAGTGAATGTGTAAGCTGTTTGAATCATACTCTGACTCCTTACTCCCAAATGCTGTAAATGGTATCTTGGAAGTGCAATTTTGAGTGGGCATTAATGGCTGAGATCTTCATTTTTATCTAATTGCTGTTTCATTTACAGCACTTCACATTGGTTCTTAGGAGGGGTTTTAATGTTCTGTGCTTGTTTTGCCTTCCTTTGGTTTGTGATGCACCTTGAAGCGCTGTGTGAAATGCACACAGTGTTACTGTGATTTCCACCACCTCTCCTCAGAACCCAGAAACATGAAGTGGGCTTCAGTGACTGATGCACTGTGGCATGCATCAGTTCAACTGGTACATAGTTATTAAATGTGTTTGTCACCTCTGGCTCAACTAATTTTCATGTGATTATAGTAGAGAGTCTTACCTACAGGGTCTGAATGCAAAATATTGATATTGCCACAGTTTTTTTAAGAGCTTCTGCCAACACTTGAGCCAAAAAAAAAAAAAAAATCGTCTTAAAAGTGTGTAAATGTACACCATTTAACAATAATGTAGCATTAAATTGTTAATCCTCCTCAAAGTGGATCTAAGTAGCCCTGGTATCAAGGGCTTTTATCAAAAAATAACCACCACCAATGCTGTAAAGGAAAAAAAAAATCACAATCTGTATTTGGAAATCACATTAGTAGGTATAATGATACACAGTTTTAGTTGCATACCAGGACATCACAGAAAAAGAATTTTAACAGTAAAGGCTATTATTTTAGTAGAAAGGTAGTGATGTGACAGTGCAATAGCACCAAAACACTTTAAATAGCACAAAAGAGGTGAGGAGCAAGGAAAGAGTTGAAGGCTGGTGGAATATATCTGCATTAAATTAAAAATCTCTGCATTATAGGTGTAATGCTATCGTCATTATAAACTGGAGCTACGTTCCCAGCAGATTGCTGCAAATCAGCAAACTGCTCTGTTTAGTTCTCAGTACACCTGTGCTGAGCACCAGAGCATTTACATTTCTATGCCTCTAGTCATACACAGTTGCTGGTTTAGAAATCCTTATGTATAGTTCAATTTTGGTGTGTTTACAGAGTTAAATTGCCTTTGTTTGGTTTCTGCTTTCCATAAAGCACAGAAGATGATTTAGAGTACTCATTATGTGCTTTGATGTTACAATTTTTGCCAAAAACCTTTTGTGAAACAGGAAACAGCATCATGTTTTGCAGTTTAGCTGCTAACTCTGACTGGAAGAGGCAGCTCATGTCTGCCCCAGTTTGTTTCACAACGTGATAGGAAATTTATCACTTCCATCATCTCATCCAGTAACCCCTTCAGTTAGATGAAGTTCCTTCCCTTTTTGGTGGATGTTGTACACTTGACTTTAGGTTCAAGTTAATACTGATGTAAATATTCATGTCTGTTCTACCTTCATGCAATTATTTTTCAACTTCAAGCACTTCCCGTGGTCATCTTTTGAGATTAATCCACAAAGAGAATTTGTTGTGTATGTGATCAGGTGGGCATCTTCCTTAAGCACACTATCCTTAGATTCCACACTTGCAAAGAAGGAAATGTAGTGGGATTTCAAAGCTACAAAGATTTCAGAAGGTTGCGCTGTATTAAAAGCTGTTTTATCTTTTTTAAATACCTCTGCATTTTAAAAACTTTCAAAACAGCTTTAGATTTCATTACCACAGGGGAGTAGTGACTTAAATCAAAATTGAAGATCATTTTCCCTCTGCTTTGTCACTTTGTAGTCATCAGCCTCTCCTTGGTGACTTGACTGACATTTGCATCTCATTTAATCCAGAGGATGCTGCATTTTCTTCCACTGATACATATCTAAGTAATGATAGTGTTAGTCCTCAATTAATACCATTGAACATAACCTAAATAACATTAATTATCATCAGATTGAATTAAATAAGTCTTATTAAATCTGTGGCTCTTGTGACCCTTCCAGAATGTTTGAAGATGCTGTGTGTCTACTCACAGCATTAAGGATTTGTTATATCTTCTCCATAGTCCTGTTGTATTTTATATAAAAATATTCGTGGAGCTGTATTTGCTTAAATTTCTGTGGTTATTACTTTGAAACCATGCCCCATCCCCTAAAAATCCTTAAAAACAAGGTGATCCTCTGGCTGGTGAAGAATGGCATCCTAAATCTACCAAACATCTTCTTTAGCCAGCCACTTGATATTTCAGGAAAGAAAGTCTTTCAAACACTTAGGAGACTAGTAAAACTACTCTCTGTTATGGAGCTCTGTGGAAAGAAGCTTTGCAATTTAGTATTGCTTGACATTTTCTTTGTAATTTAGATCTGTCATACCTTCATAAATGGGAAGGAGATAAATTTGCATAAACAGGAACTCCAATGTGAATCACAAGTCAGTCAAATAAGTGACGTAACTCCTGATTAACTGGGGGATTTATTTTTTAAATGGACTGGTTTTGTCTGTGTTTGAAATCCCATTTGCACAGCTTTTTGAAATGGAGACTGGCTGCGTGTGTTCAGAGTTGATTTGCAGAAGCAGTTTCTGCAGTGCAGCCCTGAAGGGGTGAGCCGTGGGATAATCAGGTCACGGGCTGGAGGCATCCTCCAGACTGAGGCCGCTCCAAGCCCGATTCCCTCCCTCTTCCTGACTTCCTGAACTCAGCCTTTTGATCACCGGAGACCTACTTAAATTAGCTCCATGTTTTGTTTTGGGGGAATGTAACTGGTTTTGGATTACTGCCTACCAGTGACACGTTCTCCGGTGGTGAAAGGTCCTGAAGAATGTGGAGAGGGCATGTCCCTGTCAAAGCGAAGCTGGGTAATTCTCTCCATAAATGTCAGCTTTTACAGGTGGGAGAAGAAAGTGGAATCATACTTCATCCTCAGAGTAAAGGCTGAAGACTGTTTTGGCTATCACATAAACAGTTGGAAAACAAAGTCGTTTTTCAGAGCAGAGAAATAAAAGCAGTTTTGAAAAAGTGCATTAGCAGACTGGAAAGTGGCTGCAGGCTGCTTCCCATGTTGGAACCTCTCAGGATTGTCTGGTGAATGGATCCACCTGATTAAGACCAAATTCAGTTACTGGTGTGTGATAGTTTGATTCAAATGTTTAATTTTTTTTCCCCCTGTTATTCCTTTTTGAGGAAAATTTTATCTCTGGATCTTGTGCATGTCTGATAAGTAATAATTTTGTAGAAGCATACTCATCTTGAGAGTGGCAACAATAGCTGCAATGGTATATATTCATATTCCTTTCTCCACTCTAAAGATTTTTCAGGCTGTTAAAAAAAAAAGGAATGCAAATGAAGCTGGTTATGTTTGCTAGTCAGGGACTCTGCAAATCTGTCTTTCAAATCATATTTCTCTGAGACAGACTTGCTTCTCTTTTGCCACAAGAGTTCTTTCCCCTCACCCCTCAGAGTGAATTGTAGAGAAGGGGTGTATTTATGACCGAGGTATTTGGTGTGATTCTTTCATGTGTAGCTTTGTCATCATCAAAACAGAATTTCCAGTGCATAGTAGATGATGGTTCTAGTTCTAAAAATGCTTTGTTACAGTTTTAAGACTATAGAATCTGAAGATCAGTGATGAGTTTCCTGTAGCTCATTCTCCTGTTACGCAGGACATGAGCTGCTCAATTAACTGCAAAATTCTTTCTCACTTTGCATTAATTTTAGGCAATATACAGCCTCCCTGAGTTATTGATTGTATTATTACCTGCAAGTTATGCAATATTGTCAAAATTGGAGCAATTAAATTTGTATTAATGGGCCTTATGTGCAATCCCTGGCACGTTAAGAGAGTGGGACATCTCCCTTCTTCAGCTGCGTGGCAACAAATAAGATGTTTTAGACACGTATCAGAACTTCCATTGTTTGTGGCACCCATGTGCATGGCAAACATATGCTGTTTATGTTGTCACAATTTTATTTGGCAAAGTCTCACAAAAGTCAGGGCTTTGTTTCAAGTGAATGGTTGGCAGTAAGGCATCACAAAAGGTCTGTCTTTTTGCCTTTTCTGAATTTTTTGCCTGCCCTGATGAAATAAATGGATAAAATAATAGAGTTACTGGTTGTGCATGCTGTAGAGGGGGTTACAAGGTTAATGTATGCATTAAGGAATAAACTTATGTACAGATCTAAGAAAAACAAAACCGTAAAGACTTAATTAAAAAAAATCAACAACAAACAACCTAGAGAAAACTAAAGCTGTGAGGCTTGACTGGAAATACCATAACTTAAATATGCTTCTAACTGTAAGTTTGGTATGGCAGCAATTCATTCTACAGTTATGTTTAAGTCTTTTATTAAAGGAAATTTCCATGTTTATTATCTAATATGCAACTTGTATGTCTTTGGAAACTTGTAAGATTAGTTCTTAAAAGTCTTAAAAATCATGAGATTCGTATTTTAGGGTTTTGGTTGTTCTGTGAGGATGCTTGGAAGCCTCTTCCATACTACACCTGAAATGTTAAGATTCAGTAGATTTTGGAAGCAGACTAAGAGGACTTTTGTTGTGGATGTGTGTCAACATTATTTGAGCATTATAGCTAATTCTGTATCAAAACAGTTCACAGGTGAGTTGATAACAATGATACTTAAAAAATGAGAATTTTTCGTGGATGCTATTACATGAGACTTTTAACCACTGTGAAAACAGAGTACATAAATAAAAGATTCCTGTTCAATGCAATTATCTACTCCTGCCAAGATCAGGACAAAATAATGCATACTTTGTCTGAAAACTGTTCTTACATGTCTGTGTTTCCCAGAAACTGTGCAGAACAGAGGAATTTAGGAGTACAGTTCATGATGGCTTGTGATACTGTGAATAAACAGATTATTCATAAGCTGACGAGTAATTTAGGATGTTAGGGTGGCCATGCTGGGATGGATGATTAAGAAAATTAGACATTCTGTAGTCTTGCCAGAAATTGCTGTGTAGCTCAGTGAATTCATAAATCAAACAATAGTGACAGTCTTTTTGTGGAATGGCAGCTCTGATGGGTAAAAGATTATCTAAAACCTTGAACCAAAACTGGAGAATTTGGCTCTTCCAATCAGGTGAAACTTTGCTTTGCGTGTTTCGTCATCAAGTTGTTAGTTTCAAAGAAAAAAAATTGAATCATTTTTGTTCAGGTTGAAGGGCCCTACTGTGTTGAGCATGAGCCTGAGACAGGTATTTAAGTATTTTTCCTGAATCCAGCCAACACAGTGAATTGATACCAAATATCTTCTTAGTTTTGCTATTCAGAAGCCTGTGGAAGACAGTTTTGACTCGCTAACATCAAGTGTAAATGTGAATAAAGACAAATATCCTAATTGCATGTAGAAGGAAAAGGACATTTTGATACCACAGTTTCGATGCTTGTTTTTCCTCCCTTCCCATGGCATTAAGTGATGATGTGCTGTTGAATAGTTCTCCAGGCTGTGTGTGTGTGTGTGCCCGTGGGCTGGGAGGGATTGAGCCTCAAGCAGAGTTCAGAGGAACTCCTTAGTGCAGGTTGTCAAATTAACTGGGACCATCGGCTGTCTCCTCTTTTTTTTCCTGGTTGTGATCTTCCTCTGGTCCAGGGGAGTCTTTACATGGTGTTTTCATCTAAGAGGTGTCTAGATGACATTTTCTCCCAGTTTCTGCTTTAGACTCTTGAACTTCCTTCCCCCACCTCCACCCCTCCTCCTCCCTCCCCCAATACATGTTGGCAGAACTAGATGAAGTGAAGATCATTCCTATTTCTATAAATGTTTCCATTTTCTTAGCTGATGATACAGGACATACGCCTGTAGGCTGAAGTATAAAGTCAGACAAGTAAAATGCTGACTAGTAATCCTCATGCATTGCTTGTCCTGATGCTTTTTTCCCCAGTATGACACTTTCTGAACTTCAGGAAAAAATCTTTTTAAAGACTTGCTTCTGAGTTAATATTTGGAAATAAATTTGCTTTGTGTCAGTACATTTAATATCATATATATTGAGTTATTGTTAAATATATTCTCAATATATTGAGAATATTTGTCAAATACTCCATGTGAATGAAAAATTATTTTGAATTATCATTCCCCAGAAAGCAAAAGTATCAGCTGTGTTTAAAATTTTGAAGAAATTCATTTTTACTTTTCTTTTTTACTGCCATCAGGTTAAAACCTTTCTTTGAGATCATACTGCTGACAAAGATGGATTTGCATCTTTGTGTCTGTGAGCTGTTTTGATGAGAGCTGTCTGACTTGACTTGCATCCTGTATGTAAATTGATTTCAGCTGATTGCTTTGAATTTGAAAGAAATTTAATTTGAAAACTGCCCCGTTCCACTCCCTGAGGTGGTGGATGCTCCTCTACGTCATCTGTTAAGCAGTGCATAGTCAGCATATGTCTGCTCCTCTCCTATTTAAACTGTTTTCTCCAGAGAAACAGAAATTCCCTTTAGACCAGGCAGACATCTGCTGACTCCCTCCTGCTAGCAAAGCAACTGAAAAGATATCTTTCCTGTGATTAAAAGAAATATGTCTGGAGGCGCTTAGTTTTTGTTCAATTAATCAAAGATTAAGCACATGTGGACTCTCTGAACTGGGCGTCTTTGTGCTTCTATGCTATCAAAATTGTTTGGGGAGAGGAGCTGGCTGGACTGAGATTTAATTTTTTTACCTATATAAGTGCTATATAATTCAGTTCCAAAAGGTCACAGTAAGGTGGAGGGTAAAAAACACACCAAAAAAGCTTGTTTGCTGGTTTTTAATTAATTTATTACTTTAAAGTATTTGAGTTTAAGAGAAAAAAATGGGGAAGTGTCAAATATTTTTTGTAACACTTGCTTTTAAAAGAAAAAAAAAAAAGTCTTAGAGTTATGTGATTTGGGCTACTCTATACACAGTTGCCATTTTGGTAACCATTTCCAGATGCAAAGGCATTTTTGGTTGCTTTTGTTCCTCAATTCCTGTTAGTAAATGCTTTCCTGGCAGAAATGTTAGTGTTAAGAGTCTGGTTTTCAGCTCAATGCTTTGTCCTTACTCAACAATAATACTTCTGATAGACTGTTCTGTAAAAAACCTGCAGGCTTTTCTCTGATCTTCAAAGAAATGGAGGATTATTTTTTTTTTTTCACCTGAAAGTATACAGAATACATAGACTAAAAATTCTCCAGGAGTAAGATGGCAATAATTAAGCAGATTCCTTGAATACCAAGCTGTTCTTAAATTTTTCGTCAGACACTAGCAAGTCTCTCTTGTAGACATCTTTATCTGAAGAGAATTTGTATGGCTCCAGTTTTATTAGTGGAATTAGTTCTTTGGTGTGGTTTGTGATGTGGTTTTAAAACAGGAAAGGCTCCACTGATAAAGTGACTTTACTGAGATTTTTTTCAAGTGGTGTCTTCTAGACTGCTCTTTATAATACCTATGATTTTGGTTTATTAGTAGATCGAGTTTCCCTTAAAATATATTAAAACTTACCTATGTTTCACTTTCTGAATAAATATAAAATCCAATGTAAAGGTCTGTCCTTTCATAAATAAGCATCAAGCAGCATTTTTGGCAAGAAACTTTGTATGATAGCAAAGGTTCTTTATGAAATAAAACGTATTAGACTTGTAGTAATAATTGAAATATTCAAAAATGCCACCATGGAATTATCTAATAAAATATAATAATCTCAATATATGGCTCTTTTACTCTGAATGGGATGAACCAATCCTTTGGTATTAATAAAAGGCGTAGTGGTAAGCATTGCAACTTACTTCATTTTAATATGGGAACTGAAGTAATTAGGTTTTAATTATTAGTAATTTAGGTGACCCAAAAAATAGTCACAATATTTTCCCAAAGTAAAAAACAAAATCATAAATCAGTAAAATAAGTAAAAATCAAAAATCAGTAAATTTTTTCTCTTATTCAGAAGAAAGAGGATCAAGGGATACTTCTATTTCAGCACCTTAGGATTGTTTTCCTTTTGCAAGAATACCATGAAAAGTCCTCTCTCCTATTTGTAAGTCGGTGTTTCAAAAGAAATTCTTAAAGGCATTTTATAATATTTAAATATACCCATATTTGGGAATGAAGGTGGTCTCACTGTTGCTGTTTTCTAGACAGAAAAACTGAGGCAGGAAGAAATTAAATCTTGACCTCAGATGGTCACAAAAAGTCTGTCAGCTCTGGAGAGATTGGAATCTCTCTTGTAGTTCTGTTTGTTCCTCACAAGACTGCTCTTCATTGCTCTGTTTTTAAGGACTAATTGAAATGTTTCATAGCAATTTTTAGCACTAATTGCAAATAACTTTGGAAACCCTTTGAAATGTTCCAAAAATTACCACTTTTGGGTGGTGCTGGGATAAAAAATGAGTTTCTCTAACTTGTAATTTTCCATTTTCCTGGATTTATTCCTCTAGAGCCTGTATTGCTGATTCCCTATGGTTATGGGCCTCATTATTTTTTTGTTTTCTCCCTGCCAGCTGCTCATGGCTCAGATGAATATATCAAGATGATTGAGTCTTTAACCCTCTGCTGCCCAGAGAGCGAAGGCCAAAAAAGTGAAATATGTTGGTGCTGTAGATGATGCTGGAAATGGGGACATTTGTTTTTCTTCCCTTCAGTTTCCTGTGTTCCTGCTGGGCTTAGGACTGCTCCTGCAGAAGCAGATGAGAGTCATTGATTTTAATTTCACTCATGCTCAGAGACAGTGTCTAAATTCAAATTCAGGCCCTTTGCTTTATTACATGGGCTTGATGAGGCACTCGGTGCCGTGGTTTAGCTGATAAGGTGATGTTAGGTCACAGGTTGGACTTAATGATCTCAGAGGTCTTTTCCAACCTGGTTTATTCTGTGGTGCTGTCATAGAGGATGTGAAGATTTTGTGTGTAGGAACTTCCAGACTATCTTCTCTGGCAGTGTGACCTACCACTGGAGAGATTGTAGTTCCCATGTGGGACTGGTGCTGCCTTCCCTTCTCTTTTTTTCGTAGGGATTCTTGGGGCACCAGTTTACTCCCAGTCCTCCCTGACTGTGTAGTAGGTCTGGCAAAACCATCTCTGAAAAGCTCATCACAAGAGGTGTGTGAGCTCGAGAGCCTGGTGTGGTTGTGGTCCCTCCTCTGGCTTAGCCCAGTTTGGGGCAGACTCTCTGATGGACCCAGCTTGCTCCAGCCGCTCTCTGTACATGCAGCTTGGGAAGTTGGGGAAGCGCTGGAACTGTTACACTTCCATTCTAGCCCCTCAGCCATCACCCACGTTCTTTTTGTTCCTCCCACTCCCTGCTTCTCCTTTCCTGCCCTCCTCTCTTTCCCGCTCTCCTGTGGGCTAAGCAAATTGTTGAGTGCAGTACACGATGTGCAGTCTTTGCTCTAGGCCATCCTGGGATCCAAGTGAAACCAGCTTGCAGAGCTGGATTCAGCCTTCAGGCTGTCAATTAGTTATCCCTGTAGTAGAGGGAGAATTGCAGCTCATGCATATTTCTGCTCTATGTCATGGAATAGATGCCGAGCTTCAAAGTTAGGAGGGTAGAAATTGGGAGCAGTAATTAGCAGTTACAGTCCCTGGTTTTGCTCCTCCAGTGTGCTGTCATCATTTAAATATTTTGTTACTGGAAAGAAGAAAGTAAGCTTAATTTTTTCCTGACTTCAATTATGACAAAAAAGAAACCTGATTTAAACCAGCCTTCCTAGAGGATTAGATGAGCGTGAGTAGAGCTCATCCATAGAAGAGCAGTGCAAACTAATGGTAAAAAACTGATTTGCTTTTCTTCAAATTATCTGACTACTTTGTGGAAAGAGTCAAGCAGTGACCCTTTCCTCTAAACACACACACAAAGAGACCCACTGGCTTAGTAGATAGAGGTGGAAAGAGTAGATGTGCGTAGTTCAAAATGCATTTACCCAATAATCATCAGTCACAATTTGCAGCAGGATTTGCACATAAGACAAGTAAGATAAACAAGATAAAAAACCCAGATAAACCAGTAGTGGTAAAGCTAAGTCCACTCTCTGTATTTGAACTGAGTGGCCTGGCAAGTGTATGCTTGCATTGAAGTGCCACATCATATGTCTGGACATGAAAGGTGTATGTTCAGAAGTTTTGCATTGTGGGACCATACTCTGTTAAGGGAGTGATGCTTAACAGGACTGGAATCACATTAGATAGTCTAAGAAGGTTTTTAATTGAGCTGTGAAATGCAAGTAAAGAGATAAGGTACAGGTGGCTCACCAGTGAGACAATTACTGGAATGCTGAATTCACTCACATGCACAAAAAAGGACATGGAAAGTTGGAATGAGCTCAGAAAAGTCGCACAGATTATTCCAAATTTCAACAGCTTAGGATACAGGAGACTTCTGCTTAACCTAGTGTAGTTTTATTAAAGCAAATGTTCAAAGCTAATGTGAGGCTACAAGTCAACTCACATGGTACAGAAATGCCAATGAGGACTGTAATTCCATGACCCTAGATTCAGGGATTCTGTCTCTGTTAAAATATATATATATGTGCACTACCCTGACCACAGCTAAAGCTTGAAGAAGGTACAAACAATTCTGTGCCTACAAAGTAAATCAGTAGGTAAAACACTGCTTATTTTGCTGTACTTAAGCTTTCATACTGCTCTGGGAATTTAAATCAGCACTGGAGTTTACTTCACTACTGTTATTTATTCTTCAATTAAGAATACAGTAAGGGAAGTCACAGGAGGAGAAAGTAAGTGTAGAGTTTGCTGTTCAGACTATTCATGCTTCCTAAGAAACATTAGTGTCTTGAAGAAATACTGTTATTCTTTAGTGAATCCAAGCAAAGCAGAAGGGGCAGAAGAGAACTTGAGAAGCATTGTTGAAAAAGTGGTAGCTTTTACTAAGCTTTTCTTTCATGGGAAAAGTAATTTCCTTTGGTCATGTCATACTGAAATGAGGAAATATTTTAAAGTTTTTGGGTTTGTGTTTGTTTTTCTAACATTTGCTTGAAATATTCCTATATTGAAATGAACTGATACACAAGACTGCATGAAGCTCTGTGTGGTATCTTTAAAGAGGAGAGCAGAAAGTTTGAATTGGTCTGTGGTCTACATCCAAAGGCATTAACTATTCAGCAGACTTTAGTTACTGTCTCTGTCTGTAATTCATCTTGATGGCATCTTGTAAAAGCCATAGACCACCAAAAGAGCAGGAAACAGTTGAAAGAAGCTGGTTATTCACTAGTCTTGCTCAGCAGATTTTGTTTAAAAGTGTTTATCTGCACGAAGCAGGTAAAGTTTTTTTTTGTTTTTTTTTAATTATTATTACTCAGCCTGTGGGCACTCAGCTTCACCAGCTCTGCCAGCTGGGGTTGTGTAGGAAAATGAAGAGTCTTGCCCAGTGGCAGAAGGTGCCAGTCCCTCAGGGCATCATGCCTCCTCACTTTCCTCCCCTCTTCCCCTTTTTCTGGGGGCTCTTAAAATTGTAGCTGTCATCTGACAATGCTGTTTGTTATACCTGCAGTTTTAGTCCTTAATGGGCCACCTTATGTCCTCTCCTCTGCATCTCAGGGGTTTTGGTATTCTTTGGAGTGTAGAGTTGGGGCAGCTGCAGGGGCTTAACTTGGGAGCAAAGGCTTCTGAAGCTGCCCAGAGGGTTTAGGGTGGGAAGGGAAGGCCACTAAGGGCATTCCTGGAAATAGGATTGTTACCTACAAGAAACCAAGGAAACTCCTTTTAATGGGTCTGTCTAAGCTAGGTAAAATTTTGTGCGTCTGTTATTTCCAAGGATTTGTATTTTTTCAAAGTGTGTTGACAGCTCCTCTGGAATTTGGTAACTCCTGCTCCTATAAAAGTGTTCCTGATGATGTGTGGTGTTGGCTCTAAGTTCAGCACTGGGTTGTGGCTGAGACCTAAAGCACAGGAAGGCACGTTAAGAGTAATGATCTCTTTATTCCTGACTTTTAATTATTTGAGCTTCTGTCTTTCTATTTAAATGATTTGGAGAGATAATAATTACTTCCCTTGGAGGGTATTAGTTTGGCTAAGATGATTTGTTGAGATATATGGCTTAGTGTGCCTAATGCCTGATGATTATTTGCATCTAATTGTTCCCACTGTAGATGTTTTGGAAATTCTGCTGGCTGATGAGTTGAAACTGAATCTGAAATATATGTGCATAGTGGGAATGAAAAATCACAGGTAGGCTTTTCCATAAGCCTAGCAGAGTATCAAACCTTGGAACACATGGCATTGCTTTTTTTTTAATTACAAGGGAAACAATGGAATGGAACACAAGAATATGTCAGTGTTCATATAGATTCAATTGCTTCAAGTTATAAACATTTTAACTTTTTATGTAACATACCTTGATCTTCTAAATAAAATTTATACTAGCATTATGATTTAAATTGTTTAATTAAGTGTACATGTGTGCATTATATAAGTTTTGTGCATATCTTACTTGAAATAAAAATTCTGCAGAAATTTATTCAGGCATCTTGTTCAAAATTCTGTTAATTTAAAACGCAGAGAAATTCTACCTTAAAAAATAAAATACAAAATACATTTTCAATTACTGCATGCAGTAAAGTTCTTTTATGGGCCCGTGCATTTTATTTTTGTATCTTGGATTTACTGTATCATCTATAAAAGAAGTAATATGGCCACTATAAAAAGTTATGGCAGGCTTTGCAGCTTTATTTTTAAGGCACTGATTGGGAAATGGTGCAGATTTCACCTTCTTGAGGGACTTCAAGGTGTGTGTGGAAATAAGGGAGCCTCTACAACAAGACTTGGGAAGGAATAGTGCTGCACTAGGGCTCATTAGAGGGAGGGAAGCACTCTTTATGAAAGAGGATTTTATTCAAAATATGTGGGAAAGGACTGTCTGAAAGCCCTCCCCCTTTTTATGGATTGAAATAAAGTTAGTGCTGGCAGAAGCTGTGCTTTGTTACAGTGGGGAGAAGCAGCTTTATGGTGATGGGAAGGTAATTGTTTCTTTGTGACAGCCATGGAATATAAGGTAGGATGGTTTCTTTTGGTAATGTAATAATTTTTTTTTTCTAAATATTGTTTAGCCTGCAGTTTCAGTGGTGGTTGTTAGGATGGTCAAGTTACACAAATGCCTTTGGAGCGTGCTTTGCCATTCTGTTTAGAAAAATAGCAGTCGTGATAATTTGGAGCTAATTCATAATAAAAGGTTCCTGGGTAGAGAATTACTGTTTCTCTTGCAGCTTTGTTCTGGGGAAGGGATTAGTGATGGTGTGAAATAAGACTTGTTAGCCAATAAAAGTCTCTGTGGGACGTACTGTGTATGTCCTGGGGAAAGTTGGCTTTATGGTGTGACTGTGGGCACCTGAACTTGTTCATTAGTGCAGCAGAGGCCAAATCCCTGCAGTTCTGCATCCAGTGCTGGTAATGCACAGGAAGGTTTTGGAGGGAGTGTGATGTGAATTCTCCTTTGGCTGCCACTTCAGCATAGATGTTATGATAAATTTAAGGAGGCAGGAATCTTGCTGTTCAAAATACCTGGATTCTAGTTCAAGATGGAGTAGAAGAAGGCTGTACATGAGGACAAAAGTGATTTGTGTTTAGTCGTTAGGTGATACAAACATGCTCTTCTGTTAGTGAGTGGAAAGAAAGTTAATTTTAAATTCAATAACTTTTCATTTATTTAATCGTTTTCTGGTAAGCAGGATACAGAAATAGCCTGGGGTTTTTTTCCTCTTTAGTTAAAAATGGGAAACTCTAATGTGAACAGACTTTAATTTATTTTAATGATGGGGAGAATATTTGGCTTTTATTCATGGAATCCTGTACTTAGCTTTTACCTCAGCCTTGGGCACACTTCCAGTAAAGGAGCTGTTAATCTCTATTATTACTACTATTTTTCATTTGTCTTTAGAAGACCTAGTTATCTTGAGAAACTCGTCTGTCCTTAAGGTTCACTTTTATTTGCTATTTTTCTTTCTTTACGTATTTTTGTTCCCCCAGCTGGGGCTTATCTCTCCATGAAGTGATCTACATTAAATTAGTCCATATAAATAGACTGGTACAAAGTCTACAAAGTATATCTTGGTCTGATATGGAATATTTGCAAAAGGAAAATAAATTACTTGAGGAGGAAGGCTGTGTCTACGGCGAAGTTCAATCAAACTTCTGCCCATTCATAGCCTGTATCATTAGGATAATACTAATTACAGAGGCAGTGTTGTGTCAGATCTCTGGGCTGTTTGTTACTCCAGGTGGGCTGTAACCCTCTCTATTAAGTGGCACAATGACAGCAGCACATGACACCTGCTGGAAGGACAATGCCTGGTTACTTACCTTGCTCACTTGGCTTTGGCACGCTCAGTGTGATTTTTGATCACATCAGTCAGCATTTAGCACGCTCATTTAATGGAAGTATTTTCCATTTTAGATGGTTAGCACAAATATCCTGGATGCTTTGTTTTCAGAGTGGTCAGCACTGGCCTGCTCTTTGCTTTGTGCACCATTAGTCCAAATCTCAGTTTAGTTTGTTCCATGTTTGAAACAAGCAAATGCTCTCACTGAGGTGTTTACCGAGGTTGGTTGTGCATTGTCTCTACAGACAAGTAGAGAAGATGATTGATTAAAGTTGGTTTGATGTGGCCTTGCATGTTTATAGCCTTTGAACATGGTTGAATAATCTCTTTTCTAGTGTGCATGAAGGTCTTTCGCAGCAAGGCTCGTTTATTAAGAATAGTAGTTGAAAATAAACCTAGAAGTACTTTTGATAATGTATTTACAGATGTGTATTTACAGAATCACCATGCTTGAAGAGTTTCTCTGGAGAATGCGTTGTCCAGGCCCCCTTCCTCAAAGCCTGTCCGCTTTTAATCATATGGAAAGAGTTCAAAATAATGTCACTGCCAAACTATGCCGGAGTTTATAAGAGAAAGTAATAGATTTCAGGTCGTCATAAATCTGATGTACTAAAGTGACTCTCTTAGCTGTTCCTCATAACTTCACCACCCTTCTTTCTTAGGGGGGAAATCAAGAGATGCACCAATGAAAGTCAATATTGGTTCAGTATGTCTTTTTCAGAGTTTTAATCTTTCAAACTTTTCTTAGTGGATTTGTTTTGTGTTTTGTTTTGTGCACACAGTTTTATGTGAGAAAATTAAAATACCGGTAAATGCACTGTGAGATTACCTTACCTTTTCTGCTAGTTAAATGAGATTTTTAAAAAATACATTAGTTTTTGGTTAAAAATGTATAATGATTATTTAAAAAACATGAAATAGACAGAAGTATATACCACTTACAAATACATTTCTGTTCCACCCATGTTATGCTGAGCAACAGGAGAAAATAATTAATTTCCTTCATGAAGTTTTGCAAAAATACAGTATATAACCTTTTGCAGAGTTTCAGAAGTCACATATTACAAGGAAAAAAATCACCACCTCTATTCTGGTTATAATGTCATTGCTTGGCTTATTTATTTTTACTTGGTTGTGTTCATATTATGATATGTGACAGAACTGTTAATTCTCTTCTTATCTGTAGAGAAAATTCTTCAGTGTGAAAATATAAACTGAATAAGTTTCTTCTAATGCTTTTTTGGTTTTGTTTTTATTTTTCCTCCTAGAAGAATATTAATTAATATGTCAAACACTCATCCACCACCCTCTCTCCCCTGCCTTCAGTTTATAGGTATAGATACTGAGCAAATCAAGAAGGCATTAAGAAGAAAACTTTGCTTGGTTTTCACCCTTTTCTGTGCTGACTGTAGAATGAATCCAGCATTCCCAGGATCAGAGAGAGCTTACAGCCTAGACTAGGAGTGAACATGTTGAAAGAGAGGGTAGGGAGGGTTGAACTAGCTGCAGGGAGTGGTGGTGCTTTCAGAGTGCTGTTGTAGACACTTTCCTAGGCAGAGGTGGTAGCAAGTTCCAGCCTTTGGGTATTGAACTTGTCCTTTGTCCTGTGACTTCATCCCAACCAGTTTGCAGCCAGTGCTTCCCACCTGAGCTGGCAGCCTGAAGTGAGTCCCAGACGTGGTCCAGAGCTGGTTTACTGCTTGGGCCTCCAGGATTTTTCAGTTCAGAAGCAAACCAAACCTTCCTTCTGTCTGGTGGGGCTGTGCCACCACGCGCTTCGTGTGTGGCAGGATCAGCAGTCCTTTGTGCACATGGACATTGTCATGAATGAGAAAAGGATAGAGGAGATCTTAATGGGAATGATTCTGTCTCCATCTAAAATAAATAACCTGACTATAGTTTGGAAAGGTTTGTTTTATTATCAGTTTTATGTGAGAGAGCTCAGCCTGGATGTCTGTGTACTTTGTTAAGCCTGCAGAGAAAACCTGCCAGTAAAGCGACTGGGTGTAGCTGCTCTGGCTTGCTCTATCTCAGTCACAACACATAAACTCGAACCTGGTCTAATCTATCTAATAGCTGCAAAATATAAAAGGTAATTAAATATTTGTGAGTTGATATAGGCTCAAAAAAGAACAGTGGCAAAAGCAGACTATTCTTATTCTGATGCTTACTCTTTTTTTGTAAATCTTCTCAAAGAATAAAAAAAAAAGGATTTCTTGCATGTAGAAATGTGCAGCCAGCACAGGCTATTTTGAGTGCAAGAGCAATTCCAGTACTGTGGAGTTCACTTCTCTGGATTGCAGCTGCTGAAGTATTAGGCTGCATTATCCCCGTCCTGCAATTGCTCTTTTTACTGTGGCTCAGAAAGGGGGGAGTGGAGGATAACCTCATCCCTTTCCTCTGTGCCTGCAGCCCCACGGAGGTGGGGAGCTGCCTGACATGACATGAACTGCTTTTTTGTCAAATTAGGTCAGGTGTGCTCTTATGGCTCCTGCTTAGCCAAGTTAAGAGGTTTTGGTCCCAGCTCTTTGCCTCTATCCTTCCCTACCATTGTTACATCCCTGCCTGGAGGCAGCCTGGCTGCATGTGCAGCCACTGTCAAGGCACCCTGCTTTGAGAAAATCCACGTTGAATTATGCCGTGTAAACTGTGCAGAGTTGTTTTGACACAATGTAGTTGGGAAAAGTCTATGTGCCAGCTGAGACTTAGCCTATATTTAGGCTAACATTTTTAACAGGTATTTTTCAGGGAGGAGAGCTCCTGGTAAAGGACTGTGAATGAGCAGATGAAAGTGGGCATCTCATCTTGCTGTCAGGAGTTGCATATAATCACAGGATATCCTGAGCTGAAAGGGACCTACAAGGATCATGAAGTCCATCTCCTGTCCCCACGCAGGACACCCCAAGAATCACACCATGTACTCCATTGAATTTAATAATTTGTGTTGTACTCAAACAGTTTTGGAAAGGGAAAAAAAACCCACGTGCCTGAAACAACCAGAACTCATTTATGTTCTGTCACTTCCCTTAGATTAATCTTTTTCCATGTAAAATGTATGAATTGGTCTCCTGTATATCTTTCTCAGATTTCAGTTGCAGGCTAGTAAACATTTTACTGTTATGCTTTCTCCAAGTCAGAAGAACCATTTGATATCCAGCATTTCTCCATGACTGGAACTAGGTCATTGTCCCCTCAGTCTTCTTTCTGAGGACACTGGGTGAAGTTCTTACTTATGCCAGGGTGACTTTTGTGGGGCCTTGATTGATATTTGAGGGTTTGTTTTTTTTTTTTTTGCAGTACTTCTTCATATTTTGCAGTTCTTCAGCATTCTTTCATAAATAAGAATATTAGATTTGCGTGTAATATTCTTCTTTCATTGCCAGTGTAATATAGGGATTGGATTCCAGGCATTTCTCACAGAAAAGAAATACTGATTCAAGCAGGGAGGCTTGTGGCATATTGCTGCCAGACTATAGGCATGTATATGGTAAAGGTATGAAAAAATAATATTCCTTCAGATACTGTCCTCTTTTTGGTGACTTCTCTCTATACAGTATTTATGCTTGTGGGTGCATTTTCTTGTTTGACTTTAGCCTAATGATCAACTGAACCTCTATAATTCCACCTGCTGATGTTCCTTATTTTCACCTGTTACATTAACCTTAAGTAATAACATTTCATAGGGACCAATGTTTCTTGGCTGGATTACTCTGCTGTGTTTGGTTACTTGAAACAAAAGTCTAATCAAGCTGAAGCAATCAAATTTTCACTGGAAGAAAGATTTATTCTTTTAAAGTTCCTAAACGAAAAAGAATTTGTCAGTTCATAAAACCATGTGGAAACAGTTTGTTTGGACCAGCTGTAGAAAAATGTACTGAGTGTAGTAGCTATCTGAATAAATCTGTTTTTACAATATTTATTGTTTAGTATAATGTTGTTCCATCCCACTGCAGGGGTTTAAGTCAAATTAATAGGACTATTCTATAGGGAATAAAATGCACTTATGCATGAAACCTGTGAAATAATATAATTTTTTTAATGGTCAACTTAGTTTTTCTGGATGTAGAATATAAATAAATGATGTGTCTGAAATTCAGATATGGATACTCTTTTGGTAGATGTACAAGTTTTATTTTAAAATTGAAAGGTGGTATACTTCCCTTACGAGACAGGGGAACAAATTTAAGAGGGTAAATTCATTTGTATTTAAAGACACACATCTTCAGAGCATTTGAGTCTTCATTAAAGGCAATATAGTTGCTCTGTAGATCAGCACAAGACTTGCCTTGCTTCAGCTGAGAATAAAAGAAATTTTTACCAGCTTCAGAAAAGGGGGAGCTGATTAAATGAGTAGATCTCTTTAGACAATTTGCCGATAAATTGTGCATCTCTTACATCATGTTTAAAAATTAAAAGTTTCCTTGGTTTAATTTTATGAAAGTTGTCTGTTTTCTAGCCTGTGAATTTCTAATAAGAAATCATATCTCACTGTTGGAAATCATGTTGTTCTGTAGGTTTTTGAATCTTTGCCTGGGCATTTTTTTAGTGTGTGTGTGTTTGCTCAGCAACTTAATACCAAGTAAAGCATCCACATGGAAGGAGTTAAAATATTTATTATGAGTTAACATAACATGTGGTGAAATTTCAGTTTGAAAAACTGAGAGCTCTGAAATGCTGAAAAGACTAGTGGTGGACTTTTGATGTGTTGGTTTCTTAGCAAAACACATGGAGATGGATATGGTGTTAAGTTTCTTTTCAACTATCACGAATGTCATGCCTGGTGGAACAGAGTGAGTTGAAAGAGCGAGTGACCAGAGGAAATTTATGAACCTTTGCATTCAGTGTGAATCTTTCATGTCTTTGAGTCTTTAAATTTTTCTAAAACTAAAAGCAGCATAAGTGAATACTTGATTCTGGGTCAAAACCACAGCGCATTGTCTCACAGCCCTGCAATAACTAGCAGCCTAGACCATGATGCAAGAGCTTTACACAAAATAATTATTTCAACATTTTTTTACAAAAATTTATTCAAACAAACATCTCAACAGCTGCTAGGGTGAAGTATTCACAGGGATTGAGCAAGACTAGAGAGCTCTGCAAATCTCTGAAGCTTCAGAGGCACTCAGAATTCAAGGTCCTTCATCCCACTGCTCGTTGATGTATTTCTGCCTCCTAGTCAGACACCCTTGCCATTCCCTGCAAGTGATGCAGCTTTTAGCCACTGACATCTGGCTGATGGACAGCAGCCAGCTGTATTCCATGCCTGCAATTCTGAAGTGCGTTTTTTCTTGGATTTTTTTTCTTTTTTAATTTGTTTGTTTGGAGGGTTTTTGGTGTGGTTTTTGTTTATTTGGGGTTTTTTTGGTGTGGCTTCAACACACAGAATGGCTGAAAGAGAATAAAAAGAAGAGCTAGAATACTGAAATTTGCTGCTCCTATGGGATTTGAGGATTTGGGTTGAGTCAGGGTTTGTTCTTTTTTTTTTTTTTTGGCAGAGTTATGATTGTGAAGGTGGCATCATTACATGTAGATGATTTTTTTGTTCTTTTTCTTATATCTTTATAAACTCAGATTGTGTCATAAAGGTATTTCTCAGAGCCACATTTCAAACATAAAAACAACTAGTTAACTTGTGAGAATCAGGTGTCCAAACTAACAGAAAGTTCTTGCTGAGATTCTAGTTATTTGCTCTTAAAAAAAAAAGTGCTGTTTATATGTTTCTGTCAAAAATGCCTTTGTAAAACTTAGTGGAACAGATGTATTTTTTTCCTGATTGTACAGATTGTGGGAAGACGGTTTCTTTTTCTTTTTTTGAAATCTACGGCAGTATTTATGACTTTGTAACACCACTATTTCATGTATTGCTTAGAAGGTAGGCAGGGCTTCTCACAGCATATGAAACAAAGCTCTTTTGCCAGGATGCAGCTTCAAACAGTTCTTCTACAAAGTATTTTTAAGATCTTAATAATTAAAAAAAATCTTTTCCTCTCTTTGTGCGTGTTTGAGTGCACAAACATGTGCATATGTGTTTGCTTTCTGCTGTTTGCCTAAAGTGGTGATGCTAACACAGCACACTGTGCATTAAGGCTTCGGGGAGCCAAAGTGTGAAGTTCAGCCTCTAGCTAAACATCACCACTGAGCTAATCTACCATTTAGACTGATCCATCACGAATATTTACAAGGAAGGGAGAGTGCAGTTCAAAATTAAACAGCATATGGGTACAGTTATCCCTGTTAAAATGGCCAGCGTGCCTTGTATTGTGTGAGGAAGATAACGGGGACAGGTGGTAATCTGTCTTCTCTGAGCAGAGACAGCTGGTATTTTCCTTGGGCGTCAGTGCTGCCTTTCTGTGTGCTCTCACCTACCAGCTGATATCCTGCTTGTTACAACAATACCAAGTGTGAATTAACCCTTTGATCCACTTCTGTTTGATTTCCAAAGCGGGGAGTGTCGGACTACCTGTGCATAAGCTTGGTGATTTAATATTTCTGGTAACAGAGCTGTGCTCGTCTTGGCTTTCTGACCTCTTTACGTGCATTGCTGTGATATTTATCAGCAGATGGTGGATAAAAATCTGAAGTTTATGTAGGCTTTTTTTGTTGTAAATGTCTGATGAAGTTCCACACTGAAGGAAGGTTTGAGAATCATCCCTCTTTTGTTCAGTTGAGGAGGATCTGAAAGGTCATATGGAAAAGAGATCAAATTGTTTTGTAACATCACTTGTATTTACTTCCAGCCACACTGCTTAACATTCAGCTGTGTGTAATTTCTCCTTTCTGAACACACTAATTTGGTTCCCAGCCATGAGTATGAATGCTTTTTTTTTTACTAAGAGAGCTTTATTACTCACAGCTGTTTTTTTCTCTTAAATATTTAGCAACTGTCTGTGCTCTGGGGTAACCAGGTATTGATGCTCCATGAAAGGCAGCGGGCACAGCTTCCATGGGACTCTGCCTCTGCTTCTGGGGCCTGGCCAGTGGGTGCCACATTTGCCCATCTCTACATGTGGCTGGTAATTTATTATTTAATTGATAAAATGAGCCAGGCTCAGATTATTTCATCACACCAAATGTTGTGGTTGGAGCCCCAGATGAGCTGGGTAGTGCTGAGCTGCTGTGAGGGACAAGGGCATGGATGGGTAAGGAGTAGCAGGAAGCTCTAGGAATTCCCATCACAGAAGTGGTCCTTAAAGCCATGTCTGTGAGATCAGCTGACACCAGTCCTGGTGAAAAGAAGGGAAAAAGGAGCACCTGCCAAAGGATGGATGAGACAGGGTGATGTGGGGGGAATGCAGTGACTGCAGGGTCTGAGGGAGGCCGGTGTTCAGACACTTTATTTTTTATCCCCGGCTAAAAATAATTTCATGTTCTTATCTGAAAGGACTGCTAGTGGTGGTGCTTGTTGTTTTAGAAACCATGTTTATGCTTGGACGTTGCATTTTAAATTTTTTTTGACTGCTAATAAAAATGAATGTAATAAACTTGGAGGAAAAAAACCCACCCCAGATTTGAAGCAACAGCAGAAAGGTTCTGTCCAGAAGAGGAGCCTGAGCTTTGTGCAGTTTTACTCTAGGAAAGTGCTGTTGAAGCTTGAATTCCCAATAAAGATGAGACAGACAAAACCAGAAATTCTGCAGAAATTGTGGTGCATTAACTTTAGAATTGGAAACCTTCATGTCAGTCAAGAAAGTGGCCACTTTGAGGTCGTCCTGAGCTGCCACATGTAGCACCTTGCAGAAGAGGTGGAAGAGGTGTTTTGATGATTTTGCTAGAGAGAAATGATTACCTAGACAGTCTGTGATAGAGGAGATGAAATTAAATTGCTTTGCAAAGGTAAAATTTGGCAGTATTTTGTCTGGTTAATTGCCATTTGGTAAAACTTTTTTTTTCTTTGTAACTAAGGATGGAAGAAACATCAGATAAAATAACTGTTGCAACTATAACATTCAATGTAAAAGACCACTCCTAAAGAGTTTAAGTTAGAAAATGTCAACATTATTTTCAAGTTTAGGTATGGATTTCTGATTTTTCAAGTTAATTTTTTAAAGATATTACCGAAGACAGATTTTTATTTTTAAATATCTTAATTACAAATCATCTTGGAATAAAAATAATACCTATAAAAAAAATCTTATTTGATTTCATAACAAGAAATACTGGGGTTTGTGGATGGCTTTTTTCTTCTTCAATTCATGTCACCAAAGATTGATTTTTGCTTTTCAAACGTGCTCAAATTAGAGTTCCAGCATAGAATATTTTTGAGGATGGCTTTGTAGCATTGCTTTTAGATTAGTAGTTGTTTGAAACACCAGTTTTTTTGCATGTACATTTCTATGCAGCACATGGCCACCCAAAGAGTTATGAACAGAATTTTGAGGAACTTATGTTCTAATGGATTTCACTTGACTTTAATTGGTTCCAGCTTGTTAATTGTATGTGTCCTTGGAGAATGCCTTTTTTTTTTTCTCCCTGTCTGATTACTGCTCACAGATCCACTTAACAGGTATTTCCTAAGCAGAAAAATGTCTGTACTCTTCTGTCCATGTGTTTTTCACCCATGCAGTGATGATCAGCTACAGTGATGAAAATTCTCCTATTTCATTTCTAAAAGTTACATGAGAAACATCTCATTTTATGTCTAGACTCCCAGGGTAAACTCTGATTGATTTTAATGTCCAATATTTCATGAGCCACTGCACTTAGATAATGTTCAGTGCTGCTTGAAAGCTGGGTTTTGGCCTTAAAAGGGAGAGTATAATGAAAGCAGTGGTTCATAGATTTAGTCTTTTATGCTTTGTTAGGTGCAAAAAGTCAAGCTTGAAATTTATCTAATGAAGCACAGCAAACTAGTAAAAAAAATAATAGTAATAAAAAAATACAATTCTAAGACCTCCAGATCAGTCAGCTCTGGTGTGAGGAGTTAAAATACATTATAAATAGAAAAGTTCTGAAGCTGGCTTCGTGTATTGCTTCATTTTTACCTCTGATTTGAAATGTGTCTAGTTTTGTTGCTGCCTTGTTTTCATTTCTCATTTAAACTAGCAGCCTTCCAGAGAAGCCTGAGCTTTGTGCTGTTGTAGCTTTCTTTTCATTATGTAAAATTCACTGCACTTCAGAACTCAAGTGGCACGAAAAGTTATAATTGGAAGAACAGACTGAAATCTGCAGTCTGACATTCTGGACAGGTTCACTGAAAGAGAGCAAAGTAAATGTGAATATTGTTTTGAAGGGGTCATGAGTGAACTGATCTTTTTAAAATGGTAATTATTTATTTTTCTTAAAAGAGTAAACAAAAATAAACATCTCTGACCCTTTCTTGTAACAATGATTAGGGAGATGGTCCCTGAGGGTGTGATGACATATGGCAAGAGCTTTGACCACTGAGTCACTGCATGTAAATAAAGGACACTCTCAAATGTTGCTATATGTGGAAAGAATAGCTCACTTTCTCTTGCAAAAGATGCATTTTAACATCTACAACTAGACAGTTATGGTTTATGAGTACAGTGATAAAACACATCTCTAAAATGATGAAGTTTCATGCGTAGCTTCCTCTGCTGTGAAAGTTTTAGTGAACATGTAGATTCATGAAAGGGCTTTGGTGTTTAAAGGAAATTATACCAAGGATTTCTGTACTGAGTCCAGGAGTGCATTTATCAAAACCCTTTGGTGTGAATCTAGTTCTGAGCTGCCTTTTTCTCTTCTGCAGTAAAATGGGAAGTAAGGCAGATGGGAATGTGTTCAGTTCAATGTGGAATTCGGGCTCCTGTATATATCAGATCTTTAATTGTATGAGTGAAATGACTGCATGGTAATACTTTACTTCTGAATGTTTTAGCCATTATTCTGTCTGGGCATGTAAGAGATTTATATTCCAAAATAAATGAAATTTTTGATTTCCCTGCAGTAAACAAAGCTATAGACTATTCCAAATAAGTTTTATACATGGACTGATCATCTACAATACCTGGCAAATCATTAAGGCTTTCATGAGGTGTCTGCATCAGAGGAATGAAGCCATAGTCAGTGACAAGCTTTGTGCTGCTCCTATCCATAACGAGTTCCTTAATGTATTCCACTTTAATTGTTATCTTGGAGTCAATCGTGATCTCACACTGCAGCTACTGACAGGAATCATCGGTTATGTGTGTGGTGTTTGGCAAAACTGCAAATTCACAATACATCTCTCTTCAATGGCAGCAATGTTTAGCAGCTCATTAGCTTTGGGGCTATACCTTCTGGTCAGTAGATCCTGGGAGAGACAGACAGCCTGGTTGATTTGCAGACATCTATTAGCCAAGATGAGCACTGCAGTATAACTGAAAGGAAACACAATAGAAGAAAATGGCATTTGGAGTAGACTTCCATTAGCTGGAAGATAATTAAAATGGGCTTAAAGAGGAAAAAAAGGGAATTTTCTTTTTTTCTGTTTTTTTGCTTAGTAATCTTGCTCAGAAAAAATGCTTTACTATCAAGTTTGATGGTTTTGATTCTGGCTTTAAAAATGGCTCGTTTCATCAATTTATATTTGAGCAAAACTAAACAAACAGCTAGAAACTGTGCTGCGTGCTTCTGTCTGAATGGTGGAGTACTTCAAGGGAGAGGTAATATCAGAAACAGGTCCCATGTGTAATATACTGGAGGTACTGTGTAATATGTTGTCCCTGGTTGCAGTTTCCGAGGTTTTGTTCAGTTTTGATGACTTAATATTACTTTGGAGAAAGTGGATTGGAATGGAATTGTATAGCACTGGCAAACTGCTGCAGATATTTTCCAGTATTGAAGAGCTGAGTGAGTGAGAATGGGCTTCAATAATTCAGACAAATGGTAGGGTCAGTAGAAGTTATTACAGAGAGACAGCTGGAAAGTGGAGATCAGGTTGGAATGTTGTCACTAAAAACGTGGGAGAGCTGTTCTGTTTCAGAAGTGGTTAGGTCTGGAGGATCCTAATCCATGCCTGAATATGCCTGATGGAGAGGAATGAGTAAGAGGAAGCCAAACTCTTTCTCAGTTGTTCCCAGTGGCAGGAGAAGAGACAATGGGCGCAAACAAAACCACACAAAATTCCATCTGACCAGAAGAACTCACTCCTCTGCTGAGAGGGGAAACAGGGGTATTCCTGGAGAAGTTGTGAAGTCTCTGTCTGTGGTGATACTCCAAACTTGACTGGACATAGTTGTCCTGAGCATCCTGTGCTGTCTGGCCATGCTTGAGCAGGAAAGGTTGGACTGGAAGATTTGAGAGGTCCCTTCCACCCACAGTGACTATTAGCATTATGGCGCTATTTACAGAATGTGATGTCATTAGAAACAAAGCAAACCCACAAAACTGACTTTGAAAGAGAAAAGAGCAAGTGTCCTCTCTGGTATCTTTGTTGGCATATCCAGTTATTTGGCTAAAAGTTCCAAAAATATGAGGACTCAGTTATGGGATCTTAATAGCTCTGTTTCAGTACAAACATTTTACCTAAGTTCTCTGCTGATGTTCTTTTTGCAAAAATACACTTTTTGATTGCTGTAGTACACCTCTTCATTTTTGTTTATTTTTTCCCCCTTTGCATGTTAAATGTGTTTTGTTATGGTCACTGTAGTAAGTAGTTCTTCTTCAAAGATTCTGTTGTGCTTGTGACCAACTCACCAGTTTCTTCTTTACATTTTTTAGAAGAATACCACTTTATTTCAGGATTCTGAGCCTAATGTCAACTGTGCTTGATATTTTGTTAAACCGATTGTTAACAGATTCAGTGGAGAAAAACTAAGGGGACAGTCTCCCTCCCAACATCTGTGGTTTTTACATCATTCCTTTGGTCAGATACTCATTGATTATTTCCAATAGAGAGTAATAAATTTTCAAAAGCTGCATTTATTTGTAGGCAAGTTAAATATTCTTTTGTTCTATTTAATTTGTCCGGTTTAGGTAAGAAGTTGCACTCTAGCCATTGTGCCTGATTTATTACTTCAACAAGGCTTGCATGAAATGAATTCAAGCAAATATTCCCTAATTTCTGGTGCCCAGGTGTTAAAGTTGTGCATTAAGTCCTATAGTAACTTGGATTAATTTGCAACCTGTCATCAGTGAAACACCAAATATTTAAGCAGCAATTTGGCAAAATGTTGGAGCTCATTCTTCTGCCACTTGGAAATCAAGTTTTTAAGTATGTGAAATTTCCTAATAAGTAGGTATCCAAGTCTTCTGCTGAGCAGGATCAAATTGCTAAATGAGATCATGAAAACCAGCACCGAACCATTTTGCTGAAAAATTCCTCCTGCACAATTATGGTTCAGTCGGATTTCATTTTTTATTACACAGAAAAAGAGTTCTTGTTCTTTGCTGGCTTTGTTCTGCCTCCATTATGGATAACTAGAACATAAAATACCTAAGATTTCATTCAGAGTCTCATCTCTTCATATTTATTTAAAAGCAATTTTCAGTGATTTATTCGTGTAGTGTGCTTGGTGATAGTCATCAGCGAGTCTGACGTGCTTTTAAAAATAGGTTGTACCTGTTGGTGAAAATATCAATGACATTGTGTGAAATGCAATAAGGTCTTGGAACTCTTGATTTACAAATGTTACTAGGAAATTTTTTTAATGACTGCCACAGCATGTCAAACCTTTTTTTTTTTTTTTCCTTTTTTTCCAAAGGCTACCTCTAGCTGGCAAATCAAATATTGCCATTGTCTTTTTTAATTGACTTAACATTGATATTAGGCGAGAGCTAAACTAAAAAGTAAACCATAATAAAACCTAGTACCAGTTTACAGATTTCAGACATTATTAAGGTCACTGTTTACCTTCTTATTTTTTGCAGCATTTCACTCTCTTTTAAATACATTCTTACTATTAGTGTTTATAGACTAGAAATATCTTCCCGTCTTTTGTCTCCTGAATATTTGTAGCTGTTGTTTTCCATAGAGGAGTGAAATAGTGCAGGTGACTTTGTGAAAAATCAGTTTTATATAATGAGAACTTTGGACACTGTGAAAACATATATGTAGATGTGCCTCCATTTAAAATGGGGGTTTGATTCAGTAGAAACATAATGATAATTATGTAGATCTTTTAGGAAAACAGTACTGTAAGATCTCAGGAAAAATATTTTGCTTCAGACTGGGTGGAGGTTTAAGGTTATCCAACGAGTACTGCAGCCAACAGGGGATAAGGAAAAGGAAACCAATTATTTGTACTAGTTTTATAAATCTCCCTTTATTGCCTAACCTTTTCAAACAAGAAATGGATTTATCCTCTGTGGAGACAGTAGTATAAATAATGTCATTCTCTGGCTAGAAATGGCTCTGAAATCCTTTGATCTGATATAGGGTTGCCTAATACTAAGTACATCCTGTTCTAGTATGTGCACTCTCACTAGATTTAAAAAAAAAAAAATCCAGCTCTAAAAATTCTGGTCAATAAATATGTTGTATTTAGACCAATTTAATATTTATAGCATGGTAGAGTTAGTAGGTGTGTTTAATTTTTAATGATTCTTTTTTGATGTTTTCTGGAAACTTGATTTACCTTCTCTTCCTGAGCTTGGTAGATCTTTAAGAGAAAGATGAATTAATAGGAAAAGTGTTTAGTCTGTAAAGGTTAGCCTAGTGACTAGAAAAAAGTAAATATTTTCTGTGTTCTGTTTTTTAAATGTTGATAAGGAAATCAGATAGCATATTCATTTTCCCTTGGACATGGCCATTAACTACTGAATTTCTTGATTTATTTCTTTATTTATTATTAAACCAGTACTGGGGGAGGACAATGCAGGCAAGGGAAAAACTGACATAATGAGAGAAAGAAAACAAGCATGAAAATGGCCATCACAGAGGGGAAATTGGGCTATCACAGAAGTTATTACAGGAGACACTTGATGTGGTCTAATATTCCAAAGGTACGGGTGAAGAAATGATGGCTCGTGTGTCTCCCATGTATAAGAAGGCAGGAGCCAATTCATGCCTATCAGGCTCACGTTTTACAGGTTTAAAGAATTTCTGTTGCAAGAATGTTTTCCTCCACCTCGACAAGAATTTTGTTTTGTGCTGAATTTTAATTAGTTTCTAGATGCTGCTGTTCCATCAGTTTGAAAACGACTTTTCAAATACAAAAGATTTTTTTTTTTTGTCTTTACTGCGATCTGCTTAAAATTTCTCCTTTTTCAAACTATTGTGTTTAGCAGGAGGCAGGGTTTCCCTTCTGTCCTGATAATGAATGCCACTGCAAGGTTGTACTGTAATGAAGTGGAGCTGGTTGATCAGCTCTCCATGACGTGCAGAAATGACTGTCACTTCTCATGCCCATCAAGTCCTGACACAGCTCTGGCTGCGAGCTCCTGTCACAGGGAGCTTCTGAGATTCCACGCTGGCTTGATGCCTCTGGGTCCTGGGGATCCTGCTGCAATAGCTGCACTGCAATATCTACAGTATCATGTTTTCATAGCAGTAATTAACCTAAAAGATACACCTATGACATTACCTTAAATACAGATTTATATAGGAAGCAATTTCCACTCCAGTGATGCAGCAATAAGTGGAGGGGAGAATATTGCGAAAGAAAAAATGTAAGACAATGAAGCAAGTATTTTTGGAGGTCCCTATTTTTATTCATTTCTGTCTTCTATTTGGTTAGATTACGTAGAAAATTCAAACATTTGTTCTGAGGGTTCAGGTAATAGATTTCTACTGTTGTTCTAATTTAATAATATAATTTTTTCCTAGGCTTTTGTGGTTTAAAAATATCCTTTGCAATTGTGAAAACTGATGAGGAAATAGCTTTCTCTTTATTACATTAGGAGAATGGAATTCTCCTTTGGTCAGTCAGTCCTAGGTTTTTGGTTTGGTTGGTCTTGCAAGTCACATTTTCAATCTCGGGAACCATCCTTATAAGTTTTTTTTCTTAGTTTTTGTTTGATTTTTTTGGAGTGTGTTTTTAATTATTTATTATTTTGTTTTAAACAGCTGATATGAGGAGGAAACATTATCTGTCTTCTGAGATTAAAAAAAAACCATGATTATATGTGAAGTCAGGAAACATCATGAGAAATATATACCAGTACCATGAATGTTTGAGGGGAATTCAATAAAGTAGAACAGTGTTTAGGAAATGCAGGGGCCTGCTGTTAATGTCACTTGGCATAAATATTCCACATGTATTTAGGAATGATACTTTGTCAAAGGCTTGTTAGCACAGTTGCTTTGAAGATGAAATGAAATTTTATTTTATTTTGGTAGCCCTTTAACAGCAAATTAAAGAAACGAGGATGTCGCGTGTTGGTCTTTTTCTATTCAAACACATTTGAAACACACTCAAAACCGAAACCCATTTTTCTTTTTTTTTATTTTTTATTTTTGTAGAAGCTGCACCCTAGCTAGACTTCTGGCACATTTAGGATTTGGACTCCTGGGGAGTTCATAAGTGTTTTACAGTCACGCATATGCACTTGCTAAGCTTTGTTTACTTTTCAAAGTAGGTCTTGAGGCTGACTTAACTGAGTAAGTTCAGTATCCCAGCCGAATATTTGTACTGGTTTCAAACTGCCTGTGTCAGCTTGGCTTATTTCTGTGTATTTACGCACACGTGTTAAAATATACAAGTCGGTGGTAGAGCCATTAGAACGTGTCAACATGTGAGGTTGAACTGATTTATTAAAACAGTCCAACTCTGTATGTGGACCAGACTGCTTTTTCTTTAAGGATATTCTTTGGACAACTCCCCCCTGTACCACCTGTCTGCCTCCCCACCCTCCAAATCTTTGCTGGTAGTTCCAGAACTGAGAATGCAATAGTGAATTCAAATACGTACTTTTCAAGGTAGTTTCATCCTAAAGTTCAGGTAGGAAAATAAAAAAAAAAAGTCATCCATTTATTAACAGCAAATAAATTAGTTGGGGTTTTTCTATGGATACATATCTGAGTTCATTCTATGCATTTTGGAGAACTGGGTACCTTGCCAAAAGGACCTTTCTTGGACTAAAATTAAGTATCTCTCTGTTTTATGAAGGCTTATGTGGTAATACTGATACAATTTCAAGAGCCACAGCTGTGCATAACTGGACTTTCGGTGTTCTTGTGGTTAACATTGAAATTGCCTTGTCTTCTGGTTTCTGCGTTTTCCTGGAGCTCTGATCACTGTTTCATTGTTTCTGGCAATGAAAGCCTAGAAATAATGGCCTTACACTTTTCAAATTCCCACAGGCCTCTCTGCCTGCTTCCAACACGGACTGTTTTTCTTGTGAGCAGGAATTCTTTACGCTGGGAGGATATGAGGCAAGGCCAGTAGCTGCTCTCGTTCTGTTTTTGGAAGATTATTTTTTATTACTTAATTTATTTCTGTGTTTCTTACAGATAGAAATGTTATGGTAGTCTTGATTTACAGGCAGGGTTAGCAGTCTTCCTGTGACTCTTACTCCTCTGAGTGGTATCAGTAGAATCATCTGAACTGTTTTGTGACCGAAGCATGTGCCTGCGGTGAGAGCTTTTGTAATGCTTCTCCTGTGACAGCCCAGGTAATAAAGACTGAGTAGCAGCTTTTATGAATTACTGACATTGATTCAAGAGCTAATAATGGTCCTGAAACTGGGAGGCTGCAATCACAGTCCTTTAAAGTTTCAGAATAGTAAAGAGACTCCCAGTAAGGGTGATGGCCAGTAATGAACCATCCAGATTTCTCGACAACCACCGGTCCCACTGAGGATTTTAAGTTTTTAATTAAACTGTTGTTAAAGAGCCCATGTGCTGGGAACTGCCTCACTGCCATGTTTCTCACTGGGGTCCATGGTCTGCTTGGTCTAAAACTGACCCAGACCACTCCTGTTCAAGTATCTCTACAACACTGATGTACATTTAGCTGTAGGACTCTTTTTCTAGTAACTCAGTAAAGAGTGTGTGCATGCAAAGCTTCAGCCTTAGGTTTCCTGTCCTGCACCCTTAATTCCAGCAGGGAGCTATAGAACAAGCTGAGGTTATAGACTAACTTACCTAGTTAAGTGAGGGAAACCTCTTTTTATTTGAAGAACTTAGATTGAATTATCATGATTTCCTATGGCTGGAGCTTTGATTTCTATGTATCACAAGAGATTTAGTAAATTTTATCCTCTGTTTTCATACTTCATCCTGTAATCTGGTTTTGAAAAGGACACTCATTTTTAAATTGCTTCATAGTTAGCTAAACAATAGATTCTTGGCTCTTTATAATCCTTTTCCTTGCCTTTTTTTTCCCTCAGACTGCTGTCACTGGAGTAACTAATACACATTCTTCATGGCTGATTTCAAAGTCTGTGTACTTTATACATGATAGGCCTGAGACTTGCTCTGGTTTTCTTCCCTTTTTCTTTGTGTTTCCATTATTCAAAACCAAGATTATTTAAATAAACACCATAGCAAGTAACTCCATCCAGATTTGCATCAACTGCAAATTGACCCAAATAACACTCTCCGCATTTTGTCTCATTATGATTCTAATTTGTACATTCAGTTGTAGTGGAGCATCTTACACTTAAGGTGTGTAAACTTTCCAGTGTGTCTCTGAACCAAGTAAATACTATGGTAGCTAATGAATCCTCATCTAGAATACTTCATAATTTTACTAATGGCTGCCTGTAATCCTCCTGGAATCACCAATCTTCTTTTCTTCCTGCAAATTTTTCTTGTGAATATGTTGAACATTTTCCAGGCTCATTCCAGTTTTCCCCCAATAGTTCATAGTTAAAGTGAATATGTTTTTTTAACCTCCATGCAGAATATATTCCACCCACGTGCCTGATTTTGTTCATACCTTTCTTCAGAGTTGATGTTTCTCTGTTTCTGTTCTTCAATGCTTTTACTTTCTGTGATTCCACATAATTTGCAAATATAATGATTACAGTCCTCCTTTCTTCCAGGGCTTTGTAAGACCTAAATTTGCCGTTCCCCAGGGAGATGATTTTTTTCTACTTTCTGTAACTCATGTTTATTATTATTTTTTTAATTGCTATACCTTGTTTTATGCTTCCCCTGACAAGTAGGTTAAGGTATTTAAAAGCATGTGTATATGTGGGTATATATATTAAGATTTACTGATAAATTGTGATGTAACTTTCGTAGCCAAATCCTTGACGTACTTTTTCACTTTCTCATATTTAATATGGGTAATTTTAGAAAAATGCCATAAAGTTTAAATTGCTTTGGTCTTTAATTCTGAGCTATGTCCCTTCTTTGGGGAATATTTTAAACCTTCAGGTCAGTTGAAGTACAATATTACACTAACCAGCCATTGCACATTAGTGCTTAGGTTAATGTTGTAATTGTAGGACTCTCAGTCAGTAGAGTTGCAGTGCAATTAAAAAAAATCGGTGTATTATGCTTTATGTACGCTTCTGTGTCCATACAATGTTTTTTCAAGTGAAACTTAGAAATAAATGCATAGAGGAGGTTTCAGCATTTCTTNTTTATTTTTTTTTTTTTATTTATTTTTATTTTTTAAATATCTTTGAAGAGAATTATGGATGAAAATTCATGAATGAATTCTTTAGGCTCTGAAATTTGTTGCTGTTGCTTTAAGGAAAGTTTTCAGATTTTTTTTAAAGCCATATTTTTTGAGAATACAGAATAAAGTGTTTCCCTAAAGCTTTGTGAAAACATATTTATTGTGAGGACTAAATACAAAAACTCAGAGTACGTTATTGGATGAAAACCCTGGCTCAAATGATGTAGAATTTGGGAAAAAGAGTACTTTTTAAAAATTTTAAATTTATTTTAAGGACACTCAGTAGACACTGAGGCAGATCCATTTAGTGTAATATTAGTAGGTTTAATACTGTACAGCCAGATGCTACATCTGGTTTTGCAGTGTTTTTCCAACAGCCAGCAAAGGCACTGAAGATTCTGTGTGTGTTGTATTCAAGGCAGAATTATCAGAGGGGTTGTATCCTTTAAAGCCAAATACAAGCCAGTGTGAAGACACACTCCTTGAACAGAGATCCCACACCTGAATTTCCTAGAAACAGCAAAGTGTAACTGTCCACAGGCTGTGGTTATACTTCCTTTGAGTTTTCAGACAGATCACAAAAACATTTACATTTGCATACATTGCACAGATGGCACTTTGCAGCATGCCTGTTTTGGGCTAGTGTCAGAGCTTTCTTGGCACACTGGCTAACTTTTGACCTTTGGCCACTGTCATGGTCTTTGTATTTGGAGTTGCAGTGATTTCCTTCTTCTTCCTGAAACAGCTTCTCATTGTTCCTTCTTTGAGCAATGAATCTGTGTTAAGAATTCTGCCATGTCATTTATGTTCTTTTTGTCTGCATGATAATAATTTGTGCCTCGTGCAAGAACACCTTAAATGTGGAGTGCGCTGTAGCAGTGTTTTTGCTTTAAAAATTTCTGTATATCTCAGCATAAAATTTGAGTACTAACTGCCCTGTAATAATAGGAACGTGCAATTGTTATTACTAGCATTCATGAGGGAAAATAAGAAATTGGAATTTCAATCATTGAGGTCAGGGTGCTTTTTGTCCCTCTTCTTAAGAAATCTTTAAGAGGACTGATTTTTTTTTTGAGAAGATACTACATTGTCAAATGTGCTCTGGGAAATAAGCATATGACCAGAGAAAGAGTTTCAGAGACAACTGAGATAATTTTGGTAAGTTTTTAAATAGAAATTGCCTCGTCAGTGAGAGATGCTTTTGAAACTTCTCTCTCAGGGTTAAATTAAAAGGGCTTACAGAATACATCAAGAGCCATAGAAACATGGAAAACTGGTTTTATTTTCTCTTGTGTAAGGACCCACTGCTCTAAAATGTCCATGGCCTTCAGAGGGAGGTGCGGGTCTCCTAATTTATAGCCTCGGTTTCAGACACTTCTAAATGACACTTAGGACATTATGTGTATATAATGGCAGCATTCATGGCTGCGTGAGCCTTAATTTTCCATATTCTCAGCGATTATACAGCTCTGCTAATCCACACGAGGCCCGGGTTCCCTGGGGATGCTCTGGGGCCTTGCGTGGCTGTCACACGGAGTGCCACCTCCCCTTCTCCTGTCCCTTGGTGGCAGCTTCCAAAGGACCAACTTGTTCCGTGTCCCCTGCATGTTGGGCCTGGTAGTAAATCGCCAGTGAATGGCCAGCTCTGTATTTCTCTATTTAAAGCAGCCCTGAACATTGATTAATGTGGTGGGCACAGCAATGCTCGAGGCACAGAGACACATGAAAAGCTCTCCTAGTGCAAGAGATAGCTTTGTCCTGCTGCTCCCCACACTTCCCTTTGAACCATTCCCTTTCTGGGCTGGCCTGGAGCTGGGCTAATTGATGAGCAGAACTTGGGGAGTCTGGCTCTCTGCTCTGGAGAGGTGGCACATGTTCCAGCCGTGGTCCTCACAGCCACCCGGCCACCTGCAGCCAGGACTCCCAAGCAGCATTTAATACCTAATCTGAGGACATCTCAGAGGTCTCAGTGGATGAACAGCATCAGCTGACAGGCAACTAAATGACTAAATTTAGAGCACGTTGGTTAGTTTTGCTTAAGTTTTTTAATTTTTTTTTATTTTTTTTTTGCCAACTTTTGTTTTAGGTTTGGAAAAGCACATGGAGGTAAGGAATGCAGTTACATGAACTTGGTTGTGCTTGCAGCTTGTGACAAGTTCCTGTTCCTAACTTGGGGTTATTTGTATTTTCCTGCTGCTTTGAAAGCAGCCCCTGTGCCCAGCCTTGGAGAGTTGGGCCTTTCCTGCCCTTTGCAGGCACCTCAGTTCATTAGCCTCAATTAATCTCCCCAGCAATCCTGCACAATTCAGCCAATTAGTGGAGCAAAGCCAACACAGAACAGAAGAGTATTGTTACTCTTTTTTTAAAACTTGTCCATGCTTTCCACTACCTTATTTGTAATTGTCTTCATATAGAATTTAGGCTTATGTAAAAATAGCTATAGAATGACAGCTCCTTCCTGAACGTGAAATGATTGCTCTGAAGTAGTGACTACCTAGTAAAATCAGCTAATCTCAAACTTTTTAATGCTAGTCAGGACAGAGAAAGCTGTTCTTCAAAATGCCAGGAATGCAGTATAAAAACTTTTTTACATTACCAGCAAGCAGCTTGAACCTCTCCTTTTCCTTGACCGCTGTCAAAAAATTGTTTCAAAACAAAAGAATAAATAAGGGGAAAATATATTTAAAAACCCCTCAGAAATGGCTGCAGTCTAATGTGATTCTTCTATGATCAGTAATGTGTATGCTTGTTTATATTTTGGGTTTACTTAAAATGTACTTGATGCAGTATTTGTGCAGTACTCAAATTGTGGTAATTTTTTGCATTTCCATCACATTTATAAGCAAACATTACTGATGGAGTAGGTAACTATGGTGGTAAATGTTTTTTTCTTTCTATTTAGTCACTTATGAGTCATATATTTATATTATTGTCTTGAGAATGCATGATTTTTTTTTTAATTTCTACCTTCAGAAGGATTAGCAATATCAAGGTGTTTTCATTAGAACCCAAAGTTTCACTGGATTCCAGAGTTCTCATTGTTTCAGGGATGTGCTTTCACTATTTAATTGATTAGTTCTTCTTCAAAGTTCTTCTAATGTCTGCAATTAGAAAAATGCAGCAGCTTCCTCTGTGTTCGTCTTGTCCCCAAATCCAGAATTCTTCAATGATCTCTTGTTTGAATATTTTTTTTTGCAAAAGTTTATCAGAGCATGTATAAGCATGTTTCTGCCACAAGCAAGACAAGGTAAAAAATAATCAGGTTTAATATGATTTGTAACTCTAAATTCTGATTCCTTTTGCCATCTCTACTCTTCAGTATTCATCTGCTTTATTGCTGACACTTCTTTCCTTTTGGAAACCTACATGTTTTGTAGGACTGTCTTAGTTCCCACTTGTGGGTAACATTTTGGGGTTCTTTGCTTGTGGTATCCTGACTGTGTCTTTAAATTTTCTTCAAAGTTAAGTAAAAGTTAAGGTCAGACATACCAATATTTGATTGATGTGCCCATTATAAAATTCATCTTTTGTATTTATCTAGCAAAAATGTTAATGTTCTAATTATATTTTAATGTGAATTTGACATGATGGAATGCTGTAATTACGAAGTTTTGAAATAACCCCATGGTTCTGTCTGAACTTGTGTCTAGTTTCAGAGTCCAAGCCCTGCTTTGTGCTTTGAAGTGCACAGGTAGTGGTTGATGCAAGAGATGTCAATGTGCAAAAAGACATTTTGCTTTGGGAGGCTGGAACTCCATCTTAAATTTCCTGGCTTTTGGTACTTAGTACTCTGTGTCATTTGGAAACAGTGTTCCAGAGAATGTGGGTTCTCTTTCAGAGAACTGTTTTGAAGGTTAAACAATCAGAGAAAGGTTCACTTAACAAAATGGTCTTTTTTTTGAATGTGATAATTCATGGCACTTCCTAAAGATGTACTCTGAATAGAAACATATGTCAGTGTTGGAAGAGACAATAGCAGTTTCCCAGAAAGAGCCATCATAATATTTCTTTCCTAAGGAAGAGAAAAAAGGGGATGACTTGGACTATCCCAGTCTTTCTCCTGTTGGAAGCATCTGAACTCCTGTTACTCCATCCTCCCATGTGCACCCAGCTAATGTTGTCTCCTGGGTGTATGAGTAGAGTATTGGATATGAGATTCAGCTTTCCCTGGTGAAACTCTGCTAGCATAAACCAGAGGACACCTTAACAAGATTCACTTTATGTTGATGTTGACAAACACTCATTGCAATAGTAGGGAAAGGGTTTGGGTAAGGCCCCAGCATCAGCTGTTTGTGGTTTTTAGGGGTTCTGCTTTAAATGAGATGTTTGACTTGTATGACCTTAGCTCCTCTCCAGGACCTTGTCTTGGCTTCATCTGAAGGGAATCCAGTTCACACACTGCAGGACTTCCACACACTACAAACTAACATACACTACAGAGGGGCATGTTTGGGAGTAATTTCAAAAGCAGACTGTCTAAATTGAAAAACTAATGTATGATATGCCTCAAAAACATTTTGAGGCATATCAGGAGTAACAAATGCATTATTATGTAGCTGAGAAGTCCTTTTACTGTAAAAGGTGACCTAGCCAAGGAAATCCATCCTTAGTTTGCAAAATGAATTAAAACAAAGGAGTTTGAATTTCATCTAGTCCTAGATTATTGTTTGTTTGTTTAATGCACCCTCTTTCCTAATCTAATATGATATAAGGAGCAAAATATATTACCAGGGACACTTGTAGGAAGATTTTCCTATCTACGTCTCGTTCATAATTTTCCTCTGCTTTCACTGTGATCTTGTAACAAGGAAAAATAGATGGGGCCTTGATGAAATCCACTTATCCAAGGCTGCAGTGATATTTTTTCCCTTTGTGGACTGTAATGATGCATTCAGGGAGTTCCCCTTTTACATGGATATTCTGTTAAGGGGTTTGTGTTGCAGCACAAGCTTGCCTTGGCATTCTGTGAATAAAATGGGCAGTTGCACTCTGGTCAGAAATGAACTGCTGATAAAGGAATCCCAAGGCCTTGTCTGAAACTGGATTTTCTGGAAATTAGTACATTATTGTACCTCCCAGAGCTCCACATAATTAGCTCCCTACGTTTTCATATGTTCATCAATTTACATTCATTGAGGGCTTTAGAAAATTGGATAAGATACAAAGTTAAAGCTTAAACTGATACTTAACAGTAAAAGCGTTTAAAAAAAAAAAATCATGTAGACACAGTGGCAGTTACTGGCTGATGCCAAAAAAAGGATAATTTTGCTCCATTGCTGATTTCTGCACCCGGCCATAAGCTTCATGCCTCTCCTAATTAACTTCATGCTGGTGAGCAGATTGAGAATGGCTCTAGTCAGCGCTAAAAATGCCTGGAAACATGCTGGTTTACAGCCTTATGCAAAGTCGCTGAATTTTTTGTTTTGTTTTGTTTTGTTTTTAAATCACTGCCAAAAGCCACAAGACATAGATGCATATGTTTCATGCTAATCACAAAATAATAAGGTAATTGATATTCAACAATTTAAAACAACAAACAGAGCGCATACTCTAAATCTGGCTGACTGGTTTTAATTAATGCTGTTGCCCACAGTTTTAGTGGAACCACAAAGGAAGTGGTGGGAACTTGGTTTTTAAAGAGAAGTCTCTTGCAAAATGTTGATAAAGCTTTCAAATAACTCTTTATGTGTCCAGGAAGGCAGCTGATGAGCTGTCCTCCTTTCTTTTTTGCTTGCACTAGATTTGAAAAGAAAAAGCCAGGGGTTTAAAAGGAAGGTTAAACCCTGAGAAGGTGTGGGAAGGGTTTTCTTTCTTTTTCTTTTTAAATTAACTAGTGTCTTCTAAGTAACTCGCTTCAGGATTTGTCCAAAGTGTATGAAAATTAATTACACCTGTTCCAAGGGAGTATCTGTGAAGCATATTGGTTTTCAGACTGCTATTCATCTGCATCACAAAGAAGGTGAGGATAGAAACAGTTGTATTGTTGATGGAAAAGCAGTAAGAAAATGAATAGAATGTGCTAGAAAGGAACAGGGGAAAAGGTCCTGGCATGGAAGAATGGCAACAATTATTATTCCAAATTAGCTCTGGAGCTAAGGGCGTTTTACAGAGGTGTTTTAGATGTAGTAATTCTATCAACTCTAGTGGTCAAAATTCTAGGCCACTATGAGATGAAGGAGTTTTGGTAGCCCTGACCCCGTGCCAGACATGCTGGAAGTTAAAACAACCAATAATAAGTGTATGTATTTGAATGACATATTTTCAATTAAAAAAAAATCACATTCTTATCAATTATTCAGTTGAGAGAAATGAGATTTTTTTATGGAAGATGTCATCGATTTTTCTTAAACTTTTGATAAAATTTTGTTTCCTTTCCTTTGTTTCCTCTCTCTCTTCTGGAAGACCACCAGTAATATTTTGGATGATTCTGCTGTATGAAGCATTCATTAGACCATTGCACGTCATAGTTGAGCCAGTTTTATTTGAGTTGTTTTTTTTTTTTGTTGTTGTTTTTGTTTTGTTTCGGTTTTTATTTTTTTTGTTTTTGTTTTGGTTTTGTGTTTTTTTGTTTTGTGTTTTGTTTTGTTTTTTGTTTGTTTTTTTTTGTTTGTTTTTTTGGTTTTTTTTTCTGGTTTTTTTTTTGTGTGTTTTTCTGTAAATCTGCCTTTAAAGAAAGTGGGAGAACAGCTGTAGAACTGTGTTGAAGACCTTATTTTCTTAATTATCTGCACATCCTCTGCTGTACTGCAGATTGCCTCATAAACCCTAAAATTTTAATATATGAAATGGCTGTTGCAAAGTAATGTGATAAATTATTTATTAACTGGCTACTTCCTGGTAAATTGATAATATTCTTTTTCACTGGAATAACAACCACGATAACATTTTTCAAAAAGCTCTGTTCAAGGAAAAGCTTGTGTAATTTCCCTCTTGGAAATACTTTGGAAAAGGAAGATTTTATTCATTTGGCCAGATTAAGCAGTTTAAGAAGCAAAAAGCTTAAGGGTTCAGTATGGGCGTAGAAAGCAAAAGCCCATTTTCTAAGCTATTCTTGTGTTTTGACAACCAGAATGTGAAAATCAAGAAAAATTCCATTGCTCCTTTTTAGTTATCATTCCTAATTAGAATGTAATGTTTAAAGATTGCATGTTTTCTGAGATGACTGTCAGAAAATGATTTTTGTGTCAATTCTCTCACTCCCATTAAATGGAGAATGATTTATCATTTTGCTTAATTGAGGCATTGTTCTGGAGAAACTCTGAAAAAAAAAAATTGCCAGCTTACTGAATTGGAAAATCTCAGCCTGTTTTTTTTCTCTTTTTTTTTTTCCTCCTGGCATGATGAGATGGTGTAATATACTGGTACAAACTGTTTCCTAAAGGAAATAAATAACTGAAGAATAGGTCTGTCAATGGCTACTAAATACGTAAGTCCAGATGCAAACTCTTTCAAACCACAGTTTCTGGCTGCCAGAAGCCTAACTCTGCATATTAGGAAAACAATAATTCTGTTAAATCTCAACTCACCACTGATGTCAGGATGCTGTACTGGGGGAAAGCAGAATTTGAGCTTAGTCCTTCAGGGAGAGAAAGATTTTATGTTCTGATATTTTGTTGTTAGAGGTATTTTTCTGTGGAGGATAATGGAGAAACAAAAAAGGAAATTACAGTATGTGGCATTTTTTAAATATCCCAGAGAGTTCAGAAAGGGGCATGAAGAGCCTGGAGTCAAAGTGAAGTGGCTTTAGAAGGTCTTTGACGTTTCTGACCCTCTGTTGCCTCGGGCTCTGTTTCATTCCTGAGCTCTCCTGCTGGGTCCACTGCTGTCCCAGCTTTCCCAAGGGTGCAGAGTCTCAGGAGCCTCTCAGCTACTGAACTAAGCACAGCAGCATTTTTTGAAGAAAGTTCAGAGCCAATATTTCAGAAACATGGTTGAAAAGAGACGGGGTATGTTATTAAAACTCAGGAGCTGGTGACTTCTAGAGGCGATCTACAGAGAGAAGTGATGAAATTCTCCCGTTTCTGTTGCCATTCATGAATTTCATTTCCTGTGGCTTGATAACTTAAGCCTAACTCTTCTTCCTTATACCAATTTGCCTTTGGGAGAAGGGGAAAAAAAGGCAACGCTGTCTTGTTGCTTTGTCCTCCATTCACTCTCACTGCTTCTGCCACAAGGATTGAGCACCAACACTTGACATTCCCATTAAACCCTGCTGAGGCCCTCTGTGACAAAGTCATGATTGTGGGACTCTAACAAACAGTGTTGGTGGAGGAAGCAGAATCTGTCAGATTTGTTCCAGCTGTAAATAGTTCGTTTACGTAGCTTAAAAACTTTTTTACTGCTGTAATTCTGAGAAAATAATTACGCTAAGTCGTAAATATCAGGAAGCTCAGGCTGGCAAAGTTTGTAATGAGCAGTTCCTTGTGGATGGGTGTAAAGCTGAGTGTGTTAGTTGAAAAGCATGCTTGGCTGAATCAGAAGAAAAAAAAAAAAATAGGTTCCAGTTCACCTTTAGAATATTTCTTCTTTCTGTTGAAACTTAAAGAATTTAAAAATAATGACTTCCAACAGGTTTCTGAATAATCTGCTGGTTTGAGTTACTGGATATTTCAAGGCCAGTTAAGATGAAGGGTTTTTTTAATACAAAGTACAAAAACTACTCACTGAATAATTATTTATTTACGAATAAACATGACATTATTTTGTGTCTTCATTACTGGAGATCATGATTGAAAAGATTTGTCCTTCAGTTATCTTGCAGGCAGAACTTAGAGTTCCATTTCCTCCCACATGTCAGCTCGCAGAAGGCACTTCAGAAATTTTTGCTCCATGAGAATAATTTTTATTAATGGCCTTGGAAAAACTGCAAATGCAGGTCAAGGCTGAACCAAAAAAAACCCCATAAGTAGTACTCTGGAAGCTGAAAACTTCCTGATACCCAAAATATTGTTCAAGTTCTGTATTGCACTGTTGGATATTGTTCAAATACATATTTTGTGTAACTTTGGTGTAGAAAATCCATGTGTACATAAATAAATTAAAAGTTGAGTATAGAAATCTCCCTATTTCTTTCTTCCTCTCTCTGCTGCACCAGGAGCAGGCAAACTTTTTTATATTGCCTAGCCTACAATTTAGCATGTGAGTGCTCCCACTGGCAGTAATGCTTTTATCAGCATATGTGGAATAAATGTTGCTGAAGACAAGTTCCTTTTCAAGTGCAATACCTGCAGTTTGAAATATCAGATTTCAGCTTTCCTAATACATGAGTTATTTCTATGCATTTGCAGTTATGTAGAGTTTGTTTTAAGTTCTTCATATTTCTTTCCTGTGTTGCTGATTCTGGCTGTCCAACTGAAATCGTGTTTTAATTAATTAAATTTTATTAGACTAAAAATACTCAACTTATTGCTGTGCTGGCTTTTTTATGTACCTATTAGAATTTTGCTGTGGTGTAGATATGTGAGGTATTTCAGTATATGCAATCTGGTAGGCAAAAGACTGGAAAGCAGTATGTAAAGCTCAGTTTTTTGACTCACCAGGCAGGTAAAAGGGGGAAAAGAATGAGCTTAGTAACACCATGGGTCTGGCTTTCAGAACAGAGAGAAAACCTTCACTTTCCCATTGCAGAACAAGGCATTTCTTCTAGGTGAGGTATTGGAAGTTGAAGCAAAATTGGTCTCCCTTTGTTAATTTAGGCTTGATTTTATGATCATAAAAACCTAAACCAAAATCATGCCAAAAAACCATGCAAAAGTTGAATAAGTGGGAATGGCAGGCATCTTGAAAAGAATTTCTGCTGAAAAAAAAAATGCTGTCTTCTTTCTAGTTTGGAGCTTTGGGAAAGAGGTTCCATAGCTTGCCCTTCGTTTTATTTTATTACCCTCTCTGGCTACCTCTGTGTCCTTGACTTAAATGTATATATGCTCTGTTACTAACAGTTTTTCTCTGTGTAAACATTTGAAGAGCAAACAGCAGTATCTTGTTAAGGGTAAGTGGATTTTCTGAGGTGAATACCCTGTAGGTAATGTGGACTTGAAAGAGCATTCCAGCCGAGCTCTGGCTTTTCCAAGGCTGTCTCCAGCGCTCGCTTACCCTCGGCCTTGCTCAGAACTGCGCCGTCAGTGCTGTGTTGAAACTATTGGGGAAGCAAATAAACCTTGCCTTTGCTGGGGTTAATTTAGTGCAGCCTGAAGCAGCAGAGCAGCTCTGGCAAGAGCTCAGGAGCAGAGCAAGCAGCACCCTCACATCTGCTGGCAGCGTGGGCTCGGTGCGGAATGTCTGAGGAGACACCAGACCGTCGGGAATGGGAGCGGGAATGTCGGTCACTAGCAAGTGAGGGCTCAGGATGTGAGCACTTGGAGTCAACTCCTCACGTGGCAGAGTTTGGATGTGGTATTTGTTGTCCTCTGTTTCTCCTGTACTTGTGGAACCCAGCTGGAAGACCAAAGGTCGTTACGCCTGGAGAAGTGTAATGTCCTTTCTGGCCAATCGGTCCGTTCTGGCTTGGCTGATCACTGAACGTATACTTGATGAAAGAATTTGGTTGGGGTTTTTTTGGTGAATTTAATGAAATTCTAATCGAAGCAAATCTTTCCAGGCAAGTTAGTAGGGTCCTGATATTTTTTCAGAGCTACTTTAAAATCTAGCTTCAGTAATTAAATAAATTGTGTTTGGGGATTTGCTTTTCTTCTGGATGGCCAGCTGGATCTTGGCAAATCACTTTAAGACGTTGTTCCTTGTAATCAGTCTTTGCTGTTCCACAGCAGTGCTAGACTAAACAAGGGAGAACATTGAAAATCAAAATTAGGGTCAGTGACATAATCATGTTAAATACCTCAGCACTTACTGACTTGAGTAATTTCCTTCTCCAACTTAATTGTTGCACAACACTGATCATCTTTACTATTAGGCTGTGCTTTTAAAAGGTATTTGTGCTTTATTTGAGCAGTGGTAAAGTCCTGATCTAATCTTGGCAGTGCTACTGCATGGTCCTGGAGACTTGGTGTTCCCTCCCTGCTTGGTTATCCTGCGCAACATTGCTATGTCACTTTGATTTTTTCTAGGCATTCTTGTAACTCCAAGGTCATCCCAGCAGTGGGCATGACATCTGATATTTCCAGAGTGTGGAAAATACATTGCTTCACAAAGATAGCTGATTTAGCTTCAAATTGGAAAATGTTTTCAGAACACAAATTTTAGTCGGTGATACATGGGATACACACGTGCATTCAGTCAAAAAGTGGACTAGTTGCATCATTGTGATTCATGACCAGCCTCACATTTTGATTTTTCTTTAGTCTAGGTGAACTATCAGCAGCCCCCACAGAAATGGTAAAAAAACATAAAGGAGAAAATAGAAGTATTAAATATGTTAAACAAATAGAATCCATATGTTTGTGAGCACTTGGTGAGCCAAAGGAAAAAAAAAAGTTTCAAATACCTATTTTTGAGGGAGTTCATTGCTCAGGTCTACAAATTTCTGTCAAATTGTTGAATATGATATAAGCTGTTGAAACTTGTCAGAATTCATGTTCAAAATAAAAGGATCTGATTTTCCTTTAAGGGTTTTGGTTGCGTGTTGTTACTAGCATTCATAAATTGTCCTGTGATTAAGAAAAATGATGTGGGAAACAAACAGTTTTAAATGGATGGGGAAGCATGTTAGGGACTATTGTAATAGAACATTGCTTTGTACATTTATCACTTCTATTTCTTAAATTATGTGGTTCCAAATGGATCTTTGGTTTCGTGTGTAGTCAGACTTTTTATATATTCAGTACAGCCTTTACTTATGTTTATACCTCATTTATTTTGTTTAAGAACTACTTATGTGCTTTTATCATTTAGTTTTCTATTGTTGTTGCCAAATCCTGAAAAATTGGTCCCAGTGGCATGCCGCAGCCATTAAATACCAGTTGGTTGCAGAATATCATTTGAACTTATTAAAATGTGATTCATCTGGTGCCAAGTTTATTCACAGGCCTTGTGCTGGGCCAGGCATTATACATCAAGGGAAAAAAATGCGAACTCCCGTGGGCAGAGCTGCACAACTTAATTCTGGGAGGGTGGTTAACTCCTGTCTACACTGGAGCCAGGAGGATGCTGCTGTCCCTTTCCTCTTCTTTTACGTTTTTGCCTCAGTGGCTGAGGGAGCAGGCACTGGAACACGTGAGCAGGCAGAACTTCTGTGGTCCTAATCCCCTAATTAGACTATCTTGCACAGATGGTATTTAGATTCCTTTTTCTGCGTGAAGAAAGCATGTGGTAACAATATTCATGAATTTTTTATAAGATCAAACATGCTGTGTAGGTTTTGCTTGCATATTTCTTAACCTTGCGTTTGGGCCAGACCACTGTATGGAAACAAATGTGAAATTGAACCTAAGTACACAGTGGAGTTCTTACCAAATCATTTTGCAGCGTGCAATAAATCAGTAAATGCACAGCACCACTGTAGTGGTATTTGTGACAATGCAACAAGTCCTTTCATTATCTCAGTCATTGACCCCAAGGAAGAAAATTCAGTAAAACTCACATTGTTGCACTCCTCCCAATGGTTTATTCAAGAGTATATATCTAAAGAACCTATGTTTTGCTTTTGTTTTGAATAATTAATGCTGATAAAGACATACTGAGTTTTCAGCTTTAAAGTGTAGAGTAGGTTGATTTCCTGTAGACTGATGTAAGCATTTTGGGCAAAGGGAATATGTAATGTTGATGTCTGAGGGAGATGCAATATTGTAAAGCACTTGCATTGGAAAGTCACTGAGTCATTGGCAGAGAATTTTTTGGTAATCTTATCACATAAATAGCCTCAATATTTCTCATATATAATATAAGAAAAATTGCATACTTGCCTTAAAAATTACTCCAGTGGTGGCAGTGTTTCACATTTTCTTTTGCATCACCCACAGAGCCAAGAGATAACAAAGAAGTGAGCCATTATAAAAACGGAGACTTGCTGTGTTTATATCTTCTATCAAACTTGCCAATTATAGTGACAGTTCCTTGTTCTGGCTGGCATTTATTGGGTGCAATTGGAATCAAATTGCAGCCTTTAAATCGTCCAAGATGGACTTTCAGTAAATGAAATTGGATTTTTCCACATTGTTTTGATAAAATACTGATTTACAATGTTTTGTTACTGTTACTGAACATACTTGAAGTGTCAGAGAGATTCTCATAAGAACTTCAAAGGAACAAATAAAAGGGGGAAAAAAAAATGACATGCAAGGAACATTCAGAGGGCAGAAGCAGAATATAAGGGTGAGGTAAAGAGAATCCAAGGAATAACATTTATAACAGAATGTCCTGAATCCAATGCTAGCAGCATTTGAGAAAATTATTTGAGTCCTGGTATTTTTTAACAATAGAGGGTGGAGTTTCAGGATGAACAGAGAAGTAATGATGCATGTGGAGAAAAAGAGTAACATGAACAGATTTCCTGCTCCAGGTATGAAAGATGAGTATTATTGTACTTAACAGTGAGGCAGAGAGAACAGTCATAGTGTAGGAGTCAGGGAAAAGGGAATGTGGACACCAGTCTATATTTTCTTTTCTTTCCCCTGTAAAATTTACATAATTTAAAAAAATAGCAAAAAAAGTTGAAGGCGATAAAGGGATCTCATGAGAATACCTAATACAATGTTGTTCTAAACTTTTTAAATTCTCTGTAGACTTGCAATTAGAATATATTAAAAGAAAAGGTAAACTGCTCTTTAAATGATCAGATTCACAAATAGAGTGTTTGTGGTTACCATTAAATCCTTTACAGTCATAAGAATATATTTTAGAATCATAGAATCATTAGTTGGAAAAGACCCTTCAAGCGTTCAGTCATTAACCCAGCCCTGCCAAGTCCACCACTAAACCATGTCCCTAAGTTCCACATCTACTTGTTCTTTAAATACCTCCAGAAATGCCATGTTTTTCCCCTAGCTGAAGGGTAAGCCTGGGAGAAAGTGCAAGGAGGAGTGATTGTCTGTTCTGAATAAACGGCAGTGTTGGGGACTCCACTGTTTCCCAAGTGCAATACATTCTATTGTTTCATTATTTCATTCCCTTACATCTCATCAGAATTATCCTTGCTCTAATTTAAATGCTTTACTCTTTTTCCAGTCCACTAGGGGCACTGAGAATTGTCATAATGCTCTTTGCAGCAACCTTTGCCTTTTTGAAAACTGCTGTCATGGCCCTAAATCACTTTTCTCCCAGCTACTGAGCTATTTTGGAAGATTAGTATCATTTGCATAAATCTGATTTCAAAAGTCTTGTGCAGTGATCACAATAGCAAAAGCAGCAACACATTTTTTGCATAGCTAAGTAAACTTTTGGAAGCACAGCTCTGGTGCTCATCTGGAAAGATGTGAATAACAATGGACTTCTGATGAGGCAAAAGAGAGATTGAGCACTCTCTTCCATAGTACTGCCATTCAATATCCCTCCAGAATATTCTGCTTGTGTAATATTCCAGTACTAAGGTCATTCCTGTGGAATCTGTTTTGTTAAAAAGATCTCAGCATAGCGAGTTGGTGAGTGGAACTGCAAAGATTTTTCTTAGCTCACTTCTAAGAGGTAGATGACTGTTTGAAAACAGTGGAAGGGAAAAAGTAGCAAGACTTGTGGCACAGGAACAAACATGGCACTATGGCACAGTGGTAGATTCATTCACTGAGGGGTGAAACACTTGCTCTCTGTAATGAGCACACTGAATGAGGGTGATTTAAGACATTTGAATGCAGTCACACTGGGCAAGAGGAGGATCTCTGCACTGTGTTAGACATCACAGTGCTGCTGGTTTAGAAGATTGTTCACAAGGCCTTCGCTATTTGGGTGGCTGATTTTTAGTCAAAGTGTAAAGAACTATCGGGGCTGGATGTAAGCAGTAAAGGAGCCTTCAAACTGATGAACTTTTTCAGGCAATTATTCAGTGATCCTAGTGGTATTGAAATGTTTATCCAGTAGCCTGGGAAAAGAAGGAGACCTGGTGCAGGCTTGCTACAGCAGACAGAGCTTCAGTCGATGGACAAAGGAATAGGCACAGGCCAGAAATCAGATCTAGCAGTTCAGCTAGCCCATCTATTTCTGTTCTGGTGGAAGAGAGACAGCAAAATCTGATCTCTCCAGAGGGAGATAATAGTGCAAACGAGACAATAAATCCTTCTGAAAGTCACAGTTACCTCAGTCCTCTTGAAAGGTGAATAAAATAGATCAGACATGTAAGAATAACGCTTTTTGTCGAGAGGTTTATCTTTTGTAAAGGAAGGAGAACTTTCAGATGGAAGAAAATGAGAAGAGGGAGGATATTTTTAATTGAGTCTGGTGGTTTAATGCAATGGCTTTATGAGTAATTTAATGTCTAAAGAATTTTTGAAGAAAGATGAAGTGAGAAGGGGACTATGGCTAAATATTTAACTCTGTGTCCTTTCTCCTCCAGTACTGAAGGATATTACACAAAAATTGAAAATCTGAAGTAAAATAAGATGGCTAAATTCTAAAATCATCTACAGAAAAAGGAAACTTCATTGACTGTTGCTGTGTAAATTAGGAAGAGGAGATAAGTATTTTCAGCCCTGTGCAACAGCAGGGAAAGCTACAAAGAAACTGGTTTTAAAAAGCAGAGTTTGAAAAGTGTACAGCATCAGCAGAAGTAGTTCCTGGTAGAAAAACTTCAAAGTCTACTTTAAATGTGAGAAGGAATAGTTATCCTGCACACAATTTCTCAAATTCCCTCACTATTCTAGACATTGAATATGTTTGATTTGCCACAGCAGAAACTGGGGCATAGTTCTACAAGTGGAAAGGCCAAGTTTGAAACCACCAAGTAGGTTGGAATTTTATGGGAAGGACATCTTGCAATTGTATCTTGAAAAGAGGTGACGTTCCATACAAATCCTCCTCTGCTCTACAGCAGCCATAGCATGAAAAATGTGAGTTTTATGTTTTCAAGAGTGAAGCAAACCCCAGAAGACCAGTCTGTCTTTAAATTAGTCTTTGGTTTGTAGTAATGAGCTACTATTATGAATTTGAGTCTTTGTGAGCTGCTGGGCAGGATATTCCTTACAAAAGGAGACTCCAAAGTGTGTGCTTTAGCTGTGGGGCTTAAGACTGTTTTCCTCAGCATTTCTGTTACTTAGGGACAGGGAACTTTCTCTGCTGAATATGTTAACTTAATATTTATTTATTTATTTATTTACTTGTTTACTTATTTATCTATTTATTTATTTATTTATTCAGTGTAACAACTTTTTGGCCTACTACTAAGAAAAGATGTTTTTACTCTATTGGTAGTGTCTGGTGAAAACTGAAGCATTTTGGTTTAAGGGAAGGAGACTAATCCAGAGTTGAAGATGTCAGGTTTGCTATAGCCCTCGTCTTTGGGGTTTTGTTTCAATTCTGAGTACGGTAGTATGGCACTATCAAATAGTACAGAGGTGAGAGGGAAAGTGGGTATAAAAGGTCATACGCTTTCAGTTTTGGAAATTGTTAGGAATTTAAAAAAAAAAACCAAAGCCAGGTGACTATTTGATCATACTTTATTACCTCTCCCTCTTAATGACAGTGTATATTAGGAAAAATACATGATCATCTGTCATTAACTGCAATTTTCCCCCCTAAATTTATCTTCAAAACATTTTCCAGTTCGGTTTTACATGAGAACATGAATTTACAGATTAGGACTTCTTCCAGCAGATAAGGTAAAAACAGATTAAATTCAGCATTGGCTGGAGCTTGTAGCCCTGTGCTAGAATGATGAACAGAAATTTGTGCATTTAAGGGAAATAACAGAATTGTCAAATGCGATCAATGATCTTATGAAACAAAAGTGGCTGAAAATTAGGTCTGTGAGGGTATCAGAAGATGACACAATCTGTTGAAAATCAGCTTAAAATGTTATTGTTAAGTAGATGAGGACATGTTTGTGCCATTGTAGAAAGACTGGGTGAGACCTCATCTGAAATACTGTGTACAGCTTTTATCTCACATGTGCCAGGGACATGAATTGTGAACAGAAGTAATATTAAGGAGAGCTACAAGAATGTCTGGAAGAACAATGGATTAGGGCTTTAAGAAGATACTGTAAGAGCAACTTTGCTTGGCCTAGTGAAATTGAGAGCTAAAACAATCCATATTGTATGACTGATGTAGAAGCGGAAGGTATTTCCTTACAGATAAAAACCCCCAGATTTTACCTAAAAGCAAATAAATAGAAAATGATCCTAAATAAAACCTGACTGGAACTTGAGAAAGGAGGTTTAATTATCAGAGATGTAAGCATTTTGAAGCTGATTTTTGCCTAGAGTATTGAGGGTGAAAGTGTTGCTTTCTAAACCAGATCTCAATAATTATATTAGAAAATTGGCATACTTTGCTTTGAAACTGAGGTCTAGCCTCATTAATTCAGAACATCTGTACTAATTGGCAGTTGTTATGAGGTACATGATTGTAAGGATACGTCCTTCAATAAAATTTAACAAGGAGTATATCTCAAAATAATACACTTTTTAAAACTCGACTTATTTACCTTGCATTTAGTTACAACATTCACAATGTAAAGCAAAACCTTGTCTCCAAAATACTTAGTGATTTTCATGGGTAGGTGAGCACCATGCATTGGAAAGACTAATGATTGTCCCATGTATATTTCTTTTTCCCTGTGTGGTCTGAACATGGATAATTACAGGTAATGGAAGGCAGCAGTGATGTACCAAGCATCCCTTTTATCTTCTGTCTGAATGTAAAAACTGTAGTTAAAGTTGCAGCTAAAATTCCATTGCAAGCCTGATATTTTCTTCTTATTTTTCTTCTGCTGCCTTTAACACGTTTGTTTGGTTTTTTCCTTTGTCTTTTAATAGCACACTTTAAAATTTTGGAGTTGTGTTCAGTGAGGCCCCACGTGCACAGGTCATTTTATAATTATTTTTTATTAGTTGAGAAATTTCACCTTGAAAGAAGATGGCACTGTCTTTGGCACTGTCATATTCTTTACATGCCTGTTTTTTTTTATTAGCTCTCAGATGTTTATGATGCATATTGTCAAGTCAATAAATCCAACAATTTTTTCAAGATAATAGGTAAAACATTTGTTTCTGCTTTTCATGTATTTATCTACTCTGTATGTCTAGTCAAACTTTGGTGTCCATCCTTCAAAAAAAAAACCCCAGAGATTTCAGGGGCCCAGTATTTCTTTTGTTTCATGCTAATGGAAGTCTGGATAATTGTTTGAGTAACCTGGTCACCTCAGTCAGAAAGTTTAGTCACCTCTGTCAAATAAAGTACAAGATAAATTCTTCTTGCACTGATGGAACTTGTAGCAAGATTGCCTTATGTACAGAGCCATCCTGCAGATTCCATGTGCTTTTAATTTTCTGTGTTTGTAAAAAGAAAATGATCCATTAATGGAAGTATTTATTTATTCTTTCTTACCCAACTGTAAGTTTACTGGGACTGGTTATATCTGACTCTACTGCAGATGCACATGAGTCTTAGTTAATAGATTAACTCACATTAATGCAAGTTAATAGGTTCTCTGGCAGGAGAGGGTCTACTAAAAAGGATAGAATCCAATAAAATACATAATATAATACATATACAATACAGTACAATATATAATACATAATATAGTACAAAACAATACATATTCTGGATGTTAAAATCTCAAAGAAAAATGTCCTATGCAGGTAAAATTTGGGCTAATTATTCCTGTTTATCTCTGAACATTATAGTTAGTTTAGTATGGTTGCTGGTTTCTTTTTAGTCGCTGTTTTTTAAAGTTTAGTTTAAAACTCTCTATTGAGAGAGTTTTAATGATTGCATTGTGATTGTTTTCCTACATGCAGCATTTTCTAGCTGAGATGGTCTTACTCTAGAAGAAGTAATTCTGAATCTTCTGCAGCTTTCAGTTCATGCACAAGACCTGAAATGGAAAAAATAATGCAAGTATTCCAATCCTATTTCATCCAAATCAGGGGGAAGCACACTGCTAAATTCACAATTGCACTCAGCTGTTCATGTCAGCAAATGTAGTTCAGTTATGATGGTTTCCTTACTTTTTTTAGGAGGGGAAGGTAACCATTTTTTAGGATGAGATAAAAATAAGGAAATTTTAGACAGGGATAGGTTTGGTATTTGGGTTTTGTTTAGGATTTTTCAATGAAAATCCATATGCATCATACAGGTTTTCTTCTGTTGTTTGTTTGTTTTGGGGTTTTTTTTTGTTTTTTTTTTTGAGGTTTTGGGGTTTTTTTGAGAACTCAGTAATTCAGCTGAAGTTTAGTGTTAAATATAGGAAAGCTGTTACTCTCTCTGCATGTCAGGATAGTCTAGTATGTCAGAGTGGTAATGATAAATAGCTTCACCCAGTGCTGAGACTGTCCCTTTGTGTTTGTATTTACACTTTTCACCTCACAAGTGCCATTCACTCATATTTTATATTTACTGTGGCCTTTGCTTGATTAATTATGTGTCAAAATTGAAACTTCAGAAGCAGAAATAAGTGGTAGGGAACGCACCTGAGCAGAAAACTTTCTTCAGAAGTCTGTCCTTTTATTACTAATCCTGTTCCACTGAGTATTTTTCAAGGTGTTATAGGAATTTTTAACTGCAGTTATTTAACTAAAATTAAACTGTTAAACCCCTTTTCTTATCTGTGATTCCATGGCTCCTTTGGCTGGGTCTAGAGATGCAGTGCTTTCTGTGGGATTACCTCAGTTTCTGCTGCTTGTAGTCCTTAATGCTTTATCTCTTGAGGTTGTACACTGTCTTGTATGAAACCAGCCAGCCACTGTCTATATCTGGTCATTTCTGAAGAGGAGCAGCTTATATTGTTGATTATTTAATGATTGTTCACAGTGTTTGCTGGTGGGCCTGGCTGAAACCCAGCCCCTAGGATATCTTTGACCTGTAGAGATGAAAATCTAAATAAGACAAATGTTACTGGGATATATAGAAAAGAATTAAGCTGAACTTACTTAAGTTTTCAAAAACCTGCTTTTTTCTCTACTAAAAAGAGTAGTCTGTGCCTAGGAATTAATTTTGCTGAATGCCATGTTGTTTGCAATTGTTTGTTTTAATAAGGCATTAAATGAACCAAGTTGGTTCGATGATCTCATCGTGAGCTCATTGAACTCTTGTGAGCTCATTTCCTGAGAGCAACATAGAAAGAAACATGCAGAGGTGGAGAGGACAGCTCGTGGATGATCCCAGCAGGAATTGAACTGCTACTGAAATTGTGTGAAGGAACATAATAAAACATCATCTCAGAGCCAAAGCCTTTGGTCGTAGCACAGTGAGGTGTTTATTACAGCTGAAAGAGCAGCTTACCTGGGTTTTGTCTTGCACTTGTGAAGAAGGCAAAGCCAGAGCTGAAGGTAGTGCTGTTAACCTGACTTTGTCAGCTGCCTTACAAAGCACAGACTTTAAGGACAGAAAAAAAGAGATGCTGTATTTTGATTGTGTTAACTGGAGCATTTGGAAACTCTTCTGCAAAGAGGAAACCTAGTTAGAGAGGAGACTTAACTGCAGGATACTTCCGACCTCATTGATAAATAATGTTTAGGCTTGCACATAAACGAATCTGTTTTTCAGTCGGCAGTGTGCTGTAATTGCACAGCTCAACAGAGGCATTCTCAGAATAGTCCCATTGTCTGCCAGTGCAGCATGGACTCGGCTGAGATGACAGGGAAGATCTCAGTTCTCTGCACCACAGCAAGACTCAGTCAGATGTTTCCATTCCCTGTCTCCTGGAACCAATTTTTTGCAGATTGGGCTTCCAGCATTTTAGCAGTGGCTTCCAGAGGACCGGTATCTAATGTGGGGGGCTAGGAGGGTGGTCTGGTTTAGGGGCTGCCTGATATCTGACTTCCTGTCTTGGTATCTTTCTGGAGGGTGGGAGGCAGAATTGTTTTGTTGAATAGCTTGTTGCCGGGAGGATTATGCTGTGAGGGTTTAGAAAAGAAAAGAAATCTTCATGAGATCCAGGCCTTTTGTTACGGCTACTGATATGGATGCTAAAATCAGTGGGATGTGTTTGTGAGCAGCAATTGTAATAGAAGACATCTGGGAATGTTGGATGCATCCCTAGGCATCGAGGTGTATGCTTGTTGGTACATAAAACATGAAATATGTGCAGGCACGTGTGGTTATTTTCTTTGTATCTCAATCAGTCCCTACAGAAGGGGAAAAACAAAGCCAAAATTTTCCTTCTCCTTCCCATCAAGGTGAAAAGGCTACAAACACGGGAAATGTTGCTTAGTTCCTTCCCTCAGTCTTTCCTTACTTCCCCCCTACTTTCCTTTCTTCCCTCCCACTTTCTGTTCTCTCCTTAAAGGATGGGAGTAATGTAGGTTTTCAGCCTAAAGAAGATAAAAAGTTTTAAGGTAGAAAACATATAAAGAAGCTTTTATCTATGTGTGTATGTATATATAGATAAATATATATGTTTATGTAAAAGAATCTCATTTTCACTACTACATTTCACACATTTTGAATGAACTGGATTGTGGAAGTGTTCCTATGTTCTTTTCAGAATACATGATTGGTTATTAAGAGACGTAAGAACTTCCACAGTAAGATAATTAAAATTACAGGTAGAACTAAACATCAGAGTAATTATTTACATAATTTAATGCATACAGGTTTCATTTGCAGATTTTGCTCTTATATCTTTTAAGTAATTAATTTTAGGCTGCTCACAATTTCAATATGCACTGTACTTTCATACAGAGTAAGGTGCCCTTGTTCTTAGATTTAATTGTGTTTTGAAGTCTTCCTAAATTTAAATTTTACTGCCTGTGTTGCCTTTTTTTCTTCCTTTCTTCTTCTTTATACTGCTTTTATGAACTTCTCAGAATTTTTAGCATAAATACATCACAGTACATGTAGGTCTGTTCTCTCAGGAAAGTGGACTTGTCTTTTCAAATCTGATTTGTAGATTTGGAGGTGGTATGTCACAGGTGTGTTGGTTTTGGCCTGCAAGATTAACATGAATTTTAGTTAGGTGACTTCACGGATACCAAGGATGTTATTCCCATCATCACAAGGGCAAGCAAGCCTTTGTGGACAGTAGAGTTATACAGTTATCACTGAGGTGAAAAAAACTCAATTAATTATAGATTTGTATTAGTGTGTGCCAGGTGAAGAATCTAGAGCTTGCATGTCAGGTCCTGGTTTGATTTTGTAGCTCCACCACTTAGGTTGGCTGATTGGATTGTATTTATCCATGTAATTGAAGCATTTTTGGTGATTAAATTTCTGAAGGAGTAATCATGGCTTTTCACAAATGCTTTACACAAAAGTGAACTTTAATGTGGAGTGTTGGAGTATTTAAAGACACTTATGGGCTTCCTGCTATACATGGATAGATGTCATGTGTGGCTTCAAAAATTCCTTAGTGGGCATTTAGATGAGTGGATAATTACCTAAGTTAGCCAAAAAATACTTCTAGAAGTGTGTTGCTAGCTGGTCAGCATTCAAGCCTGTAGAAGTATTCAGGTTTTTGTCCCTCTCTTCTTAAGGCTCTCAGCCAGCACATGACTGGCACCCATCTTGGACCAACTAGATAAGCACTTTCTCATTATTGAAGTGTAAAAACTTGCCTAGCAAGGAGTTGGGTGAAGCTTGGAAGATGCTGTGATATGAAATAATCCAATGAGAACCAGAGGATTTCTCCCTTTCCTGGCTAGTTCTTTGCATTCCAGTAGTGGATTCCAGCTTATAAGAACTCATGTATGGTTTGGTCCATCTGTGTGTCTCCCATCCTCCTCTCAACTTAATGACTTTTTTTTATTTCTTTTTTTCCCAAACCCCCTACAAAATCACTTTCAAACCCCCAAATCCAATATTTATGTAAAATAATGCAGGGAAGACCCAGCTGAATGTGCTCATTTTGCAGCGTGTTCAGTATTTTTAGTCTGCTCACTGAGCGTGAGATGGAATTTTCATCTAGCAATTTGAGACAGACTTTCATCTTTGGAGAAACCATTTCCTAGCAATTCGGAGTTTGTGCAGTAGGGCAGGCTGGAGACATTGTATCTTGGTGCGATGGCTCGTCACCCTTTTGGTTAGCCAGGCACCTTCTTTGAGGCTGGAGAATAAAGGATGAATCTGATAAAGAAAAGGTCTTTTGTCTGTGTATGTGTGTGCCTGTGCACCTGTGCATGTACTTTACAACTGAGAATAACCACTCTTCACCTTTGCTAAATTTATGGCCTTTAAGCTGCTTCTTCTTTCTGGGTTTGTTGCCCTCATCCAAGAGGGAAATACCTTTGCCTTTGACAAGAATAAAGAAGTTACCTCAAGATTTTACTATGTTTTTAGTGCTTAGGTTTGTTACAAAAATATACAGCTTACCACAAGGTGTTACTGTGTATGTTTAGAGTCTGTGTCTGAAGAACTTCAGCGTTGTGTTTTGAATTTTGATAATGATATTATAATAATAAAGTTGATGGTATGGTGTAAACCCTGCAGGCCCTGAAATACTTTGGTTGCAATTCCAACACCTGAGGAATTGCAACTGCAATTTCTCTTCTGCCTGGGTTGCCATCACCTGCTGCAGTGAAGGGGAAAATCTCAACAGTATCGATTCACATCCGAAGGGTTTCACTTATGCTGAATGCCACATGAAGGCATTTCATGTTTATTTTACAGTGGGAGTAGAAAATGATAGTATGATTTTTAAAATTGTAGTATTATTTTTATTTTTCAAGAAGGTTTGGACAAGATGGTCCTTGAGTTCCCTTCCAATGTGATGTTCTGTTCTATGTGTCTTTGAAAATTGAAGAAAAAGAGAAAAGAAAAAAAAAAAATAAGGAAGCCAAAGCACATGATAGTTTGGATCACTTTTCCAGGCTCCTTTATTCTGAAATATATATGATTTTTATCTCTTAGTAAATGACTAAAGACTAATTCTATGGTGTTTGCTGAAAAATTGAAATAACTAAGAGAACACTGAACCTATCCAAATCTCTGCTAAGGGCTTTTCTTGAAAGGTATCTCTAAAATGTTGAATCAGATGTTTGCAATTTCATTTAATGCAGTTAAATAATTTGGTTTTATTGAAGATAAATCTTGTTTAGTGCCATAGGTTACTTTTTTTCCCCCTAATTGTTTTCTGTGGTATTTGAATCATTCAAAGCATGTTTCAAAATTGTTTCTGCATGGAGACTCTTGCAAGTAGTATTGGTACAATTCTGTCTTATTTATTTCAGAGAGATAGTTCCTGCTACTTTGTATATCAATGAATTAGTACCTTCTACTTCAAACAAAGCTCCAAGTCTGTTACCTAAAAGGTTAACAAGGTACTTCTGAATCTGAATGTTAAGTCTGCAAGAAACTGGTATTAGCACATAGGCATGTTTAAATTTCCACACCGTGAGGGGTAATCAAAAACAGCACAAAAGAAATGTGGTTACTGTGTATTTATGGTATGAGGCATTTTATGCTTTTGAGTAAAAGGCATTGCTTCACCTACAGTGCCAACAAGCTTTGTGGTGCATCTTATTTCAATATCAGTCTTCATGCTGAGGTAGCAAAAAGGTAATCAAAAGTCTTGAGTAGTGGTGTTATAAATGGTAGGGATTCTTTTTTTCTGATGGCTTTTAGGTGGGAGATAAAACCTGTTTAGATATAGGATGAGATGCAATGCATGGAAAACCATGGATTCTGCTCTGGAAGTCTGTCATGCTGCCTTCTAGGACTTGCTGTAAGATGTTTGGCCAAGGTCACAGGTTCAACCACCAGCTTGTGATGCTAGTACTTGTCAGACTGTCTTCTACACTCTAGCAATACTTCAGAAAACATCTACTAGCTAGAGAGAAAAGCCAAATATTTCAAGCCTATTACTCTATTCTAAGCTTTGTTTCTTTCACCTAGAGGAAAAGCCATTTTTTCCCCAGGATTTGGAAAGTACATACTTTCAAGTCCAAACGAATATTTTCTGAATTAAAATATTTGTAGAGGCTTCAGTTTAGTCTCCTGCCAGCTGCAAGAGAGCCCTGCAGGCTCATCTCAAATGAGCCAGAAAAACACAGCTTCTTATTAGCGAGAACTTTACAAATTTGGCCTTAGTGGAGGGTGGTACTCATAGGAGAACAATCAGAGTGCCTGGATGTAGAAGCTATTATACTTTACCTGAGACAAATCTACTCCACCAGCCTTCCTTTAGGTCAGGATGAGAATCATTGCATTTGCAGCATTAGTGAAATACATGATTTCCCTCCTCAGAAGTTCAGCAATGTTCAGAAGTATTTCACGTTTGTTCTTATCAAAGCCTTACAGGAGTGATACTTTCATATGCGTAATTGGAGGCTGTACTTACCTGCCCCCTGTTTCAATAAAAGTTCCCCTTATGCCTTAGAAAATTTTCCCATAAAATGGCCATGTTTAGTTGGGAAATATTTCTTTTGATTAAACACTGACAGTGAAAAGTAAATTTAGATTTTTGAACATAGACAATGTGAGGTGTTGAGTTATCTGTGGAAATCCCAGTCATTTTTATGGGCTACTTTTCACGTTGTTAGTTATATTACAATAACTGTAAATGTTATTTAGTTGCTTGTGACTGTTGTTCACATATAGATGGCAAAGAACTTTCTTACTTGTGCTTCCTGCTATTTTCTCACTTCATATAAATTCCAGAAATGCAGGAAATGCTGCCATCATAGAAAGCAGAAAGTACTTCTTCATCTAGAGCAAGTTGAGACAGCTTTAATGGTTTGAAAATAGCTACAGATCCTTGTTTCAAAAAGGGGATTCTTCAGCTACAGATCAAAACTTGAGTTCCCCTTCTGGCTTCTAAGAAATGCTTGTTCTGTGCATTGGGAAGAGAAAATACAGCTACTGCTGCCTGTTTCTTTTCTTGGGACCATATTTCTACGCTTAGGGGGAAGGAGGCTCAGCAGACCCTGCAAGCCTGTTCAGTGCAAGTCACAGTGTGAGGTGTGAGTGGCAAATCATGTGTTGAAGGTTGTCTCCTGCAGCAGCTTTGCTTCTGGACAGATGTTGTGAGTGAATGTGGGCATTTAGGTTTCAGCAGGACAAGACAATAAGGATAAGTCAAGCTGTGAATTTTTTATAGTCCTCCCAGTGTGTGTGGAAGGGAAACAAAGCCCGAAGTTCAAGCTCTTTTTTTTTCCATTTTAAGCTGCATTGTTAGAATTTGAAGGGACAAAACTAATTCAGTATGAGGTTGTTCAAAATGTAATATACTTTCCATATTAAAATGAGAGACCAGTAAGACATCTTTTAGAGAGGATTGATTATTTATTGATAACTCAGCTCAGTGACTGCTCAAATTAGCACTTGCTTGTTCTTCTGTCATTGCACTTCACAAGATACTGTAGTTTGTTTTCCCTCTGGCAGACTGCTAAAGTACAAGCCATTTTTGGCTTGACAAACCAATGAAACAATCATCAAATCTGAGTTCATGAGACGGTAAGCTACTTACTGGCACACGTTGCAAATTACGTTTGCCTTCTCAATCCCAATTTTGAATGGCGTGGATTTATTTAATGTGCACGTTTGGAAGGATTTTACTTAGCATGGTATTTTTTGCATTCAGGTAGTAGAATAACTGGAAAATGAGTCATTAAACATTATTAGTATTTAATTTCTGCCAGGTAGAAACAAGCTTGAAATAACACGGTAGTTCCCATGGCAGTAGAAGTGAACCAAAGGAAGGATGATCTGATGGGTTGTGTTTAGTATGGTGAATGGCAATCCCACTCTTCAGTACACATTTAAGTGTAGCTTTCAATGAACTTTTATCCTGATCTTTTCTATATTCTTCCTTATGAAGCCCTTTTTATACCCTGAGTCATAAGATAAAGGAAATCAGCAGAACTGAATAAGTATTAAAAAACTTGCAATGATTAGGACCAGTTAAATTGGTTAGTTTGGCTTTGGCAATTGAAGACAACCTAAGAAAATAATCTTGTTTACAGTCATTAGCTTTTTTGTGTTGGATAATCTTTAATCATTAATTTCCACTCAGGTTTTTCTTTTATTGCCCTTCTTTTTTTTACATTTTGATAAAGTAGAGTTGGTAAATTTATAATCAAATGTCCTTTTTTTTAGAAAATGATATCACATTTGGAGCTGTCTTAAGAATAGTGTATTTTCTTGCCAGTATGATAAATGCACAGACATGGAATTTCAGTGGAAAAAAAGTTTAGTGTTTTCACTTCATACTTCCTGTCAGTATAAACTTCTGAATGTAATATATCAAATGTACCTTTCAGGTATAAAGAAAAATTGCTTATGAAATAGCTGTATGTAATTCTACAGACCAAAAATTTCCATATATTTTTTGTAGTGATTTATTATTTAAGTATTATTGCCATGCCTGGTCTCACTCTTTCCATTCACTTGATATTGCCAAATGATAAGAACTTAGGAAAAAAAAATATTATAATTGCATGCAGAGAAATAGATTGCATGTAAGCCACAGGGCACTTTCTGACTCTAACACTATTTGGCTGAATATTATGAAATATTCATTGCTGGAGAACTCAAGAGTCAGCATCTGATTAGGAGGACTCCAGCCTGAAAATATATTAAAAGCCGTTGAGTGTTTGATTTGTTAGCACTTAACAGGTCAACGACGTTTAGGGGTCACTGCACTTCCACAGATAAAGACATCAGAGCAACCAGGGGGCTTGCATAAATTATTATTTCTACAGTAGCCCTGCTGGAGGATTAATAGGTTGGCTGTATGGGGTTTGTTTAACAGCGTTTAGGGCAGTCGGATGACTGAACTTCTTCCACTGATCATTTAGGGGGTTGTTTGGTGCTGGGTTTGCTTCTTTTTTTGGTACAAGTGTTCTCCCAAGTTACAGTGAATGAAAGGGATGTTTTGTTCTGTAAATCCTATTATGAACCTTGCCCTTTCTGCTTTCTCCTTTTGGAAACATTATATGACATTTAATGAGCTTGAGCGCTGGATGGAAGGAGATTTAGACTTCTCGTACGCTTGCTACTGGGTTTGCAACAGCAATGCAGACAAAAATGAAAGTTTGTGATAAAGAAGTAGAGGCTTTGCCACATGTCTTGACCAGATTTCCTCGCAGCCTATGAAATGCATGTGGCTTTAATGTTTCCTGTCTGGAAGAAGTGGCAAAAATTTAAGTGTTTGTTTTATCCTAGTTGCACTCAATCACTCAGTTACGTATGTAATGCTATGACACAGGAGTTAAATCCTGGTTTTATTTATTTTAAATTTTAATATTTTAAATTTTAGTATTTTAAATTTTAATATTTTATGTTTATTCTAATTCAGTGGTATTGGAAAAAGCAAGCTGTGCGTGTTTCTTTCTTTTATTTGTGGATTTTTTTTTTTTTAATGTCTGTCTTTCCCAAAAGCAAATGCCCTCTATTCGGAACAGCAGAAAAGGCCTGGTGTTATTTGTATGAAATGCCAAATTTAAGAGGGAGACAAGCTATTAATAGGCTGGAACTGTTTACTGATATTTATGGGCTCTCAGATGCCATTTGTTATAGCAGAGCAATCACAGCTGAAGGATACGTGCAGGATGTACAGGGTGTAGCATGATGTTGTGCCAGTTCAGCTTCTGCACGTCTGGCAGAAAAAAGTGCAATGGTCTGGTGCCAAAATGTTAACAAGGGCCTGTGTGTATCATTTCCACTGAAATATTTTCTGAATCATCACTGATCATGTGGCAGGCGTTGATTTCAGAATGCTTTGTTCATGCAAAATCCACTAAATCACAGTCTGAATTCCAAAGTCATACACTCCATCATGCCTCACTGCTCTTTCATCATCTCAGCAAATGTAAATATTGCAGCATTTCTTTTTAACCAGTTCCTGGATGAAGGAGGAGTCCTCCAGGCAATCATGGAGTAAGTCTTCAAGTGTCTGTGCACATCCGTGATGGTGTGTGACTTGATTTCTGATATTTTGTATGAAGTTGCTGATCTGTAAATTAACTGAACCTTTCATTAGTGGAATAAGTGGTGTTTACTCATTTTGAACCTTAGAGCTGGGTAGTTCTTGCCTGGAGAGAGAGGCCCACTTCCTGCTGGTAGACCAGGGTGCTTTTGTAGCAATTCCATTGTACTTTTGTGCAATATAAAGGCACCTTCACGTTCAGGTATTTTCATCATTATAAAATATTCTTGTGCAACATTATAATATTAAGAAATATGTTTTTACAGAAAGTAATTACCAGTAATTAAAGATGCAGCCTAATACTTTGTAGGCATGTAGTACTTTGCACACACAATTATTACACATTATGGCCAAGTCCACCCTGATGTATCCAGCAGTGGAGATGTTGCAGAAGACTGGCCGCAGGATCAGAGGGTTTTGACCACTTTTCAGTGTTTTGTTTCTTTTCAGCCCAAAAAGAATGGTGTACCAGTGGGTGAAAGTTTTGCCTCATTAGTCCTTGGCAAAATTCCACAAATGAGTTGTGGGACTGGGACAGCCTTGTAGGAAACGTTATCGTGAGCATTAAGCAAAATATTCACACTCCCGTTCCTCTTAGGACGTTGTGTCTCCCATCTCTCCTGCCCTCCCTCTCATATACACATGGAAGAAAAGCATGTTGTCAACTGTCACTGTTTTCCTGAAGTATGTTTTGCCCAGTTTATTTTTTGCAGGCATGCTCCCCATCCTCTGCTGCTGCTGCTGCAGTGGCAGGGCATTAACCCGGAGATGATGAGCTGCAGGGCGGCTCTTGGGCAGCTGTTGCTGGTTCTGAGCTCTAATGCATTTTCTAGTTGCGGTGTCCTTTGATGCTTCACGAGTCCTATCCTTTCTGAACTGACAGATTCAGCGAATAAATTGTTACATTTTAATTAGAGATGAGAGCACTGCTCAAGCCCCTTTGGACAATAGCCACGACACACTTTAATGAAAGTGCTACAACTTTCACTTAGCGGTCTCCTCAAATCAGTACAAGCACTTGCTCTTCTGCACATGAAAAATGTAAGCCTTACAGCTCAATTGCTATTACTCCGAGCTACAAAGTCTAAAAAATGAAAATTCATTATTCTCATGTAGGAGGGTGCTCAGATATCTGAGTTATTTTTGACTGTGTTTGGTTTGATTTGAATTGGTTTTAAAATTTTACAGATTAATGACATGAGTGTCCTCTTTAGGAGGGAAGAGACATTACTTGTAATTTATCCGTGATTGTCTCACAGCCAAAGAAATAATTAGTATTCAGTCTTTTTATCAAGAACAGATAGCACTTCTGCACTCTGCTACCCCTGTTGTGTCCCCTTTCTCCTGGGAGGAAACATGATGTGGTCTCATGGTGTCTTTCCAAGTCTTTTACCTCATCTCTAAACACATGTACTGCCATTTTCTCTGCGTCATCTTAGTGGTCATCCCATTTCCATGGCAAGGTTTACTTTCCCTCTTAGCTCCTTGTGTTCCAGTGAACCCCCCTCCATTTTGCCAAGTCTTCCTCTTCGTTTTTACCCTTGAAATCTTTGCCCCATGGTGTACACACACTTTATTTTAAAAAAATAAAAGAAAAATTAGAACACACTGCTCATGATGTGTTCACAATAAGGACTTGGATTGCTCCTTCTTTTGAATGTAACTTCTGCTATATGATTATTTATACATCAAATGATTATTTATAAATTATATATAATTTAAATGACATTTTGTTTTTGTTTTAATGCTTTACAAAATCATCTTAAATACATAAAAGCCCTTAAGTACCTTAGGCTAATGCTACACATAGTTTTTAACGAAATTAAAATTCCTGTGTTGGTTTATTTCAGAAGTATGAAGCAAAGAGTATATAATATCTCTGCTAAACAATGCAGTTTCTCTCTTCTTATCTGGTTGAGTTGTACAGGTAATTGTGAGAGATGGTCAGACTCATTTTATGAATCATGTAATGTTTCCCTTGACTTTCAGTGTTTGCTTTAAGTGGTTATTCCAGTGTGGTTATGTTCACCTGTCTGCACCACAGTGCTTCTTCACAGGGATGAATTTCAGCTGAGGTATAAAATAGTTCAGAAGAAACAGCATGTCCAAATTCCCTTTTGTTTCTGCTTTTTCTTTTTACTCACTAGAAAAACAGTATTCAAAACTTCAAAGGAGTTTGGTTGTATTTTAGCTATTATATTTTTAAATATTGGTGATGGTTCTATATGAATGCTGATCTTTTTGTTAATTTAAACAGAATACTTATTTTGGTAACATGCTATCACTGATGTCTTATGAATGCTCTAATAGACTGTACATAAATCCTAATTTAAATTAGTTTATAGTATATAAAATGCATGATGCATATGCATATAACTTTATATCAGTTGGTGCACAATGAATTACCATGTTTACCTTGATCAGGGAAATGTTGTAACTTAACAGGTGGCTCCTTGAGATCAGGAGTCCTTGGCTGTCACTAGAGAGTACCTGGATGGAAAAAGCCTGCCTGTAAATAACAAGGGGGTGAACTTGGTTTCTCAAGAGCTGGCTGTGAGCTGATTTCCTCCCAGGAAGGAAGAGGGGGCTGCCATAGCCCTCTGGACCAGCTGCTGGCACTGCTTTGTCCTCTGACCAGCAACTCACCTCTTCAGGCTGAGAAATGGCAACACATCTCTGATTCTTTAACTGGTTTTCTTGTTTATACTTACAAGATGTCCTCTATCCTGTAAATTTTAGAGCCTTCATTAAACCATTGGTCATCACTTCTGTACATAGCCAAAAGCTGACATGGTCTCCATAATCCACATTCTTGCCATACAAAAAGGGATTAATAGACCTTTTAAATGTTTTAAACCAAGAAAACATTTCCAATAGTTCACTGATTTTACTTCAGTTTGCTTTGGAAAACAAGAACAACTCCATTATAATTTAATTTTATTTTGGAGTTTTAAGTACATGCTACAAACTTTTAAGTACAGATCATGGCTTTTTTCTATGGGAATTAAAAATCAGCACTGGAACAAGTTTCTCATGCATAAATCTTTACAGGGCTGAAGCCTAAAAATATATACAAATGATGACAGTGATGAATGCTTTTGAAATTGCAGACAAGTTATGAAACAACTGCAGGTCTGCATGATTAAAATGCATTGCTGATTGAAATTAATGATAGTTTTATTATCTCTGGTGAAAGCCTGTGGTTTATTTGTTTAGACGATGATAAACTTTTGGATGTAAATGGGTAAATAGAAAATTCCATTTCCAGGCTTTCATCGAGTAGCTGCAGTCATTGTCAGAGAATTGTTGAAAGGAGGGCAAATAAAATTACTTACAAGGCTTTAAATATTTGTATTTTGCAGGGTTGAAGTCAGGGACCTGAGCCATAGTATTGCTATTCATTTTGATGACTTTTGGATCATTTGTAGATATATTCTTCTCTTGGAATTTGTTTCCCTTGAAAAAATATATAGGTGTTCTGTTGTTACTGTGCCATTTACAGTCTTAATGATACTTTAAAAATATTATTCACACAATAAAAATTGATGTAACAGCTAAAAAAAAAAAAAGGAACATTCAGGGTGGTAATCCATGTGATTTAATTGGAAATGACTGAATCAGACAAATATATTTTGAGAAGAAAAAGAGTGTTTTGATAAATGATATTTTCAACCTTCCCTAAAACATACTAGAACACTTACCTTAAATATAAATATGGCATAGTTCTAAATAAGAACCTGAAATAGCTTCAAGGGTGGCTGCAAATTGTAGAAAGTATTAAAAAGTTGGACTGCCTACCAGAAGTGTCTTTGCCAGCTTCTTGCACCACATTAAAATCCATCACTGATTTGCAGAAAGGCCATTTTAACCATAGCAATAGGCTTTAGGATCATGTTATATATAATGCAGAACATTTGTGAGTTATTTGTAATATTTATAAGAAATTCTTAGTTATGGAAGAAATAGACCTGTTTAATGTTATAGGTTTTTGGGAAGAACTTACTTGGGGGGAAAATAATTAGCTACAGATGTTAACCAATACGATTCTCATGCATGTAATTCTTTATATGCCTTTCTTTTACAGATGACTTTTTAAAATGTGTGGTATTTCAGATGGATTCTATGCTGCCTGGAAATGAGGCTGGGGCACTTGGAATATCTCAGTATTTTAGACTTTTCAGAGAAGGAAAAAGTAACTTAAGATAGGTTAGTTAATGAAGAAGTTGGTCTGACTATGATTCTACCTCTCTCCTAGCATTTGATTGACACCTTTTACTTTTCTGTCCCTCATGCACCTATTTGGAGTATGGTTATAAGGTCTGTGACAGATTGACTTATCCCATTCACTTGCTTTTGGAATCTGTTCAGAGTCAGCAGATTTTGTATGAACACAAGCAAAAATCTGATAAAGTCGGTACCTGTTGCACCTTTAGCGTTGACTTTAGTTCTTCATTAGCTTATTAAACTTCACTTTATATCAGTTTATTACAGAGACTGTTATTTTAATGAATTATCCTAAAAAAGAAACATTGGGATCATCTACTTGGAGAACTGTCTTCTTGGTCTGACTAAAAAGTGTAATTTTATGGGAAGATCTTCAAAACATGGTAAACAGAAGTCTGGAGGCTGTAATCTCATGCAAAGCCCGGTTTCCTCTTGATACCAATTGCTGGGTTTGGCATCTAGCACTGATCAGATCCTTCTTCAGTCCTGCCTGGATTTGGATTTGGCCAGTGTTTGTCTTTTGACACTGAGGGTGAGATGAGAAGGAGATTTCAAATGCTTTCCCATGGCAAAGCCTCCTGAGAACTAAAGAAAGAAGACAAAGTTCTGCCTCTGCTATTCATCTCCATCTCCCAGTGCATGACTTCTTCCCTCCAGTTTCAAGTTTTTGGTCATGGTTGCCCAGAATAACACCAGATTTGAGGTCATACTTCTCCGCAAATGATGGGATTTCCTGACTTTCCTAATGTTTGGATTTATTTTCAGACATTTGACTCAGCAGTGGTGTGGCATTGGTTTAATCAGGGACAGTTTTGCTGCTGCCCACAAGATGCTGTAAAAGCAATAGCAGAGCTTGAAGATGTGTCTGAACTTCATAGAAAAAAATGCTAGCCAACTGTGTGCTGTAGCTGATGGTAATGTGCAGCTTTAATTATTATCATCCTTGTGTTTACCAAAAGGGAAAAAGTAATACAAATATTTTAAAACAATTACTTAAATTGTACTGGTGATATCTGAGAGCTGAATCTGCAAAATTTCACCAGATTTTTTGTTCTTAACTCATAAATATTTCTAAAAAAAGCTCTGTCAAGCTTCTGGTAGCCCATGTTTGTGTCAGCTGTCTACTTTTTTATTGTTGTGGGGACTCATAAATGTTGAGCATCTAATTTTGAGTTCATGTCTACAACTGCTTGGGAAAAGTAAGCTGAATGCTGCTGTGCTGCCTGAAAAATTTGGTGGTCAGGATTGTCTTCTTTATGTGGGATGGGTCCTGAAGCATGGGATTTTTTTCAATAATGGCCCTTATTTTGGCATGGAAATGGCTTTAAAAGCCAGTTTTCATTGGTATACTGGAATGCTTGCTCAGGAAGACCATAAGATGTGGGAGAGATGAGTTTGAGTCTCCTATGTATCCCAAAGGTTTATTGTAAGTAAGTCTAACACTTCCTGAGCAAGTGCTCCAATTGCAAAGGCCTTATTTAAGAGAGCTGGCTGTATGTTTTAAGTAGGAAAGTATAAAATGATTAAAAAAACAAAGAGCTCTGTGTTCTAGTTTACAAACTCTCAAGTAGAGCATTGCTTTTGTTCTTAATATAAATGGTGTGAACTTAGTCTTTCTGCTAATAGTTCCTCATGTAATATGTATTTCTGACCTGAACTCCAGCAAATGTGTAATTAATAGGATCATTTTCCTAAAATTGCTTGATACTAATTGCTGAATTCTGCCTGATAATTGAGTAAATCAAGTGGCATAATTTTAGACTAGTTCTTTCTATTATTTCATCTAAGTTTCACAGGTAGTTTTACCGCATTTTCTGAAGTAAAGACTTTTCTAGCATGTTTAACAATCCAGCAAATCAATTTCACTGTCATATACAATAACCTCATTGTTTTCAGTTATTTTAAGATTAGGAAGATTAGCTACTCTATTTTGGAAACTTAAACTGTTGTTGAAAATAAGTGATTTAATAATAATATATTACATTAATATAAATAGATCTAAATGAGGATTGAGAAAATAAAAGGAGTATTTCTTGCTATTTTATTTTATTTACCAATTCTTACATTGAAGTTTGGGGACTTTGTTTTGTTTCTAAATTCTAAGTACCCTTACTGCAGTTGTGGTAATGAACTGTTGGGTGTATCCCAAATGTGAGTTCTGAAGGAGGCAGTGTAATTGTCTTGAAGCATTCCTGACTGAAAATATCACATTTAATGTTCAGTAGCCAAATGGAGTTATCTGCTGCTGCCACCCTTGATTTACAAGGAGTATAAAATCCATGTAACAGTTATCTTTTGGTAAGGCAGAATGGTAATTTTTTCAAACCTGTTCAGCTGCTGTACATTTAATGAATAGTATTTCAATGTCAGATGTCCAGAGGAATTATTAAGGTTATGTCATGTTAATATTCTGGCCCTCTGAATTCAAATACTTTTTCTGATGTTTATTCCTCAGATGAGATTTGAAGCTGTGCCTGGATGTACAGCACAATGCATGAGATAAAAAAATGATTTGGGTTTTGGGGGTTCTTTTTTTTTATTTGCATGAATATCTGTCACCATAACATTGTTCTATGATGGGATCACTGGCCAGGAATGCAAGTGATGAGAACCTGGTGTGGCCCCTACTGAAGATTTAGGATTGAGCAGCAGTCTCACGGAAGGCTTAAGAGCTGTTGGGTGTGACCTGCACTTTGCATGATGGTCTTTTGCCAGGTTTTTATTTCTGAAGGCTAGTCTGACCCCAGGGGAGTTATGACATGAGCAGTGGGCACTGCGTTTTCCTACGGGAAATCAAACTTTCACATCCTTCCCCAGGTTTTTCCCTGTCAGAGAAAGATGCTCTCTGCTCTGTAGGACCTGCCCAGCTCTTCTGTGACACCTTGTTGTTTCTGGCTGGTGCTTCGTGACCTCTGCTTAGGTACTGGCATGGCTTGTCAGAGATAACAACTGAAATAAGCAATATTTTACTTCTCTGCAGAGTGCTGGGTGGGGTAAATCCCCTTTGTGTGGGTGCTTTGTCTTGCACAGTGAAATCCCAGCAGTGTTGCCAAATTGATACAGGAAGATTCTGAAGTCTGAAGTAAGAGAGTCCAAAATATGGGGTCCAGTGTTGAGCTTAGAAGGAATATACTTTTGAAGGCTAGAAAGAAATTCAAGGCCCACAAGAGGCAACTGTTGACTTAATTACATCCAGAATACTACTGTAAATGAATTAATATTACTTCCTATGTCCGCTTTACTCAGGAAGTTTGTGGATTTTTTTTCCTGACTACCTCTTAAAATTGGAGGTTGTGTATGAAAGCTCTGAAATCCGTTTTCCAAATATAGGCTGATTAAAACCAGCAGCACAAAATTAATCACTTCCCACAATGCTGAAACAAAAGCTTCAAGAATTTGCACCTGCATCTGAAAGCATACAATAATTGTCACTAACTTCTTTGTGAACTTAATTTCTTGAGCATCTGCAGTAAAATGTACAAAATCCTTTTGTAGCCACAAAGATTCTGCTTTAAAAAAAAAAAAAAAAAAAAAAAGAGTATGTAATTTAGTAACAGAAAAGGGGAAAAAAGGCTAATTTCTGTTTATCTTAAAGCTTGCTTTATGGAGGGGAAAAAAACACGATTGGATTCATTTCAGACAAGACAGATTACAGGATATTCAAACAAAACAGCTTGAGATTTATGTGTGTGGTACATAATTAAACATATCAGGTTTGTTTGTGTTAGAGCAGTACTTTATGCCATACCTGTTGCCTGGTGGCTCTTAAATGAGGTTTGCTGTGGAGGGGGACTTTTCATTTGTTTACTGTGTTAATTAATCACCGTGAAGCAAGAGTGATGATTTTGTACAATTCCATTATCCATCCTGTGACGGAAAGCAACACTGATCATGTTACAGTTAACAAGCAGATCATCAGTAAATAGTTTTGGTCTTGGCTGGCTGAATGTGTTCTTTCCTACGTACTGACTTGCAGCTCTTAGTTCCTATTGATTTCCAGCTGCCTGTGTGGATTAGCTAACTCAACAGAACCAGAACTGCTTTGATACAAATGGTCATTTGCTTTCAGCCTCTCTGCTACTGGGAAAGAGAATTTCTGAACAAAGTCTTGAAGGATACCTTTTCTCATAGCCAATGAGGTGTTCATGAAAAAAAAAAAAAAAAAAAAGTGCTTAAAGTTAATTAGGGGTAATTTAAGATACAATAAAATGTTGTTTGGCTGATATCAAAGGAGTCTTCAGCTTCCTAAGTATTACATGACATGTGAGATGACTGAAGAAAGAAAATACAGTTTTCTGATAGATCTGATGCAATGTCATCATACCATCCTTCAAGTACAACTGTTGAATTTCAGTCCTCAGGGTTTTCTAGAATTTTGGCTAGATAGTATTCTTCCAGAAAAGCTTCCATACAAAACTACTTTTTAATCTCCTTTAAAATAATATTTTTTGTTTTAAAAAAGGATGCCACATCTGAAATACATTCTCCTTCATAAAGCAGAATTTCATACAATATAGTATGAAATAATCCTAGCAGAGCTGTGCTTTTGAAGACAGTGTTTATTGCATTAAAGGAGCTTTGTTCCTGACTGTTGTGGGTTAATCCCTGCAGGCACCCAGCCCATTCCTCTCAGAGGGATGGGGGAGAGATTTGGAAGGGTAAAAGTGAGAAAACTTGTGGGTTGAGATAAAGGCAGCTCAGTACGTAAAGCAGAGAGTGTGTGGGCAAGTCAAGCCAACAAAGGAATGAATTCCCCACTTCCCATGGTTGGTTGGGCAGGTGTTCAGCCATCCCCGGGAGAGCGGGGCTCCCTCACACATCACAAGGACTTGGGAAGACAAACAGCATCGCTCCCCATGTCCCTGTTCTCCTCCTTCCCCTGGCTTTCTGTGCTGAGCACACTGCCATATGGCCTGGGATATCCTTGGGGTCAGGTGGGGTCACCTGAACCCTTCCAAGACCTTGTGCACCCCCAGCCAACCCAGGCTGGTGGGGCAGGGGAGGAGCAGAAAGTGCCTTGGTGTTGTGTAAGTGCAGCTCAGCTGGAATGTTCCTGTGTTATCAACACTCTTCTGGACACAAATCCAAAACACAGCCCCTTACTGGCTGCACTGAGGAAAATGAGCTCTGTCCCAGCCAAAACCACTGACCAAGAACACAGCACTACAGAAAGCAAATTCCCAAAGATGATCTGTTCGTATTTAAACTCCTAAATTGAATTAGTATAATCATCATTATCATTATTACTTGAAGTTCAGTGGTCTGCATTGCCCTCAGTTGGGAACTGAAGCCTTTTTGTAAACCAAGAAACCTGAAAATTTGAATTTGAGTTTCTGGCTTCCTGTTTTCCTCTGTGCTTTAACAAAGTTGTTTTCTGTTCCAGAGTCTGGATAAATTGAGTTGAAATAGATCTGGATACTTTAACAACATCCATAACCATGATGCCAATTTTTTTTTATATATAACAGGTGATTGTAGGTAAATTCTGAAATTAGCAGTGTTTTTGAAATTATACATAGGAAATAGGATGCTACTTTCCTCCAAAATTTGTGTGTTTTCTCTCCCTCATCTTCCAGCTTTCTCATGAAGTTCTCAGAGGGGATTGCACAAATATCACAGAATCACTGTTGATCTTTAAGATCTCCAGTCCTTTCCACTTAGATTATTACTGCTGGTTTTCTTTGAAAATGTGCTTCATACCACCACACTTTCTTATAAAATCTGCCTTGGTCCACATCTAATGGCATCAATTTTCTTTTTTTCCCCTAGTAGTCTGTAAAAAGCTTCTATGATTGTTTCACATACATGCTGCTGCTCTATTTCAAATAAATTCATTCATGGGGTTAACATAAACAGATGACTGCCATTAAAAAAAATACAAAAAATTAGTGCTGACTCACACTAATTGGAGTTTCATGCAGAGATGGTAATTCTGTATGTAAAAGAACCAAGCTTCCCTAAAATCAGCCCGCTTCAATTTCCAGAGCTGAAAGCTTAGGGTTTGATTAATTATTTTGGAAAAGGTTTTTTTTTTTTAAATTCTATTTCAGGACTGGTTTTATTAATGCATTCTTCAAACCGAGACATAAAAGTTTATCGCCTTCTCGATCGCTGCAGTAAGTGTTGAGATCTGAGGGGAGCAGCTGGAGCAGCTGTGTTCCCCCTTGGATCTGGAAGCTGAGAAACTTTCATCTCTGTTGCTGTCTCAGCTGCCGGTCTCGGGCTGTGGCCTTCCCATAACTCAAACCAATTTCAAAGCAGTGTAAGTAACCTCATTGGAATGCTTTTGGAAAACCGCAGGAAGATTGGTTTGTGATTTTTTTTTCTCATATTATTAATTTTTAAGCAGTGTTGTCTGTTTGAAACGAATGCTTCCATTTTAAAGTAATCTGTGCACAGTGTCTGTTGTGAACTGGCAGACCCATCCTACGGCCAGGTCGGGAATTTTGGTGCTCTTATTCAAATGAGGAAGAAAGAGCAGTGATTCCAGCAGGGCAGATGGCATGTAAAGACTGAGCTTAAGAGGTTTGTTTAAATCTTTTTGATAGTTGCGTATAAGGGTATGACCTTTGAGTCGGGTTGTGCGAAGAATTGTATTTCAGACACAGTTTTGCTATAAAGAGAAGAAAACCTCCCTTAAAGACGTGCAAGCATTTGGAAGTTGCATTGACAGGGTGGGCAGATAAGCATGAACAAAAGTAAAGCAGTGGAAGGAGAGCTTTTGAGACCTCATGTGCTTTACTTGCATCTTCATGTTTCTGACCTCGGAGGGAACCTCAGACTTTTTAACCTTTCTTGACTGACTCCAGTGAAGTGTAAAATAGTAGAAGTACCAGACTTTTCAGGAAGGGACAAATTCCTGCTGCTGACCTTCATCAAAACAGAGAAAAGCATCTGTCTTTTGTTCTGAATCCTAAATCTGTGATTGCCAAGCTGATGAAATACAGGAGAAAGCCTCTCCCTCCCCTGCAGTGTAGTGACAAAGTGGCTTAAACTCTTGCTAATAGGAATGGGGTAGTGGCTGAGTGGTAACTAATCAGGATGCTAAGCCAGTAGCAAAAAATGGCTGAAACTTATCAAACTTTAATAGATCAGAAGAAATGATCAGACAAGATGCTGCCTTCCTGAATACATTTGCAAAGTAAACACTGGAAACCCCAGAAACAGCATTTGTCTTGATAGGGGAACCAGTGGTGGCTTAATTATATAACTCTGAAGGTTATATATTAACCTTATATATAATATATATATGAATGTTTATATATTGTTATATTTATAATTATATAATGGTATAGTAAATGTTTTAGGATTTAATTTTATCTAATTATTCACAGCATTTTATCTCAAGATTGGATGGGTCTGTTTGAAAAGATCTGTGTGAACTAGCTCTGTCTGTTCAGTGTAGACAATGAACGTGTTTCTGTCTCACAAAGGACAGTAAGAGCCACTCTGGCTTCGTTGAGCCCTTCTGTTTTCAAAATAAATTGTCTTCTAGCCTAGCCCTGCTTGGCTCAGAGCACTGCTGTGTGCTGGGATGATCAGGCAGGCAGTGCTATAGGAAACATTAGCTGGGTACCAGGAGGTTTGCAGGGTACAGACCCCACATCCTCCGTGCAGGTTCAGCCCGTATTGCTCCAGTCACTGCCTCTCCTGTCACTGCAGCTGCATCCCGTTGCTGGTGGCTTCTTTCAGATGCATAAAATGTCTCTGAGCACACAGCAAAAGCGTTCTTGAGTGACAGTCTGTCACTGCTGACTTTCACTTTCTGGCCATTGACCCAATTAGTAGTCTCGTGGTGGATTTCAAATTAAGTGGTATTTTACAGCACTAGCACAGCGCTCTCCTAGGCCAGCAGGGAAAGGCATCAGCCTCTTAATTTCTGGTGTCAGGGGAACTTTGGGAGTTTATGGATGATGATTTTGTGCCTCTCCCATTTATGACTAAATAACAGAATGATTTATCACTGATCATATCATATTTCCATTCAACAAAGGACCAATAAAGGAAAAGTATATGTTGGGAACGTAGAAAAACGTATGGGTTGAAGCACAGGGTTTCATTACTATGCCTTGAACCTTCTAAATGATTTGACCTTTATCCATAAAGCTATAGCTGTGGTCAACAAAGGCTAGTATTGATTTACAGCACAGCTAACCTGTCAATTCTAAGCTCAGCCTTTGACCTTTTGTTTTGTTGCTGGAAAAATTATGGCACGTGCTGGAGTCCTACTGTTTAATAGGGTTGTTTTTTGTTTTTTTTTGATATGCAAAAGGCCAAAAGACTAATTCTAAATAAATCGGCTGCTTTAATAATCTAAGCGTCAGGAGAAAGCAAATTGTGCATAATTAAGTTCAGAAAACCTGACTGCCAAGAGTGTTTCTCAGAATTGAACAATGAGTTTTTTTTCAGGAGACAGCAAATGTGCATGTTTCACAATGGGTAGCTGCCTTCTGTTACCACATGCATTTTTCTTCCTTCTTACTCGTCTTTCATCTCACATCTGTACCAAGTGGGGGGGAAAAATAAAAGGTAGACAAGATCCTGATTGCTGCATTTTTTATGTTTTAAGCTTCCCCCTTTTTAATCTTGCTCACAAACACAACACCACTGAGAGGATCTGTTTCCTTCCCATTTCTTTTTCACAGATAAAGTAATGTTTGCCCTCTTCTCTAGAGGAAGGTAGACCACTTCACAGCAGCTTTAACCTCCAGCACATGAAAGATGCATAGTTTTTTTTTTTTGCCAGGATGTCAGCCCAGGGAGATAGTGTTTACATTGTGCAGTAATATGGCTTATATAAGTTAAATGTGCTGACTGACCATTTAATTGTGCAGATGGCTTCTTTGCTTTGTGTTGTCTCTGTTTGGCTTGTTTGAAATTGTTTGCAAAAGGCTGTTAATGGAGCTAATGGGTGTGGATTACAGTCCTTTCCCTCCTCTGTCCCCTCTCTTTCCCCCCACAAAAGGAAAAAAAAAAAAAAGAACAGTTTTATACATTGAATACCAGTTATTTATTTCTAGAAAGTAGGTTACAATATTATATTTGGGGTTGTATGGAAATGTAGCATTATGCATGAAAAAATCATCAGCATCTCAAAGCTTAGTATCTTCTAGTTTATGAGTTTTTTCTAACATTCCACATTTAGGAGTGAAAAATACTTCCATTGTAATGTGGACAAAATTTCCATCATTGCTATACATCATGTAGAGCAAAATTTAACTTCTGTGTTTTGAAGGGGAGAATGTAATTGGATTTTAGAGAAGGCATAAACTTTTACTGGCAGAGTTCTGACCTAGATCATAGTTTCTTCTTCTGAAACAATAGAAAACAGAACTATCCCATATTCCTGCCAGACAGCACTCAGAGTTTGCATGTGCCTCAACAGAAGTAAAAGGATTGACTGTGAGGAAAAGCTCACCAAGTTTGTTTTGTTCCATTGGCTTTTTTTACCTAGCGTACATGAAGAAACCAGTGTTTTCTTGTTTCCTTTAAGCTGTATGGCAGTTCTTGTTACAAAGCACAGGTAACTCTCCTAGTACCTTCAGGAATACCCTATTTTTTGAAAATGTTATTAATGCAGTGTTCTGAACCTGGGCACCCCTGTGCCCACACCTCAGATTGCCCATCCATGGTTTCATCAATGGATGAATCCTTGCACCTTCATTTTTACCTAGGACTCAGTCTAAGTCTGTAAGATAGGGGATTAGATATGCTTGCAGGAACACACAGCTGTATCAAAGAGTTTGTCAATACCAACCTTCTTTTAATGATCATTCCTTTTGAATTCCAAATTCAAATGGATGCTTGGATCTTGTTTCCATGACTACAGTTTCAGGTGTCTGAGATGGGTAAATTTGATGCCTACTTATGTCAGCAATTCATGTACTAGAAATATGTAGATAGGTGTAAATCAATATAAGTTTGGAGCCTCCTTTTTGCAAAGACTGGAACAGACTATCATGACAACCCAGTCTATAACTAGCAGTCACAGTGCTAGAAGACAGTGTGAGGATATGTGGCTCTGGGCAGTATTAATATACTGAAGGAGTCATATCTAGCCTTGGTTGATTTGGTTAGGCAGGCAAACTCCCTTGTCCTACTCACCCCAGGGAAAACAGATGCCAATGCAGAGGAAGAGCTTTAATGATAGCAGTAGATTTGCCATCTGTCACCTTGCTGGACAAATAATCAAGGATTAAAGATTTAACGCCTGAGAGGGATTTTTTTTTTTTTTTTTTAAATTTCTGTTCTGGATTTTGTATGTAAATCCCCTTGAACACTGTAGTGGAGTTTATTGTACTTACATCTTCCTGTAGAGACCAACACTCAAGAGAGTTCTGAAATCTCACCTTCAGTAAGCAGTTTTGGAACACGAGTAGTTAACAAGGAGTGCATCATGGTAGAGACCCTGTTCGATTCCTTTGCAACAAGATTTGGCCCCTTTTCATTATTTCCCTGGAAGGAAAAGAAGGAAATTGAGCGTTCATTACTATGGGTTGCTGCAGACCATGAGATCTGAAAGCACTGGAATCAAGGAGTCTGTTGCTCATTGGAGTTAAGTGCAAAGATACACCTACAAATAAAAACCAAACACCTCTTCCTGCTCTAGTTTTGTGTGACCTCCTTGTCAGGTAAATTTTAGAACTTTCAACTTGCTGAAAGGTTAGACTGTACAAAGATGGTTCTTGATTTTGGGAAGTGCATTTGCTCTGCTTTCATTTATTAGCACTACAAGGAACAGTTGCTACAGTTTAGTTATTTCAATTGCTAAATAGAGAAGGAGGACAGGGGAAGAAACTTCACACAGTGTGTGCTGTACATGAGACCATGCAGAGTACAGACAATGTCAGGTAGCAGTAGATGGGTAAAGAAAAAACAGCCAGGGAGAATACAAGCTAATAACGAAAGAAGTAAATGGTATGTGATGATGTCAGCCCATCAGCAGCCCAGCAGTTTTTGAGTTCTGTGCAATAAAAGAGCTTTGTGACTTTGGGCATATTGTGGGAAGCATTACTTTTACAGGGATGCTATTTAGAAATCACAGAGTTAAGTTGTCTGTGGGGAAAAATAGAGTAGAGGAGCTATTGATTAAGCAGATGACAGATGGAGTGGTAAGATGTTAAGGGGCCTCAAAACTTATCATAAGGAATAACACTTGAGCTATTGTCATAATAAAACTGCAAAAATGACACATTCACCCGTCAATTTCAGTGACTAAACTCAAGAGGGGATAAAGAGGGAGAGTCTAGATTATCTGACTCCAGTTGTGAGACAGGTTGTAGGACAGATTTCAGTCTCAAAGACTGATGAGGTTGAAATTGTCATTTCATATCTTCAGTCTCAGTTAAGGAATACATTGGTTTTCTGTGCCAGGGCCATGATGATATGCCATTGACAGATGATGATGATGATATCCCATCTGACAGTGTTTAACTAAATTAGTGTGAAAACCTCAGGATCAATTTTCCTATCATGTTCCATGTCTTCATAACATGAAAACCTCCAAGTCATCTCTATCACTTTCTCACTTATTTTGGAGACATTTAGCTTGGAGAAAATGTCACAGAAGTGTAAGAAAGCTGCATGTGTATAGAGCAGTAATGGTGTCCTCCTAACTGCAATAAAACACATTGGTTAGCAATGCTTACAGTTTTGACATTATGCCTTTCCCAAGAGAGACAAGCCTGGGAAATCCTTGCATTTGCTTTGGGGGCCCTGGGGAGAACAGAGTTTCTTGTGTAGCCTCCAGCCTTCTCCTAAGCCTGACCCTTCAGTCAGTGGCTGTTCTCCCTCAGCCAGGAGCTTAGACTGTTCCCTGATACACACATGATGCTTTTTATTTTATTTGTTTATTCGTTTTCCACTTTGGCTCTGGAATACCAAAATATCTTCAGAGAGAGGCATTGAGTACTAAATGTGATGGGACCAAACGCACACTTCCTTCAAATCTAGGTGATACCCTGTAATCTAATACTTAAGCAGAAAGTGGTTGCCACATGCAGAGTAAGGGCTTGCAAATAAGGTGGGAAGGAAGTGCAAGAAGGGTTTTGCTTTTCTAAATGGTGTGAAATATAAACTATGCCCAGTGGAGTCCTGATCATGTTACCTAATCTGTTCTTTGACATTTCAGTGCTTCAACAGTTCAATCTCTCCAGTTCTTTGTCCGTGCTAAAAAAAACTTTCCAATAAATGAAAGTGTTTTGGCTTCAAATCCAATAGCTTCAATAGTTGAAGCTATTGGATTTGCTATTGCACTGTTGAAGTGAAAATTAACAGTACAAAATGCAATGTTCACTTCTCCTTCTGCGCTGTGAAATTTATGCCCCCAAAAGTTGATACCCTCACAGAAGACATCATCCCTCTTGCTCTTACGACAAACAGACCCTTCCTTTGCTTTCTATTTATTATTTACAAATGGATTTCCGTCTTCTTAAAGTTGATGGTAAATGAAGTGAACCAATATTCTCAGTTGTGCAGCTTCATCATGAGATGAATACATTATAATTACAGTCTTAATTTGACTTATGTGAACAGTATAGTTCATAGTATAGAAAAACAGTATAGTTCTGTAGTATAGAAAAGCAGCTATTGTACCTGTTGTTGCCTTGCCTTGATTTTATCAAACAGCTTTGAGAATATTGAGAATATCAGTCGAGAATATCAGATCACGAGTGTGCAGCTGATTGTAAATTTGTCAGCATATTTCTACTTCCCTTAGAAAAAGCCAGGATTCTATTTATTAATAATCTGTATAGATGTATGTCTTTAAAAACTGGGATTACAGTCCTCAGCTGAGATATTTGTTGAGAGGACAAGTGGACTCCTCTAGAGCTAGAAGCCTCATTTTGCCTAGAATATATTTTTTTTCTTTTTTTTTTTTTTTTTTTAATTACTGGGCTTTAAATTTACTGTGTGCAGAAGAATTAAGGAGTGGGATTTTCAAAAGACTCAGCAGTGGCCTCATCTGTACTCAGTGAAGTTAGTGATAAAATACTCAAAGCTGGATTTTATAGGATTAAGCCGATTTACACCATCTGTGAATCTGGCCCCCATTAACTTCAGTGGTAGCAGATTTAACCAACATTGAGACCTTTTGAAAACCCCATCCTAATTTGGTAGTAAATACTCTGACTGTATAAACAGTTGATGTCAAAGAGGAGTTAAAAATAACGAGGCATCAATTTAGGTTCCCCCTCTCCTTTGTAATTATACCTTTTTTCCTATCTTAGAGTTGTAACATATCATGTACCTGATGATGTGTAGATTTTTTTTAAATTTTCTTGACATTCTTTAATCTTAATGTAGTTTTGCTATATCCAGTCACTAACAGTCTCCAATCAAGCAGGTTTACAAGCAGGTTCTGTGTGTGTGTAGTCAACTACGTAAAGGATAGATATTTGGGGGTCGTGGTGTATGTTGGTACAGCAAAAGTTCTTTCGACAAAAGAAGTATAATGTTTGGATGTTTCATTTTTATTACAGCAGTAGGTAGGATCACTGAAGCACATAAAGCTATCTTGCTGTCTTTGTCTATACATATATTTTTATGTATCTGTTAGACATAGCTCAGGTATTTTTAGCTACTGTCCATTTCTATTTGTCTTTATCGCTCTACTACAGCTGAATGAGAGAATGTATGTTACAGTAAGACTGAAATGATCTTCTGTATGGCATAAAAAATTCTGTGAAAGCAATTAAGCAATTAATTGCCTTTTGGAATAATCCTAATTGGTTTATCTGAGAACTAGGATAAAAAGCTAAATGCTTAATTTTGTGGTGCTGCTGTAGCAATATTTGCTAAATCGGTAAGTAGTCAAGTACTCTAGTTACTGCCTGTTTCAGCCTTCATACTCAAATAATTTGGCTTTGGGGTGGTGTAAAGTACATATTTTGGGTCACTTCTTCCCTTGTATATATTCTCTATTAAATTCAGCAGGGAGGGGTTTCCCATGTGTTTAGACCACTGTCACTACTAAACCTTTCTGTTCAAGACAGGCCAGAAGCAAAAAGGGCATTTCAACTTGATAATGCAATTTCATGATGTCATGTTCCCGTATCCAGGGTTAGCATTTATCCCCAGATATTTAGCATTGAGCAGGTGAAGCTGTCACCAACAGGGTCATAAAAAGTTCCATGGTCAGTTTGGATCCAGGTTGTCTGCTCCATAAGGAAGAAAGTGCCTTTGCCACAGCCAGCCTTCAGAAGGCACACGGCATAAACAAAGCCTCCATCAACACTTCAATTCTCCAAGTGGTAATTGAGGTTTTAGCAACAAGACTCTGCTTGACTGTAACCAGAGTCAAATAACTAAAACTGTTTTCAGCTCTTTGAACACTTACTCATTAAGGGACTTGTTAAATGAGCCCTGTGTTTGCTCAAATGAGTAGCATAGATCTTTTTGCACCTTGAGCAAATTCACTTCTTTTGGCTACTTACTGTGCTCTGCCTGATTTTTAATCTGATTTTTTTTTCTGCAAAGGCTTATCAGGCATGGTAAAATTGAAAGTTCTTGAAACGGGCTTTTTTCGGATGCTCTGTCACTAAGATATGGAGTCATTTTACTGCTTTAATCTAATTTCATTGTATTTTTTAATAATAGACATTTCCAAGTCGTGGCTGTGGTAGAGAGAGCAGCATATTTAAAAGTAATTTTAAAGTTAACTGAAATGTAGCACAAGATCCTGATACAATTTTCTGCGGGTAGATAGAAAAAAAGGCAATCAGTGATACTGACATATTTTAAACTGATAGTTTTTCATGGGATGTAAAGCAATGGTTTGGTTCAACAGTTGAATGAAACTGTGTCTGTGATCTTAAGAGGATATTAGCATTACAAGTATGGAACTTGACTGAAGTAGGTTTTTTTCCTATTCTTCTTTTCTACTATTAATGTAAATTGCTTAATTATGGTTAAAATGAAATCTAGGTTAAGAAAAAGAGAACCTTTGAATAGCATCTGCATGATGAAGCACAGTAGAGCATTGATTGTATTGTATGGTCTTAAAATAATCTGTATTCTCATGGAGAGGATAGAATTATCCTTGTAGGCACAGTGCTGCAGTGATGAGACTCTTGCTTTCCAGACATAAAGTGGGATCTCTCATGTTTTTGCTGTGAGTTTGACAGGATCATTTGATTCAGGGATAGTTTATGGGTATTTCCTACACAGTCTTTTGGAAAGAGCCTGACATGCTAAAAACCAAGTAATAACTTTTACTCAAATCTGCTGTTTAATTATTTCCCAGTCCTTTTCTGATAAAATGTAGCCATATCTATGAGTCTTGTTGCTTTACATTTTGAATATAAGCAAGGTTTCAGTCCACAGGCTTTTGGTTTTAGGCTTTGGAAGGGATCTGAAATTGAACTTCATAGCAGAAAATGCCCATTTGAGGTCCAGTAACTGATGCTGAACATGTCCAACTAGTAAGACAAAACATTCTTCTTTGGAAAATAACCCCAACAAATGTGCCGATTGGCTGTCCTAATTTGTTGCTTTTAATTAAGAGAAATGGAAAACTGGGCTAGGTAAATGTGAACTGTTGCATGTATAATTGTGTTGGAAGGGACTCGTGGTTTCCTTGTTGTCCAATCCTCCTCTCATTTCACGTGCTCACTGAAACAGTACAGCACAATAACACAAAGTTGTTAGTCCATTAAACCCAAAACATGTTCTTGCTAGTCTATTGGTTTGAATTTTTTGAAATGTCAATAATATCTTATGTTCATTTATTTTTACCTTGCATTTGCTGTAGACTCTGTTAGTCTGAATGGAGCTGAGCTTCTTACAGCAACAGAGAAAGGGGTTGGGAAGAGAGGTGAGTCAGAGATGTTTTCTGCCTCTCCTGGGTGCTGTAGGGGAGCATAATGGAAAACTTTCCAACATGAGAGTTGCACACTGGAGTGCTCTGTCCTGGTATCCAGAGTTCTGCTCTTAAAGCCCCAAATCTACAGGCAGTCACAGGCAAAAAAAGTGTTTAAAGTGGAAAAACAAATTCTGATGGTTGTTTACTGATTGTTTGTTAGGATACAAACAATAGTGTGGATAGGTGGACTTGTGACCCCACTTTAATGCTGTGTGTTGTGATGCCCAGGTGAGCCATGGGGCTGTTGTGATGGATGTATGTCCATGCTGATTTCTGAGCCAGCCACTGCCTGCAAGCTCTCTCTAATTGCTCCCTTCTTGCTGGAAACACTGCTTTAGAATTTTCTGGCTCTCGCTGCTCATTTTCACAGAACTTGTAGCAGTATAATTATCTTGGAGATCATGGCTTGATGTTAAATTTGGTTTGAAGGTGACTGTATTCCACGAAGTTATTAGAAGGAGACAGGTAAGCAGACGGATTGGCAATCTATCCGTATAAAACCTTGCTGCTTTAGGAACGCTGCTTCTGTTTGAGAGCATCACTCACACAACACCAAGTCTTTGAAATCTCATTGTGTCCTGCAGCTATAATAGGTAGGAACTGTGTAGGAACTTGTTCTTACAGACAGCATCCTGTAGGGTGGGAATATCCCCTGTAGCAATGGCAATATTTTAAGTCTTCGTTATGGAAAGTTCTGCCTTATGTTTTTTTGGAGTGCTTTTAGCATTGAGGAGTCTCGAGTTTTGCATTAGGCACCATCACAGAGTGTGTTTCTCATAGCCCCTTACTGAAAGGATGATGCAGCAATATCATGTGTGGCCTGGTTATTTTTATTATTTCCTTTTTATCATATATTAGCAATAAATAGGGAAATGCCCAATGAAAACATGTGTTGGATGCCAAGCTGCCTTGTAGAAAAAGTCCTATACTTGGAAAAAATTCACTTCTTCAGGTAACTTTGGCTCTAACCGTTGACATCAATATTGTTCATTTAGGCATATTTGTTTAGACCTGTGTTTTTCCATCATCATATTACTGATATTTTAGGACTTTTTAATCACTCTCACACACATACGTGCACATGCAAATTATAAATGAAAAGATTTATTCTCTGCCATAATGAGTTCTGATGCCTGTGAAGAAAGTCTTTGGAATTTTCATTCCTGTCAGGTCTGTTGCATTACAAATCTCTCTGCATAAAACTTGTTAAACCTTTCAATATAGTGATTTTTCAAACTATTGTGAAACATCTGCAGTTAGCATTTAACATCTGATAACTTGCTGACATATCTTCAGGTTCATCCAGAATAAATTAAAAAATTAGTAAAAAAAAAGAATCAGTCTCCTGTCTCCAGGTACTGTCATGACAGACAAAACTAAGTTTACTTGGAGTCATTGCAAAGCATTATGGGATGCAGTTCATGGAAGTTGAGACTGACCCTATCAGTGACTTGTTTATGAAAAAAATATGGCATCAGATTATTTTTTTTTTTTTTAATTTGTGATTCAAAGTAAAGCTACTTTAAGAAAACCACTTAAATAAAATATCGCAGTAGCCACATTTTCTGCTTCACACAGTTCCAAGGTTTAATTCATTCTATGACAGCATTTTTTGATCATTCTTCTAATCCATACCTGCAAAAAAAACTAGCCTCAAGGGGTCATTCTGATAGAAAGTTTGAACTTGAAGAATTAAAATTAAACAAATGAAAAGCAGGGAATTTTGACACCCGAGGATGTCATCCAAAGTAAGTTTGGCTGTACAATGATTTTGCTCTTCACATTTAGCACCCTAGTTGGATGAGGCAGGCTTTGCAATAAGATGCAGGAGGTGTAAGATAACTTGTCTTCTACCCTTCCCATCAGGTCTGCTCCCAAATCTCACAGCAGATAACTGTGTCCAAGTAAAACTTCCCAGCCGTGTTTAACAAACTGAAAAGTCCCTGATATATTACAGGGTTGCAGGAATGGAATTTTTGTATAAACAAGGACTTATCCTGTCTCCCTTTCAGTCTTACCCATTCTTGAGAGCACCGTCGCTTCTTTCCCTCTGAAGACACATCTAGACTTTTAAGTTAGCCTTTTCTGCTCTCTTTTAAACTCTATATTTAACTGATACCTTTTCTAAAGTATGATGGCAAAGCTCAATTTCCAGCTAGAACCCTGCCAGACTGATTGAATCAAGTGTTCAAGGTGTTTCAGGAGACATCCAGAGTTTTTGAATTTATGACAAAGTTGGATGAAACATGGATATATTTACTGAATTCTTTAGTTGAGAGAACAGTATGGAGGGGAGAGATGAAAGGGACTATTGCTTTTACAAAGCTGATGGAAATTTCCTGGTTTTGTTGATTTACTTTCTGCTATTCTTTTATGAAATATTACTCTTCAGACATGTTTTGTTAGTCAGTAGGTTCCTAAATACACAGGAGCATACCTAAATAGTATGAATAATATCATAGCTGGTAAACATTGCCACCTGCTTAAGTCAGAATCTGGGGAGAATTTATGGTTAGTGGGCCATTTACACCTGGGTTCGTGAACATCCATGTAGGAAAAGGTCTCCACAAATAGGGATTGCTAAAATTTTTGCCATTTTTTTCTTCATTTCTTCCATTGTCTACTTCTAACGTTGTTCTGTCTGTGATCTGGGTTCTGCAGGGCTGTCCCACAGTTCTTCTGCTTGTCATGTTCTCTGAAAAGGACACCTGCTGATATCCAAGCCCATCTGAGGCAGCAGGGCAGTAGAGAGAAGTTTTGTTCCTAAATTTCATGAAACACAAATGACTTCTTGTTACACCCAGGCTGATGCAGGTTTTAAGATCAGGAGAATAGTGGGAGTGAGACAGAATTTTCAGGGAACTGGGTTTGCTCAGCAGAACTTGTCATATAAGTAACTTGTCATATGAGTGGAATCTAACTATAACTAACCACATCCCATTGTCTCCTGTTGCTTTCTTTTTTTTTTCCTTTCCAAAAAGTAGTCAAACCAAAACCCTTTTCTCTTATAATTAATTTGTTCTTTCTATTGCACCTGAATTCCTAATAAATACTAAAGCTTTCACAGCAGGGAATGTCTTTAATGCAATTTTAAGATATATCTATCACTGCTCTGTTCCAAAATGTTTAATTTGACTGCCTGGGTAAATGGAAATGCTGGAGATTAATATAACATTAAAAATACAGTGAAATGTGCATTTCCCAGTCGGTTAAATACAGGCAACTTGGAATTCTTAAGTTGGTACAATTAATCAGTTAGACATACTACCTCTGTAATACTCAGCTCATATAATTTCCCAGTAGGATTTTTATGTAAAAATTATTGCTTTATAATTTAACACTAAGTGCTCCCTGTAGAAAAATTAGAGTGCTGTCTTGTAATGTAAACAATATAGATTACTGGTGTATAGGGTTAGTTCAGTCTTCTTTGTGTTCCTGCCATATTCACAGAACTGATTGTAAAGTACATGACACTGAATCACTTCTTTTAAAGTCAGTGGGCTAAATTTTCCAAAGAGGAATGATGTTTTCTCAGGGAAACTTTACTTCTGTTCACCAGAACCTGTCCACACAAAGTCATTGCTGAAGATCTAATGAAACATTTTTCTTTGAGTTCTTCAGAGAGGCAAAATCCTAGAAATTATTTCCAAACTACCAAATTAAAGAATGTACATTCTAGTGAGAAGTATTTCCATTATCCAATTGTAGTTTAAAAAAAGAGTAAAGTAGCCTTTCATAAAGAAATAAAACATTATACAGCCTGTTTAACTGTTTTGTATTTAGCTGTAGCAACAAAAACCATAACCCAAACTTCTGACGTTCTCTGTATTAGTGATTTTATTGTGTTCTTTTCCATTCTCATTAATCTGTTTGTACACCCACTTTAGTAAATAGTCTACCTAGACACACTGTAAATAGAACTGCAAAGCGGATGAATGACCTCCTTTTTAATCCTCATTACAGTTTAATTTCTTTTATTGGAGATGATTTCTGACCTTGTTTTTTTAACCACGTATTTTAAACCTTCTGGCCTGGGAAATATTTAAAATATATTTTGCTTTATTAATTTATCATAGTGACAAGAAAAAGATGTGTGTACCTTGAACCGTTTGGGTCAGTATAAAACTATGTTCCTGGAAATGAAATACTGTAATTAGGATTCCTTGGAGGCAATGTTTTCTTTTTAACTTGATGTTAACAGAGGAGGACTTCAAAAGACTTTGTGACTTCAGCTGATAGTGGAGCAACTCCCTAAGGCAATCTCAGTCAGACAGCTCAGGGATGGCCATTTAGTGGTAGATAAGGGAGTCTGTGAAGTTAGTGAGTAATTCTGCCATTTTAAAATGCATTGCATTTTTATTTGTTGGTGAAAATTACAGTTTTGACATCTTAGTTGAAAGTTGAGTAGGAATAGGGAGATGGCTCTGGTAACGTAAGAATGATCAGGGGTGATAATATCAATGTACTGGCAAGCAGGCATTTTAAAATAAAGTACTTTTCCTTCCAAAGGCTCATAGAGGAGAGAGAAACTTATTAGATCATCCCATCACCAGTGCAGTTACTTCCCAAAGGAGAGTAATTAAATTGATGTTTAAATTACTTAAACACCGGTGTGTCTTTCACATCAGTGGAGCAGCTTTCCACGGGCTGATCGCACATGGAGTGAGAGTTCCTGTGCCTGCCCTCGGGAGTGGGATGCCCCTGGCTCCTGGCAGCCTGGTCCCGTGGGTCCCTGTGCTTGGGAGGGGCTGCTGGTGCTGGGGACAGTGTTGGCAGGGCCACCCAGGGCTGGGGACAGTGTTGGCACAGGAGGTGTTGATAAGACAGTGACTGCAGCCAGGCTTCTCCTGCTGGCATGTCCACGCAGGCTGGGCCAGGGCTGGGGACTCGCACAGTCACCCCTAAACCTCGTTCTTCATGATCCTTTTGTCTGGACAGCAGGTTCCCTTTCTCTGCACCCCACCAGTGGATATTTCAGAAGTTGATGTGGTAATAATCAGAGGCCAGAGGTGGAAAGCAGCAGAGAAAAATAAACAAACAAATGCTGGATGGATTTGCAAAGGAGGGCTTTTGGGCTGCTTTTGGGCTGCAGTGGCTCAGACAGGGATGAGTTACAGGGGCTGGCAAGCAGCATGGGAAGATAACCTGGGAGAACAGGTTATCCTGAGCTGGTTGTTTCTGGAGTGCTGCTGATTACATGGGCAGAGTCTCCTGCCTTTCCCTGCGAGGCTGGTGTTGTTTATCCTGGCTCCTCATCCTTCTGACAGCGGAATGGGGATGAGCTGCCAGCCCACAGCCCGGGGACAGGAGTGGAGGGGAGGGCAGGGTGTTGTACCCCATGGGGCACAGCACACAGAGCTGAGTCAGCCCAGCTGGGATCCCCTCAGGCCTCTGGGCCTTCCAGGAGCCACAGCCAGCCTTTAATAATGCATGGGAGTTCTGAGCTGCAGCCTCAAGTTCAAAGCTCAGCCTGTCTGTGGATGTAAATAAGGCCACCGGACTCTGCAGTCCAAGCAAACCCTCTCCTTTCTGCCCCTGACACCCAGAGAGTTTTCCTGGTGGTTCCATTTCCCGTCGTCTTAGAGAAGGAAAAGGTTGGGGTGTGTGCATAGTTCTGCATAATGGTTCCTCTTAAGTCTTTAAATACATCTTTATTTTTGCCTTCAGATTCTCATCAGTTTGTTGAGATGCTTTTGAGCTATTGTGTGGAATGTTCTCTCCATAACACACTCAGCACTGTTAGAAATAGATTATATTTTCAGTGCAATATAGAAGGCGATTATAATCTTTGTATCTTGCATGCATTTATTAGAAATCCAGTTTAATTCTGTTTTCTGTTAATGGAAAAGAAAATGCATATCATGCCAGTGTTTAAAGTGGTAATCCCATGGTCTTTAAAGTAGCACTATTGCTCTAAGCTGTTCCACAGGATGGTGGAGCACTTAGCTGAGGTGGTGTCTGAATGACACAATGACAAATCAGATAAGTAACATATATTCCTATTTTAAAAATGCTGTAAATTAGTTTTTCTCATGAAATGACATGTTTCCTAAAGCGTAGGTACCACTGCTACTGCAATCAGAATAATGTTGTCATTAAAGAAAGGTAAAATGCCCGATTCATTTAGGAGAGATTGCAGTTTGTGTGCCTGTATCCTTTCTCTCCTTCTGACCCCTGAGAACATGCATTGACTTCCAAATTCACAGAAATCAAATTAAGTGCTACTTAGTTTTAGAGTGCCTTTCATCTCAGTGGAAATGTAGACCAGAAATGGACCTCCTGAATAACACAGGCTTTAGAATGTCACTCAGCAATTTCAACATCCAACCTGCAATTTGTGGTTGAGCTAGGGCATATCTTTTAGACAGACATCCAGTCTTAATTAAAAGATTTAAAGTGAGGGAGAATCTACTACATTTCAGTGCTGTGGAGTGTTCTCTGTTTCTCTATTTTCTGGACTGAATTTGTCCAATTAGAACTTTCAGCGACTGGACTTTATTTTTCTGTTTGCCAGATTATACTTTTTTTTTTAACTAGAAATATTCCTATTTTCTGCTACTCAGCTAGGAAATAGTGGTTTGGGCTTGACAGTGGGTTTGACACTGCAAACATAATGATGATTATATTTAAAAAATTTGGTAAGTGCAGTACTTAATAGCATCACTGTATTTCTTTAAATTGTTAATACCTTGTGGTGCAAATTCATTGTGTTTATTTTTCTTTACATCATAAATATATGAAAAAAATATCCAAATATATATATTCACAAGAAAAAAATAAATATAAACATACAGATTAAGATTGATTTCAGAGTTTTAAACAATTAGGTTTATCTAGGAACAAAAAAGATTCTATTTTAAAGGCTTTTTTGTGTGCTATTTCTTAATCTTATTTCTCCCTGAACTTTCATATGGTCTTATAAATCTGTTGTGACAATATTTCCTACTGAGTTTCAGGTAAAGGGCAGGCGATAAAAATGTAGGAAATGCAGTTCAGTTCAATAGAGGGAATTAGATTTAATATATAACAACTTGGACATACAGCATGACAGGAATCCTCCAAGATGCGCTGCCCATGCAAAATTTCGTTAGCCAATCACATCAGTACCTGAAAATTATTGTTTATCAAGTATTATGTTCCTTCCACCTGCCTTAGAGGTAGTGATCAGATTTTTAAACTAATCTAGTCTATCTTTTATTTTAATATCTGATGAAAGGTTGCAGAAATTTTCATGTCTCTGGCAGTTATTTTAGAAAGGAAAAAACATCCATTCTTTTAATTAAGATAAACTAGCAATAAAATCTCGTTAATGGCATTGCTCTGAGAAATACATCCACAGGCTGTCCTGGCAACTGGAGATGGAGAAATATATCTCCTGACACAAATTTCTAAAAGTAATATTCTATTATCTTTGAAGAAAACAGTGAGTTTTAGCTTTGCTTCCCATGTTCATAGGAAAAGTGTCATATTTTTAAAATGTGCAATTAAAACCCCCCAGAAAATATTTAAAAATCTCCATTGTCATTGCTGTGGCTGTAGCATAATCTCTGAGGATTGCCATTTTAATGCTAATTCCAGAAGCAAATGGAGCCAGCTGACATGTGCAGTATCAAGAGAAGAAGGTCAGCACAGCAGCTCGAGACTCAGGAAACAGCAGGAGACTGCATTACCACTCATTACATATATTACAGCAGGCCTTGGGGATTTCTATATGGCCAGGACATTGTTATGCTCAATCCTCTGCAAATGAAGCAGGAGCAGTCCATGGGGCTGTGTGATGGCAAAACAGGAGCAGCAAGGAAAATGGTTATGGAAATTCACTTTTTTTGGTTTAATTTTTTTTTTCTTAATTCATGCATGTTGAACCAATCCAGACTGGCATATAATCAGTCTTCTGCTGTCCCCTGTGCCTCTGGCTGTGACTCAGCTTTTAATTTGATGACTGTCATTAGAGGAAGCCAGGGACACTCAGTGGTTTATGGATTCCCCCTGATGGTACACATATCTGCATGTACTCCTCTAAGTGTACAGGCAGCAAAGAGCTTCTCAAACTCTTTGGGATCCATCTGGCTGCATGCTCAGGCAAATGAAATTACTTAAAGTGGAAATTATTTTATATTGCATTGATTTTTTTTTTCCACCCCACCTCCACCCCCCAGTTGTCATTAGCCACAATTGTTGTTTTCACCTGGGGATTCATCATAATTCAGATCTGTCTGCCGTGCACACAAGGTCTGGCTTTCATAATGTTTAAGACTGGAAAGGATCAATAAACCATTTAGTCTCATTGGAACTTTGCATGTCACATCTGTTAAATTTCACCCAGTGAAATTTCACCCATCTCTGCATGCTGAGACCGGCAACTTTATATAAATAAAATCTTTATTTTTTTACAGCAGCTGAAGACAGCAGAGAGTAGAACATTAGCAGATTCTGAGGTCTGTGCCAGGTGATTAGTTTGCTAGGATGATCTCAGCAGGTGTGCCATCATGCATGCTGAAAGGGGAGATGATTTGTTTCCTCCCTTCCTTCCTGTCAGTCAGACCTGTGGTATGCATCCCATCTGATTATACGTGGGGGGATCACCGTGACTCCCCATGGGAAACCAATGCACACAGGCAGCTACATAGGAGCACTAATTCTTCAGTGCTTGGTGACCAATATGCAAAATAATAAGGTTTTTCCTTTAATTGCTTCTTTCCGCCTTGCAGGAATTAAAAGGAATAATAAAACTTGAAAAATTCTGTCAATTAGACCAGAATGTGTGTGATCACTTTTACGTAGATTTGCTGGGAATTGAATGGGATTTCCTTAAAGTCCTAAGTCTAGCCTGGAAAAATAGATTTTCTCTTAAGACTAAGACTTAAGAGTAGATTAAGACTTAACAATGGATTCTCTCTTTAATGTGAGGACTGCCTCTCTGGTTTGAGGAGCCAGAACTGATGGGTTTTGAGAGGAGCCTCCTCCTGGGGAGCCAAAACTGATGGGCTGCCTTCTACCACCGTGTAAAAGTGTAGCCAGTTCTTCTCCTGTATTTGCAATTTCTCTTTGTGTACAACCAGTGATTGCTTTACTGCTTCACCTTTTTTTTTTCCCGCCCCCCCTTCTTTTTTGGTCACAGTTTTACATCAGAAACACATGCTATGGCAAGTGGTCTCCAAGCAGTCACTGCTGCACGGCGTGTTTGTCTTGATGTGGTTCTGGAAGCAGTGTAGCTATTTATTGGCTTATAGAAGCTGCTCAGTGCCTGTGCCGCTGCTGCTGAAGAGAACGGGCTGTTCTTGCCTCAGCCACAGCCAGACATTCCCTTTTCCCTGTCTGCCTTGGCTCTTGCACTCCCTCATGGTGAATCAAGTCCCCTCCTCTGACCAAATCTACCACGGAACAAAAATAAAACCGCCCTTGTCTCCGTCGGAATGGCCGAGCTCATCCAGGTCCCCACGAGGAGCACTGCAGCTGCCCTCCAGACAGAATGGAGAAATTTGTAACCCTTTTACGGTGGTGGTGTAATGTTGGATTAGTCTCACTTGCTGGTGACCAGATTGTCTCTCCCAGCAGTTCTGTGCCAAGGTTAGTCTGGCTCTGGCACAGAGCCATGCTGCTGTGGCTGGGCTTCTTCCCCGTCCAACAGGAGTTTATTTGGGGGCTAGCAGTCTATATTGTTTTAGTTGTGCTCTGTGAAGACCTTCCAAGCTTTAGTTTTTATTCTCTTATTACAAGAGTTATATTTTAATCTCAAAGGCGTTATTTTTTATTTGTCAGTATAAAATAAATTTTGCTGAGTTGCAGTTGTTTAACCTGGTGGGTTATACTGTAGCAGTAGCCAAGTTGCTTTAAGTCTTTAATTATTTATGTACTTACTAAGCTCTCTGTCATCTGCATGCTTGCAATAGAGAGTTTATGTTTAGATCATTGTTTCCAAAAAAAAA